>JBBGZY010000717.1:3407500-3862457 GCA_037952925.1 Lithobates clamitans
CCAGGGATGTGCACTGATGCCTCATCCGTCCAGGACTCTTCCTTGTGATTGGCTGAGACGCAACAGCGGCGCCATTGGCTCCCACTGCTGTCAATCAAAGTCAGTTAGCCAAATCAGGAGAGAGAGGGGCAGGGTGAACAGGACAGATCAATTCTACATCTTTTAATAAATAATGGCTGTGATTATGTTTTGATTAAGGTATTTTGGTTACCTGGCAGTTGGCTCTGTTTTGCCAGAAAGTTAGGACCTGCATGATCAGAAGAGAGGTGGACAACATGGAACTCTGAACCCACCTAGGTTTTTAGGTTTATTTTTTTTGGAGGAGTCCTCAATTTGGCATTTTTAATGGAGAAGATCTGATTTTGGGGTCCCAGAAGAATGGGTGAATTTAAGACCTCAGGTACAACCGCAAAGACATATCACCACTTGAGCTCATAACTCGAAATAGGTCAAACAGCAGGACACTAAACATTTAGGATATCTTCATGGCATCCAATAAAAAAATAATACTATACACAAAAATAATAATTCTATTAAAAATGCAAGATTTTTCAGTTAGAATAACATGTTTGAGGTGGTCTTCATTTACTGCCTTGGCTATATATTTTTTTTACTATTTGAAATGTTCTAAATTTTACACCCAGAAAAAGAAAGTGTTTCTTATTTGCATATCTCTTTACAAATGAATACTAAGTAAATTTAATTATAGTAAATTAACTATTTTTACACATTTTTGTCTACATATTTTTTCAGTAAAATCTTTAAATGGCATATACACAACTCAGACATAATTGCTTCTACTCTAATATTGTTAGAAAATGAAACCCAGAATTACTTCTTCTAGGCTCTGTATCAAACAGATTCCAAAACAGGGGGTCCTCAGAAATAGGAATATTTGCCAAGAATAACACCTTAGTTTTTGATGATGAGGTCACTTCTTGGAGATGCATTTATAGCAGTTAACCTCCATTGTCCAGCTCAGGAGACAGAAACTTCCCAGCCCTGGGTGCCAATATGTCTGGAAATTCTTGCTGTTTTTTGGTGTATTTCGTCCGGCCTGATAAAAGTGTGCTAAAGTCCAACACATCTAGGTACCTGATACAGTCATAAAGGACTACTTAAAAAAAAGACAAACACAGTAGTAAGAAATATAGCCCTATTCATTTTTATAAACAATTATTTTGTTGCATATACTCCTATTTAATAAAGTAATACATACATCAGCGAAAAAACCTAGAAGACAGCTACTAATTAGATGGCATCTTACTGGATAATCTGGGTTACTGCACTAGGCTCATGTCTGTGCCCTAGTAAATAAGGGTGTATGTGATCACTTCAATTTCAATTGTAAGGTTTATAAGGCCTTGTGTACTCTGACAGCCCACCTAAAAGATAACATACAGCCAGAGGAGGCTGCACACATGCTGCAACCTCAGTGCTTTGCTTCAGAGCAAATTTAACAGGGGTTGAGACTGACAAACATTACAGCCAGAACTCACCATAGAGGTCAATGAGACCGCACTGCAACCAAACACTCAGCTTGTGGCTGGGGCACACTAATCTCATTCAAAATCCTTGTTTGGCAAAAAAGCCCTCCAAAAGACATGCATTCAGGAAGTGGCAGTATTGCCTGCTTAATGCATTTGTGTGTGTCAGCTGCTATTCACCAGCTCTTTCACAACATCTCTTGTGACGAAACGCATCAGTCAGAGTGCTGAAGTCATCACACCTGCTCGGCTGAGCAGAGCAGCTTTATATGTTTGTCTCTACATTTTTGTTTGTAAGTACCTCTCATTTACAATAAAATGGTATTATTTTCTCGTCAAATTTGTTTATTATTTTTTAAATATAACAAAGATTGACAAATTGAATACATATAAGGATGGTGGTACAATATTCAAATAGTAATAGAGCTAAACATATTGATTTATGAACAGGATGTAAAAGGATAACAATGTAAAAATGGAGTAGAGCAACAAATAAACCAATAAAGTATTACATCAAATACATTATAAAAATTCTATTCTATTCTATTGGTTCATTTTGTAAGAGCAGTAATAAGGAGATCAATCTAATAGGTATATATTTAAAACAAAAGAGATAATCTGTTTATAAGTACCAGAAGAGAGGTAGAAAACAAAAATAGGCGTAGATGGAGAAGAGGGTAGAAAAAAGGGCGGAAGGGAATGGGGGGGGGGGATTTACAAGTGGTGATGCGATCCCAAATGAATAGAAAGTAGTCAAGGCAAATAGAGTAAAATTACTAAGGCAATAATAGTGTGTCATCAAAGTCTAGAGGTAAACAATGCTTAACCCGAGGAAGGCAGAGTTTCTCAAATTCACCAATTCGATCTCTTTCGATTGCTTCCATTTTAGCATGCATAAGTGCTTTATTAGTTCTGTGTATGGTTTCAAGCTAGATCTAAATATTTTGTTTTCCATGCCTTAGCAATGGTTTGTTTTGCGGCTGTTAGGAGCTGTAAAAGAAGGTGAAATTGATTTTGTGTGATCCCATCAGGTCTAAGGTTTAACCACTTGCCGACCGACTCACGCCGATAAACGTCGGCAAAATGGCACTCCTACGCAAATGGACGTACCTGTACGTCAGTCCACAAAAGCAGGATAGCGGGCGCCCGCGTGCCACCGCTGGCGGGAGCAGGCCCTTGGGTCCCGCGGACTTGATGTCCGCCGGCGGACTGCAATCGCAGTGAGGAGAGGCAGAACGGGGAAATGCATTTCCCTGTTCTGCCTTGTAACATGACAGAGATCTTCTGTTCCCTGTCATCGGGAACAGTGATCTCTGTCATGTCAGTGGTAGCCCACCCCACTACAGTTAGAACATACTGAGGGAACACACTTAACCCCTTGATCGCCCCCTAGTGTTTAACCCCTTCCCTGACAGTGACATTTATACAGTAATCAGTGGCTATTTTTAGCTCTGATTGCTGTATAAATGTCAATGGTCCCAAAATAGTGTCAAAAGTGTCCGATCTGTCCGCCGCAATGTCGCAGTCCTGATAAAAATCGCAGATCACCGCCGTTACTACAAAAAATAAATTATTCATAAAAATGCCATAAATCTATAAATCTATACCCTATTTTGTAGACGCTATAACTTTTGTGCAAACCAATCAATATACACTTATTGCGATTTTTTTTTTTTTTTACCAAAAATATGTAGAAGAATGCATATCAGCCTAAACTGAGGAAGAAATTTGTCTTTTTATATATTTTTTGGGGATATTTATTATAGCAAAAACTAAAAAATATAGCTTTTTTTTTCAAGATGTCATGCTTAAAAATTGTGCCCGCTCGTGGAATGGCGACAAACTTTTACCCTTAAAAATCTCCATAGGCAACATTTAAAAAAATCTACAGGTTGCAAGTTTTGAGTCACAGAGGAGGTCTGGGGCTAGAATTATTGCTCTCGCTCTACCGATCGCGGCGATACCTCACATGTGTGGTTTAAACACCGTTTTCATATGCAGGCGCTACTCATGAATGTGTACGCTTCTGCACGTGAGATCGGTGGGACGGGGCACATTTTAAGAAAAAAAAAAATCATGTTTATTTTACCTTTGTTTACACCTAAAAAATGTAAACAATGTTCTTTAAACAATGTAAAGAATGTAAACATCCCTTGTAATAGAAAAAAAGCATTACATGACCTCATAAATATGAGATCTGGGGTCAAAAAGACCTCAGATCTCATATTTACCCTAAAATGCAATTTAAAAAAAATGTAAAAAAGTCATTTGAATTTTTTTTTCTTTAAATGGCCCTTTAAGTGACATTTTGACGTACCTTCTGCCCTGCAATGGTATGGAGACGGGTGGGGGCATCTTCCCCTCACTCTTCTCCATACCCAGGAAGGAAAAGCATCCGATCGCCTCCGCTGCTACTGACGGCCCCGGTAAGCGGCAGAGGTGGCCCTCTCTCGCCGCCGATAAAGATGATATTGCAGCGAATCCGCCACAGAGACCACTATTATCGGAAACTGGACTGCACGCCAAAGAAGAGGATACCAGGGTTATGGCAGCTAGCTGCTGCCATAACAAAGATAAAGTGTAGCAGGATTGGGCTGCATAGGTGTATCAAAGATTTTGGAGGCTAAGTCAAAAACTGCCTTCCAGAATTTTTGGGCAATTGGGCAATCCCACCAAATATGAAGTTGAGTGCCAGATTCTGAACAGACACGAAAACAAGCTCCAGGGTAAACAGAAGCATATTTCGATATTCTAGTGGGGACCAAATAACAACCAGCAACAACTTTAGAAGAAGCAGACTTAGTGGCAGACCATATGCTCAGTGCCGTAGCGTGGGGGGTGCAGGTGGTGCCGTGGCCCCGGGTTAAACATTTAGGGGGGCGCCAGTATGTGTCATTACTGGCTGCCTCCTCCTAATTTCAAGTTCCTTCGTTCCCCGCGCTCCGGCTGCCATGTTAAGTGTCCGGCGCCCTGTGATTGGGCGAATGGGGGTCATGTGAGGCATAGGGCTGGCCTGTCCACGATCACTCCTGAAGTCCCACCTCCGCACATGACCCCCATATGCCCAATCACAGTGCGCTGGACACTGAACATGGCAGCAGCCAGAGCGTGGGGGAGAGAAGCAAAAATGTGAGTCGCCGCTGTCTTTTCCTCCTCCTCCAGGCCGATACAGGCCAGGACAAGAAGGTGAGTGAGACTCCCTTGTGAGAGTCTCGTTGCTAGCCCCCGGGGGGGGGGCGGAGAGAGAAACTGTAGGCAGGACAGTATAGTGTAGGCTGTGTAGTATAGTTGTCAGTATAGTGGTCAGTATAGTGTAGTATATTGGTCAGTATAGTGGTCAATATAGTGTAGTATAGTGGTCAGTATAGTGTAGTTTAGTATGGTGGTCAGTGTAGTGTAGTGGACAGTATAGTATAGTGGTCAGTGTAGTGGACAGTATAGTGTAGTGGACAGTATAGCATAGTGGACAGTGTAGTGGTCAGGGTAGTGTAGTGGACAATATAGTGTAGTGGACAGTATAGTGTCGTGGTCAGTGTAGTGGACAGTATAGTGTAGTGGTCAGTGTAGTGGACAGTGTATTGTAGTGGACAGTATAGTGTAGTGGTCAGTGTAGTGGACAGTGTAGTGTAGTGGTCAGTGTAGTGGACAGTGTAGTGTAGTGGACAGTGTAGTGTAGTGGACAGTATAGTGTAGTGGTCAGTGTAGCGGACAGTGTAGTGTAGTGGACAGTATAGTGAAGTGATCAGTGTAGTGGACAGTGTAGTGTAGTGGACAGTGTAGTGTAGTGGACAGTGTAGTGTAGTGGACAGTATAGTGTAGTGGTCAGTGTAGTGGACAGTATAGTGTAGTGGACAGTGTAGTTGTTAGTATAGTGTAGTGGTCATTGTAGTGGTCAGTGTAGTAGACAGTGTAGTGTAGTGGTTAGTGTAGTGGACAGTATAGTGTAGTGGTCAGTGTAGCGGACAGTATAGTGTAGTGGTCAGTGTAGCGGACAGTATAGTATAGTGGTCAGTGTAGCGGACAGTATAGTATAGTAGTCAGTGTAGTGGACAGTGTAGTGTAGTGGTCAGAATAGTGTAGTGGACAGTATAGTGTAGTCAGTGTAGTATAGTGGTCAGTGTAGTGTGTAATGGTCAGTAAAGGAATCAGGTTGGTCAGTGTTGAAATCAAGTAGGTTAGTGTAGTGGTCAGTTTATGAATCAGGTAGGTCAGTACTATTGTATTTGAAGGGACTCGGGGAGTGCGAATTGTCCGCAGGTTAGGGGGCGCAAATTACTTGCCTTGCCCTGGGTGCTGATAACGCTACGCCACTGCATATGCTACACAATTCAGTAGCATTAAAAGAGCGATTAAGGTCTAGTTCCCATTTGTAGACATATGAGGGGGACCAGTATTAGTACTAGCTAAAACTTGCTTATAGAGAAACAAAACAAGTCCTCTAGCATGAGGGTAATATAGGAATTGGAATTGAGAGAAGGTTGGAAAAAAAATTTGATTTGCAAATATCAGAACAGTTGTGATTGAGAGTCCAAATGTATCAGACAAAGTAGGAAAAGAATGTATGGAGGAGGCAGATACGCTTTGAAAGAATTAGGAGCTATCCAGGCAGGGTAAAAAGCGGGATTTGTAACAAAAGAAAGGAGCCGTGAATGAGGAGATTGAAGGCCAAGAGAAGTTTTGAATCTGTCCCAGATGGATAAAGAATGTTTTGTGATAGGATTGCGAATACAAGTACAATCAGTTGGTCTTAACATGTTAGATACTGAAATAGGGACACAGTGAATAGACTCAATTGTTACCTATAAAAGGAATTTCTTTGATTTTATGGTATTTGGTAAATGTGCAAGGTGTGCAGCATGATAGTAAGCAGAAATATTTGGGAGACCTAAACCTCCGCAGTTTGGGAGACAGAGAGTGGATTTAGAGGTTCGAGGTTTCGTTTTAACCCAGATAAAGTAGATAATTCTGCACCGTATAAGCCGTAAAAAATGTGATGTAACTGGGGTTGGCAAGACTCTAAAAAGATGTAAACTTGGACAATATTGCCATCTTAATTACATAAATTTTGCCTAACCACGATAGAGGGTAGAGCACATTGTAATAATAATACAGTAACCTGTTTTAATAATGGAGGGAAGTTAGCTGAGTATAAGTCAGTTATCTTAACCACTTCCCGACCGGCGCACACCGATGAACGTCGGCAGAATGGTACGGCTGAGCAAATGGCCGTACAGGTACGTCCCTTTGAATTTCCCGCTGTGCCATTGCGTGCGCGCCGGCCAGGAGCTCTGTGAGTCGGGTCGCGGGTTCCGCGGACTCGATGGCCGCGGGGATACCCGTGATCGCCTCGCGGGGCAAGATTCAAAATTGTCGCTATTTTTTTTGTTTAAAGCGCAAAAAACCGCAGATGTGATCAAATACCACCAAAAGAAAGCTCTATTTGTGGGAAAAAAAGGACGTCAAGTTTGTTTGGGAGCCATGTTGCACGACTGCTCAATTGTCAGTTAAAGTGACGCAGTGCCGAATCGCAAAAAACGCACTGGTCAGGAAGGGGGTAAATTCTTCCGTGGCTGAAGTGGTTAAGAGTGAGTTTTATTCATAGGTATGAAAGTCTATGAGGTGTCCAAGAGAAGAGAAGTGAATCTTTAGCAAGCAGAAGGTCTGCAGGAGGCAAGGCAATATTGAGTGCAGTCAATTTGTGATAGTTAACTGTTAAGCCCGAAATGTGTGCAAAACAGTTTAGAGACAGAAAGAGAGGAGATTAGGTGCTGTGATATGGGGAGATGACATGAAGAGTAAGATGTCATCTGCAAAAAGACATACTTTATGATGACATCCAGCTAATCCAGCTGTTCAATACCTTTTATGTTTGGATCAGATCTAATTGAATGGGCCAAGGGTTCAGTGAGGAGTGCAAATAGGAGGGGGGAGAGAGGACATCCTTGACGGTGAAGGGGCGGATTTAAAACCAACATATTTGATAAATGCATTTGGCTTGACGTATAAGGAAGAAATCCGAACTCCCATTTTTGAAGAATATATTGTAAGTATGGTCATGAGACAGTGTTGAATGCTTTTCTTATATCGAGCGATAAAAAACACGCAGGTAGACGTCTTCAGGCCCGGACTGGGACAATAAATAGGCCCGGGCATTTTAGACTGAGCGGCCAATTTATCCAGGGACCCAGGGGGGGTGTCGGTTCCCCACGCTGTAATGTCCACACTGTGATATAAATATATAGGGGACTGCACTGTAAAGGGGCACTGTAATGATTGAACTGCGACTTTACAAAGCAGTCCCCTTTATATTACAGTGTTCCTGCAATCATGCCCCCCCTTTTACTCTCTGCTTACTGTGCAGATCTCCAGCTCCCCCCGCCCCCTGCCTCCTTACATCAGAGTCTGCACAGACCCCCCCTTACATCAGAGTCCGCACAGACCTCCCTTACATCAGAGTCCGCACAGACCTCCCTTACATCAGAGTCCGCACAGACCTCCCTTACATCAGAGTCCGCACAGACCTCCCTTACATCAGAGTCCGCACAGACCTCCCTTACATCAGAGTCCGCACAGACCTCCCTTACATCAGAGTCCGCACAGACCTCCCTTACATCAGAGTCCGCACAGACCTCCCTTACATCAGAGTCCGCACAGACCTCCCTTACATCAGAGTCCGCACAGACCTCCCTTACATCAGAGTCCGCACAGACCTCCCTTAAATCAGAGTCCGCACAAACCTCCCTTACATCAGAGTTCACACAAACCCCCCATTACATCAGAGTCCGCAAACACCCCCCCTTGGATCAGAGTCCACACAGACCCCCCTATTACATCAGAGTCCACACAGACCCCCCTATTACATCAGAGTCTGCAAAGACCCCCCCATTAAATCAGAGTCCGCAAAGACCCCCCTTACATCAGAGTCCGCACAGACCCCCCTTACATCAGAGTCCGCACAGACCCCCCTTACATCAGAGTCCGCACAGACCCCCCTTACATCAGAGTCCGCACAGACCCCCCTTACATCAGAGTCCGCACAGACCCCCCTTACATCAGAGTCCGCACAGACCCCCCTTACATCAGAGTCCGCAAAGACCCCCCTTACATCAGAGTCCGCAAAGACCCCCCTTACATCAGAGTCCGCAAAGACCCCCCTTACATCAGAGTCCGCAAAGACCCCCCTTACATCAGAGTCCGCAAAGACCCCCCTTACATCAGAGTCCGCAAAGACCCCCCTTACATCAGAGTCCGCAAAGACCCCCCTTACATCAGAGTCCGCAAAGACCCCCCTTACATCAGAGTCCGCAAAGACCCCCCTTACATCAGAGTCCGCAAAGACCCCCCTTACATCAGAGTCCGCAAAGACCCCCCTTACATCAGAGTCCGCAAAGACCCCCCTTACATCAGAGTCCGCAAAGACCCCCCTTACATCAGAGTCCGCAAAGACCCCCCTTACATCAGAGTCCGCAAAGACCCCCCTTACATCAGAGTCTGCAAAGACCCCCCTTACATCAGAGTCTGCAAAGACCCCCCTTACATCAGAGTCTGCAAAGACCCCCCTTACATCAGAGTCTGCAAAGACCCCCCTTACATCAGAGTCTGCAAAGACCCCCCTTACATCAGAGTCTGCAAAGACCCCCCTTACATCAGAGTCTGCAAAGACCCCCCTTACATCAGAGTCTGCAAAGACCCCCCTTACATCAGAGTCTGCAAAGACCCCCCTTACATCAGAGTCTGCAAAGACCCCCCTTACATCAGAGTCTGCAAAGACCCCCCTTACATCAGAGTCCGCACAGAGCCCCCCTTACATATGAGTCCACACAGGCACCCCTTGGACTCTGTATAATTTCCACTTGCTGTAAGGGGGAGCTCTATGGACTCTAATGTAAAGGGGAACCCTGATTTAAGAGGAGATCTAAAGTAAAGTGGTATTCTGAGAACCCTAATTTAAGGGGGAATGCTGTGGACTCTGGTGTAAAGGGGAACTCTGATATAAGGGGGTCTCCGCTCACCAAAGTCCCCTGTGGTTCAGAGTCCACAGAGCACCCCTTAAATTTGTTTTATATATAAACTGGGAGGCAGGAGAGAGGGTGAGCTTACTCACCCCAGGATGGAGGCTCAGGCCCAGGCTGCCTGCAGCTTTTATCTTGTGTTCAATCTTCCTTCACATCTCCCTGGGGATGTGTGGGCGGGGCAGACACAGGGGTGTGGGCGGGTCAGATACAGGGGGTGTGGGCGGGGCAGACAGGAGGAGGAGGAGCAGCAGTGTCCGAGCAGAGAGCAGAACTGTTAGCATCGGCTCTGAGGCTGAGTTGTGTGTGAGAGAGACACACAGCTCAGCCCATCAGCCGCTAACGTAATTTGTAATTGCGCCAGAGCCCGGAGATGACACAGGCATGGCCGCATAGCGGTAGGTGAGCGGCAGCTGTGGCCTGTGTTAACCCTGTGCAGGCCGTGGGCACCGCTTACCTCCCACTGTGCGGCCTGATCATCAATAGGCCACGGAGCGGGCGGCCCCGGTTCACGGGGCAACTGCCAGGCCCGGCCCACCCTATGGCCAGTCCGGGCCTGGACGTCTGGATTTAGCGAGATGGGCGAGTAAAGAAGCTCTACAAATATTAACACTTGCTTGGTGCGAGGAGATAAACCCAACTTCATCTTGATTAACAAGTTTGCCTATTACTTGATTCAAGAGGGTCGCAAGTATTTTAGCTAAAAGTTTAATGTCAATATTAAGAAGCGAAATAGGACGGTCATTTATCCAAGAGGTTGTATCAGTTTTAGATTTGGGAAGCATGGAAATTATGGTCATTAAGGATTCTGACCGAAAATATTGTCCCCTCAACAACATATTGAAAGCCTCAGTTAGGATAGGAGATAATATATCAGAAAATTTCTTGTAATAGGAAGCAGAAAATCCATCTGGGCCAGGGCGTTTATTAAGTTTTAAAGCCTTAATAGCCGGGATGACTTCTGTTGCAGAGATGGGACAATCGAGTCATTCACGGTGGGTATGTGAGAGTGTTGGAAGGGTAATTTGTGGAAGGGTAATTTGCGAAAAAGGGAATCAGCAGCACCATGGTCAAAATTATGGTTGGGCGAATATAATTTAGCAAGATTTAAGCGGAATGTGTGTAAAATTTTGACAGGGTTACTTGTGTATGAATCACGGTTTAGTTTGGGTCGCACAGATGTTGTAGGTTTTTGCAGTAAGCGTAAGGTTGGAGGTAATAGGGTATCTGTCAGTCAGTGAGAAACGGGTCAAATTCTAAGCAAGCTCTATCAAGCTTAGCTTTGGTAGAAGTGGAGGAAGAATTTTGGAATGCACTGTGACACAGATTGAAGTAATTTTCTGATTTTTGGTGTAGCAAGGTCCCAGGCCTCCTTCGGTCTAATGAGCACCTCCAGGGCCAGCGATAGCTGACATCCTTCTGTGTATAGTGGGTTGAGAGGCATGGTGGGTGCAAGATGATTAAAGTCATTGGGTGCCAGACACTTCTTGAATGCAAAAGAGAGTTTATTTCTCTTAACAAACTTTTGGGGGAAAGGGGGTTAGGGCCAGGACACCTTTAGGTAGTTGCAAGTTCAGTTGGCAAACTCAGAGACTTATGGTTCTGGTACTTTCTTCAGTTACTCACTGTAGTCCTTGGTAAAGATGGTTGGACCCTTAGTGGCGAAAGCTTCACTTCAACCTCCGACCACGACAGGTTCTCCGGCCTGCAGAACTGTCACTTTTGGTTGGACTGCAAGCCGAAGTCCCAACCCCGCGCTGCTCTCTTGCTTTTGGATAGGCCCTCAGACAGCCTAGCAGCCAGATGTGCCCGGGATAGGCCCAATCTCCGTACCTCCGTAATTCGTACCTCGAATTACAGGTTTATGGCCTTCCCAAAGAGTGAGAGGGGAAATATCTGCAGAAGTGTTATTAACAAGATAGTCATTGAGAGCATGTTTAATATATAGACAATGAGACAGGTGAGTTAGAATGGAATCATTAATGCACCAAGACGAATCCTGGGATCTCGGGATAGGGGAGGAGATGGTAATACAAACTGCACTATGATCGGACCAAGTAAATGGCGTAATAACTGATGATAGGATCTCTGCAGCCATGCCAACACTTAGGAAGATATGATCAATCCTAGAAAACTATTAGTGTGGATGGGAATGGTATGTAAAGCGTTTACGAGCTGGATTGAGCTCATGCCAAGAGTCAAACATGTTATGCTTAGAGTATAAGGGGAACAGGTGGAGGGAGAAGGGGGAGATTTATCCAAGAAGGGAAAAAGAATTTGGTTTGAGTCTCCACATAAAATCACTGTACCTAACTTGTATGAATCAATTACATGAAAAAGATGGATAATAAATGATAATGGATGTTTATTAGGAGCATAATATGATTCAATGGTTACAGCAACATCAGAAATGTGCACATGTCTGGATTCTGCAACCTGTACATAGCACATGCCTGGATTCTGCAAACTGTACATAGCACATGCCTGGATTCTGCAATCTGTATATAGCACATGTCTGGATTCTGCAACCTGTACATAGCACATGCCTGGATTCTGCAGCCTGTACATAGCACATGCCTGGATTCTGCAACCTGTACATAGCACGTCTGGATTCTGGATGAATCTGTACATAGCACATGCCTGGATTCTGCAACCTGTACATAGCACATGTCTGGATTCTGCAGCCTGTACATAGCACATGTCTGGATTCTGCAGCCTGTACATAGCACATGTCTGGATTCTGCAGCCTTTACATAGCACATGTCTGGATTCTGCAGCCTGTACATAGCACATGCCTGGATTCTGCAGCCTGTACATAGCACATGCCTGGATTCTGCAACCTGTACATAGCACGTCTGGATTCTGGATGAATCTGTACATAGCACATGTCTGGATTCTGAAACCTGTACATAGCACATGTCTGGAGTCTGCAACCTGTACATAGCACATGTCTGGAGTCTGCAACCTGTACATAGCACATGCCTGGATTCTGCAACCTGTACATAGTACATGCCTGGATTCTGCAACCTGTATATAGCACATGTCTGGATTCTGCAACCTGTATGTAGCACATGTCTGGATTCTGCAACCCCCCCTTATCAGGTCAGCTTCCTATACCTGGGTGGTGGTGGACATAGCCATCACCCCTCCCCTTCTGTCAGACCAGCACAGTCAGGGTGGCAGGGCAGACACAAACCCTCCTCCAGCCTCTTCTCACAACCCACACACACCCCCTATCACCAGCTCACCTCGGGCTCTCAGCTTCAGCTGGGGAGGTCCGGACTCCGGAAGACTGTGTGGACACAGTGTGTAACAGCAGCCGCCCCCGCGCTGAATGATGACACACTTAGCTCGGCTGCTCAGCAGTGGTGGGTGGAGCTAGCAGGGGCAAACAGTAATCAGACCATACTCTTTTGGCCACGGCGCTGGGGGTGTTCCAGCTGACAAAAAAACTACTAAACAGAGCAGCCAGAGCCAGGGATTCCCTCAGGATTCTGTCAGTGTCACCCGACCTGGGTGCAGAGCGCACCCCCATAGAAATGCCACCCGGCCACTGACACCCCCCCAATGTGTGGCACCCGGGGCGGACCACCCCCCCCGCCCCCCGCTTGGTACGCCCCTGGTCAGAAGCCAACATAATAATGGGGATCCAAGGGTAGCAAACTGGAGGCATAAAAACCACCAAAGGGAACACTGCTAACAATAAAAAAGTAATACATAAATAGAAATTATACCATTGTCCCATTGCCCCAAAAAGTTCCATACCCATCAATGTGTCATGAGAAAGCATATGAAGAAGGATGGAAGGGATGGGTTAAGGTTTATACAAGAAATAAAAAACATCACAGAAAACATTCAAAAAACGAATAATAGATCAAGACTATGAAATGCTATGTATATAGCGAACAACTGTCAGTAAACAAACAAAAAAAAAGGCCATCCGAAAAGTAAGGAGTTAAACTATAGAAAAAAAGTTTGCATTGAGTGAGTTATAAACTGGTAAGGAAAAAAAAAAAAAGCAAATTTACCAAACATCTAGTTAGTTGGAATTTAAAGATATAAGAATACCTGAAATAGAGTCAAACAAAAAGAAAAAGTCAGTCCATAGAGTACTCAGGAGTTGGCATAGGAGAAAAAAAAAAGACCACATTTTCATTGCCCCTCGCGACTTTTATTTCCTTCAGCACCAGCTGATTTTTGCAGGGAACAGGTAACCATTCAATTTTGTGTGTTGTTTTCGTTGAAAGGGCATTCTAGAAGCTGAATGTTTTTTAAAGAGGATTGGAGTTCTTCAGCAGAGCAGCAGACATATTTAGATCCTTGGTAAGTGAAACAAATTGAAAATGGAAAGCCCCATTGAGAGGTGATTTGGTGTCGCTGTAAAACCTGAAGAAGTGGCTTCAAAGCCTGACGCTTAGAGATGGTGAGATCAGATAGATCAGCAAAATGTTGATAGGTATGTCCCTGGAAAATCTGTGAATCTTTTGTGCAAAGCTGCAGCTAGAAGTTGCTCCTAGGTACGGAAATAGTGAAATTTGGCGATAATATCACGTGGTGGTCCATCAGCTTTGCGAGATGTGAGGGCTCTATGAATGCTGTCCATCTCCATTCATTCGACTGGTATGGAAGGCTGTAGTTCTTGAAATAGGGATAGCATAGTGGCTTGGAAATCAGTAAGAGTTTCAGGTATTCCACGTATATGGATATTAGAAGGCCTGGCCCTATTTTCGTAATCTTCTAAACGAGTTTGAAGGACTACATTTTCCTCTTTGAGGTTTTCAAATTCAACTGCATAAGTCTGGGTGTTATTTTCAAGTTCATCAACTCGCAGTTCAAGATTTGCAGTGCGTTGGCCCAGTTCACTGATTTTCCTAGTCAGACTTTTTGTTATAAGATCTGAGGTTTGTTTAAGGGCTTTGTGAAGCATTTTTTCAAATTGCCTCAGAACAGAAGAATGACCAGGATCAATGTAAAAGATGTAATTTGTGAAGTTTGTATATCTGAATCTGAGTCATATTTCCCCTGTGTTGCCACAGACACCTTAGAGCGCTGAGAGGATTTCACTGAGAGTGAGGTAACAGAACCATTACATTAAGTGGTGGGGGTTATTAGCAGACCGAGTAACAATATTTACCGGATGAAGCTGAGCTGGGACACTAAAATATGGCAGAAACATCCCTTCAGGAGCAGAGCTCTAAGCTCGCATGTCTGCTCAGTCAGGCTCCGTCTATGCGCCTTCCTAAAATGGTATTATTTTAATTAATCCACTATGGAGCTTCTTTGTTTCACCTTTATACTGTCTGATACTGTCTGACTAAGGCCCCTTTCACACTTGTTTGACTTGTCCTATAATTTGGGACTGCAAAGTCTTATGACAAGTTGTCCCCCATGATTTCCAATAACTACCGTTCATATTAGTACGACTTCAAGTCGTGCCGACTTCAAAGTAGTCCCTGAACTACTTTGGTCTGACTTTGATCCTACTTTAGCCCATTGAATATCACTGAAGTCGGATCAAAGTCAGCTTGCAGTCTTAACTGATCCGTCTTTGGCATGCGACTTGTGCTCTGATGATCTTGAAGGGGAACTCCACACCTATTTTTTAAGAAGAAAAACGCCATGGGTACCCCCTTCAAGAGCATACCAGGCCCTTTGGTCTGGTATGGATTTTAAGGGGAACCCCAGGCCGAAAAAACGGCATGGGGGTCTCCCCAGGTCCACACCAGGCCCTTATCCGAGCACACAGCCCGGTAGCTCAGGAAAGGGGGTGGGGACGAGCGAGTGCCCCCCCTCCTGAACCGTACCAGACTGCATGCCCTCAACATGGGGGGGTGCTTTGGGGCAGGGGGGCCCTGCGCCCCCACCCCAAAGCACCTTGTCCGCATGTTGATGAGGACAAGGGCCTCTTCCCGACAACCCTGGCCATTTGTTGAAGGGGTCTGTGGGCGGGGGGCTTATCGGAATCTGGAAGCCCCCTTTCACAAGGGGGCCCCCAGATTTCAGCCCCCCACCCTATGTGAATGGGTATGGGGTACATTGTACCCCTACCCATTCACCTAAAAAAAATTTCAAAAATAAAACACATTACACATGTTTTTAAAGTAATTTATTAAGGCAGCTCCGTCGTCTCTTCTCCTCTCTCTGGCTCTTCTGCCTCCTCCACTGACGTCTTCTGCCTCTGCCGGTTCTTCTACCCCCTCCGGGTCTTCTCCTCTGATGTCTTCTAGCCCTCTTCTCACTCTTTTGCTGGGTCTTCTCCGCTATCTTCTCGCTCTTTTGCTGGGTCTTCCCTGCTGTCTTCTCCCTCTGTTCTTCCTACAATGTTGACTCGATGCTCTCTCCCGCTCTAAGGCCGGGTGCGCGGTGTGCTACTACTTATATTGCCATGGGGCGGGGTCACCGGAGGCCCGCCCCTTATGACGATACCGCCCATCATGCCCCGGGCGGTGACGTCATAAGGGGCCGGGCCTCCGTATGATGTCACTCAGTGACCCTGCCCCATGCCAATATAAGTAGTGGCACAACGCGCACCCGGCATTAGAGTGGGAGAGAGCATTGAGTCAACATCGTAGGAAGAACAGAGGGAGAAGACTGCGGAGAAGACCCAGCAAAAGAACGAGAAGATAGCGGAGAAGACCCAGCAGAGGCAGAAGACAGCGGACAGAGGGAGAAGAACCAGAGAGGGCTAGAAGACATCAGCGGAGAAGACCCGGAGAGGGGAGAAGAACCAGCAGAGGCAGAAGACATCAGCGGAGGAGGCAGAAGACGTCGCCAGAAGAGCCGGAGAAGAGACCCCGGTGCTGCCTAATTACTTTAAAAACAAGTATTCTGTGTTTTATTTTTGACACTTTTTTAGGTGAATGAGTAGGGGTACAATGTACCGGATACTCATTCACATAGGGTGGGGGGCCAGGATCTGGGGCCCCTTGTTAAAGGGGGCTTCCAGATTCGATAAGCCCCCTGCCCACAGACCCCGACAACCAACGGCCACGGTTGTCGGGAAGAGGCCCTTGTCCTCATCAGCATTTAGACAAGGTGCTTTGGGATGGGGGGGGCATAGGCCCCCCCTGCCTCAAAGCACCCACTCCCCCATGTTGAAGGCATGCAGTCTGGTACGGTTCAGGAGGGGGAGGCACTCGCTCGTCCCCACCCCCTTTCATGACCTGTCGGGCTGTGTGCTCAGATAAGGGTCTAATATGGATTTGAGGAGGGACCCCCACACCGTTTTTTCTTGGCGTGGGGGTTCCCCTTAAAATCCATGCCAGACCGAAGGGCCTGGTATGCTCTTGGAACCAATGCCGTTTTTTTCTACATTGTGTCTGTAGTTCCCCCTAAACATTCATACCAGTGCCTGGTATTGTCAGGGATCAAAGTCATATCCCTGTTTATTGAAGTCGCAGGGAAATGTTGGATCCACAGTCGTACAACTGTTTTGTCAAAATTGCGGTAAAATCGTGCGACTTTGAAGACGCACAAGTGTGAAAGGTGCCTAAGGCTGCATTCACACCTGAGCATTTCAAAGTCGTGCATTTATACAGTGATTTTACCACGATTTTGCACAGTCGTACAACTGTTTTGTCAAAATTGCGGTAAAATCGTGCGACTTTGAAGACGCACAAGTGTGAAAGGTGCCTAAGGCTGCATTCACACCTGAGCATTTCAAAGTCGCGCATTTATATAGCGATTTTACCATGATTTTGCCGCACTTTTTAACGCCTTTTTGCTGCGATTTTGTTCAGGTCACCAATGTAAAAGGCAGAAAAACACCTGTAATCTGCCCCAAATAAGCTCATGTTCTTTTTTTGAGCTTAGGGTGTTTTTCATGTGTTTTGCTTCAGGTGACAAAACGCTCAGATGTGAACAGGTGCCATGGAAATGAATTGCATTTTACTTGTTGGGCGTTTTTCAGGTATTTTTTCTGGCAATTTACGAGCGTTTTATGAGCTGAAAATGCTCAGGTGTGAATTCAGCTTTAATCTGGCTGAGACCTTTATGTCCCTTTCACACAATTTTGTGGCCGCGATTTTAACGTGATTTTGACGCGATTTGCCTGTGTAACACACATCAAAGTCGGACCAGAGTAGTGCAGTAACTACTTTGAAGTCGGCACGATTTGAAGTTGTACTAATATGAATAGTAGTCATTGGAAATCATGGGGAAAGACTTGTCATATGACTTTGCAGTCCCAAGTCTTAGGACAAGTCGTACAAGTGTGAAAGAGGCCTAAGTAGCAGTGGTTCATTTAGGTAACATCTTGGATTATCTTGGTTCATTAACCACTTGCCTACCGCCTCACGATGATATACATCGGCAGAATGGCACGGGCAGGCAGAGAAACGTATGGGTAATGTTACTCCCCTCCCGTGGGCGCCCAAGGGGGTCAGCATCATTGCAAGAGCGATCCGTCCTGAGGGGGAGGCCACTGATTCATGGCCTCTCCCTCACGATCGCTCTTGACGAATGGGAAGCTTTCTCTGCTTCTTTTTTTTTATTATAAATCTTTATTTAATTTTCACAAAAACAAATATTTTTACATACATATAAAACCCCTCCAGCTGGGAGGGTCTCCGTACCTCTCATGGCATCATCTTTTCCATTTCCCTAATCTGCTTAATAAGACCACCTCCCCCACTGGACCCCCCTCCCCCCAACCCCCTCCAACCCCCCCCCCTCTCCCCTCTCCCCCGCAGGCCCTTTCCTTCTCTTCTAGTCCTAAGCAACCTTGTTTTAAACCCCATGTGCTATCTTAACACTGCTTCTACAAGTCTATAAGTTTTTTTAAAAGCCCCCCAAGGACTCCACTTTCCCTTCTCTACCTCTTGATCCGTCCTGAGGGGGAGGCCACTGATTCATGACCTCTCTCTCGCGATCACTCTTGACGAATGGGAAGCTTTCTCTGCTTCTGAAATGTAAACAGAAGCAGAGGAAGTGATGTCATCTCTCCTCGTGGAGCCTTTTCATTCCGGTGTTCTGATGAGAAAGGTCCCCCCATCAGATATTGTCCACCTTGTACTGTGCAGGCGCAGCACTTGTGCAGTACGGAGGACAAAGAAGACACTGAGAGTCTCCGAACATGAACAGCCGTTCATGAGCTCTACACGGTGCATGCGCAATAAATACTACATTCTGCCACAAGCTCCTGCACGCTCCCGATGCTCGTGAAACTCTGCAAGGGACGGGTGTAGAGGCGGATGCATACAGAAGATGACCAAAGCTCATACGATGGGGGTGGATTTCATCAACATTCCAAAACCCACCCTTCAGTTGTTTAAACACGCCCTGCAAAGATCCTCCCCTTTGAGAAATACACCCCCATCGTATGAGCTCTGGCCATCTTCTGTATGCATCCGACCCTTGCAGAATTGTACGAGCATCAGGAGCGTGCGGGAGCGTGTGGCACAATGTAGTGTTAAATGCGCATGCGCCGTGTACAGCTCATGAACAGCTGTCCATGTTTTTTTTTTTGCACAAAGTTGACACTAAATTATATATTGCTCAAACATGCCATGGGCATATGTGAAATTACACCCCAAAATACATTCTGTTGCTTCTCCTGAGTACAGGGATACCACATGTGTGGGGAACTTAGCCGCGTACGGAACCCCGAAAACCAAGCACCGCCTTCAGGCTTTCTAATGATGTAAATTTTTGATTTCACTCCTCACTGCCTATCACAGTTCCGGAGGCCATGGAATGCCCAGATGGCACAACCCCCCCCCCCCCCCAAATGACCCCATTTTGGAAAGTAGACACCCCAAGCTATTTGCTGAAAGGTATGCTGAGTATTTTGCAGATCTTGCTTTTTGCCACAAAATTGAAAAAAGAAAAGAAAAATACATTTTTCTTTTCTTTCTTCATTTTTAAAAACAAATGAGAGCTGCAAAATACTCACCATGCCTCTCAGCAAATAGCTTGAGGTGTGTACTTTCCAAAATGGGGAAATCCTGAAGGCGGTGCTTGGTTTCGGGGCCCCGTACGCGGCTAGTCTCCCAAAAAGTCCCACATGTGGTATCCCCGTACTCAGGAGAAGCAGCAGAATGTATTTTGGGGTGTAATGGCATGGCATGTGTGAGCAATATATCATTTAGTGACAACTTTGTGCAAAAAAAAAAAGTTTGGAATTTTCCCGCAACTTGTGGCAAAATATAAAATCTTCCATGGACTCAACATGCCTCTCAGCAAATAGCTTGGGGTGTCTACTTTCCAAAATTGGGTCATTGGGGGGGGGGGGGGGTTGTGCCATCTTGGCATTTTATGGCCTTCAAAACTGTGATAGGTAGTGAGGAGTGAAATCAAAAATTTACACCCTTAGAAATCTTGAAGGCGGTGATTGGTTTTCGGGGACCCGTACGCGGCTAGGATCCCAAAAAGTCCCACACATGTGGTATCCCCATACTCAGGAGAAGCATCAGAATGTATTTTGGGGTATAATTCCACATATGCCCATGGCATGTTTGAACAATATATCATTTAGTGGCAACTGTGTGCAAAAAAAAATAAAAGTTTGTAATTTTCCCGCAACTTGTGGCAAAATATAAAATATTCCATGGAGCAAATAGCTTGGGGTGTCTACTTTCCAAAATGAGGCCATTTGGGGGTGTCATGTGTGAGCAATATATCATTTAGTGACAACTTTTTGTAAAAAAAAAAAATTTTTTTTGTCATTATTCAATAAAAAATAAATATTCAATGGGCTCAACATGCCTCTCAGCAATTTCCTTGGGGTGTCTACTTTCCAAAATGGGGTCATTTGGGGGGGGGGGGGTTGTACTGCCCTGCCATTTTAGCACCTCAATAAATGAGATAGGCAGTCATAAACTAAAAGCTGTGTAAATTCCAGAAAAATGTACCCTAGTTTGTAGATGTTATAACTTTTGCGCAAACCAATAAATATACGCTTGTTGACATTTTTTTACCAAAGACATGTGGCTGAATACATTTTGGCCTAAATGTATGACTACAATTGAGTTTATTGGATGTTTCTTATAACAAAAAGTAGAAAATATCATATTTTTTTCAAAATTTTCGGTCTTTTTCCGTTTATATCACAAAAAATCAAAATCTCAGAGGCAATCAAATACCATCAAAAGAAAGCTCTATTTGTGGGAAAAAAAGGACACAAATTTTGCTTGGGTACAACATTGCATGGCCGCGCAATTACCAGTTAAAGCAGCGCAGTGCCAAATTGTAAAAAGTCCTCTGGTCTTTAGGCAGCCAAGTGGTCCGGGGCTTAAGTGGTTAAAGCGCTGTTAGACCTCCTAATTTTAGAGGTCTAATTATCTGGTAAGCAGTGGAAGTGTTTATTGATGGTGGAACACTGAAGTAATCACATTGAAGAGAAACACTGCATACTTGTGTTACTGTATTATAATACAGGATTTATATAGCGCCAACAGTTTGCTCAGCGCTTTACAACATGAGGGCAGACAGTACAGTTACACTACAATTCAATACAGTAGGAATCAGAGGGCCCTGCTCATTACAGCATACAAAATGTAACCAACATTTATGTTGTGTTTCACTATTCATTGGTTTACATATTCAATTTCACTTCATTTTATCACTTTTAATGATTTTTTCACATGCATGGATCTGTTGATGCAGTAGCATGAGGTATTTGTCTTAAAGTGAAAAGCTCCAATTTTTTTAGCTTTATGGTTCACTAATATTTTGTATTTGAATATAAATATGGCTGTCTAGGTTATTATAGCTACATTTGCACTAAGAGCAGAATTGTATATTTATAAGTTTAATGCCTCCTTAATACCCACAAGCTGCTTCTCCAATGCCCCCTGAAACACAATCCACCTTTTCGTCACTTTTCAGAAGGGAGGTAGACACCGCCACACATGTAAACTCAGCCTAATACTGATGAATAAATGGAATTATTGATGGGTGTAAGAAATTACTAGTAGAGCAGATAGGAATAAAAGGGCAAGACTTCAGCCCAGGACAGCCAGGGTTGGGTTAAAATGTGTTTTTTGGTGTATCATGGTTGAAATGTGGACTTGCACATAAGGTTGTAAAGGGGACTACAGCGAGTATACTGTAGTTTGAAATAGATTTGTGTCATTGAATTCTCATGTGGGCAGCTAATTATTTACTGTGTAGCTGTATGAAAATGTGTTTAAATCCCAAACTCATGAATTTGACAAAATCTACCCTTACAGTGCCCCCCTTCCCCATTCACAACCAGTATTAATGTATAATTATAATATGTCCAATGCCTGGAGCTAAGATTTAAGACTTTATTCCACTGTGTGAGTAGGGATGAGCTTCGAGTTCGAGTCGAACTCATGTTCGACTCGAACATCGGCTATTCGCAAGTTCGCCGAACAGCGAACAATTTGGGGTGTTTGCGGCAAATTCGAATGCCGCGGAACACCCTTTAAAAGTGTATGGAAGAAATCAAAAGTGCTAATTTTAAAGGCTTATATGCAAGTTATTGTCATAAAAAGTGTTTGGGGACCTGGGTCCTGACATGGATCAATGCAAAAAAAAGTTTTAAAAAGGCCGTTTTTCAGGAGCAGTGATTTTAATAGTGCTTAATGTCAAACAATAAAAGTGTAATATCCCTTTAAATTTCGTAGCTGGGGGGTGTCTATAGTATGCCTGTAAAGGGGCGCATGTTTCCCGTGTTTAGAACAGTCTGACAGCAAAATAACATTTCAAAGGAAAAAAGTCATTTAAAACTACTCGCGGCTATTGCATTGCCGGTCCGACAATAGACATAAAAGTTCATTGATAAAAACGGCATAGGAATTCCCCACAGGGGAACCCCGAACCAAAATTAAAAAAAAAAAAAATGACGTGGGAGTCCCCCTAAATTCAATACCAGGCCCTTCAGGTCTGGTATGGATATTAAGGGGAACCCCGGCCAAAAAAAAAAAAAAATGACGTGGGGGTCCCCCTAAATTCCATACCAGACCCTTCAGGGCCTCATCCCCACAACCCTGGCTGGTGGTTGTGGGGGTCTGCGGGCAGGGGGCTTTTCGGAATCTGGAAGCCCCCTTTAACAAGGGGACCCCCATATCCCGGCCCCCCCGTGTGAAATGGTAAGGGGGTACTTGTACCCCTACCATTTCACTAAAAAACTGTCAAAAATGTTAAAAATGACAAGAGACAGTTTTTGACAATTCCTTTATTTAAATGCTTCTTTTTTCTTCTATCTTCCTTTATCTTCTTCTGGTTCTTCTGGCTCTTCTGGTTCTTCCTCCGGTGTTCTCGTCCAGCATCTTCTCTGCGGCGTCTTCTACTTCTTCTCCTCGGGCCGCTCCGCACCCATAGCATGGGGGGAGGCTCCCGCTCTTCTCTTCATCTTCTTCTCTTCTTCCCTTCTTCATCTTCTTCTCCGAGCCGCTCCACATCCATGCTGGCATGGAGGGAGGCTCCCGCTGTGTGACGCATCTCCTCTTCTGATTGTTCTTAAATAATGGGGGGGCCACCCGGTGACCCCGCCCCCCTCTGACGCACGGTGACTTGACGGGACTTCCCTGTGACGTCACAGAAGAGGAGACACGTCACACAGCGGGAGCCTCCCTCCATGCCAGCATGGATGCGGAGCGGCCCAGAGAAGAAGATGAAGAAAAGAAGAAGAGAAGAAGATGAAGAGAAGAGCGGGAGCCTCCCCCCATGCCATGGGTGCGGAGTGGCCCGAGGAGAAGAAGATAGAAGGGGTCACGGAGGAGATGCTGGACAAGAACACCGGAGGAAGAACCAGAAGAGCCAGAAGAACCAGAAGAAGAAGAAGATGAAGGAAGATATAAGAAAGAAGAAAGAAGAAGCATTTAAATAAAGGAATTGTCAAAAACTGTCTCTTGTCATTTTTAACATTTTTGACAGTTTTTTAGTGAAATGGCAGGACCCCCTTACCATTTCACACAGGGGGGGGTGGGATCTGGGGGTCCCCTTTTTAAATGGGGCTTCCAGATTCCGATAAGCCCCCCGCCCGCAGACCCCCACAACCACCGGCCAGGGTTGTGGGGATGAGGCCCTTGTCCTCATCAACATGGGGACAAGGTGTTGTGGGGGGCTACCCCAAAGCACCCTCCCAATTTTGAGGGCATGTGGCCTGGTACGGTTCAGGAGGGGGGGCGCTCTCTCGTCCCCCCTCTTTTCCTGTGGCCTGTCAGGTTGCGTGCTCAGATAAGGGTCTGGTATGGATTTTTGGGGGGACCCCACGCCGATTTTTTTTTTTTAATTTTGGCGCGGGGTTCCCCTTAAAATCCATACTAGACCTGAAGGGCCTGGTATGGAATTTAGGGGGACCCTCACGTCATTTTTTTTTAAATTTTGGTTCGGGGTTCCCCTGTGGGGAATTCCCATGCCGTTTTTATCACTGAACTTTTTTGTGTATTGTCGGACCGGCAATGCAATAGCCGTGAGTAGTTTTAAATGACTTTTTTCCTTTGAAATGTCATTTTGCTGTCAGACTGTTCTAAACATGGGAAACATGCGCCCCTTTACAGGCATACTATAGACACCCCCCAGCTACGAAATTTAAAGGGATATTACACTTTTATTGTTTGACTTTAAGCATTATTAAAATCACTGCTCCTGAAAAAACGTCCGTTTTTAAAACTTTTTTTTGCATTGATCCATGTCCCCTGGGGCAGGACCCAGGTCCCCAAACACTTTTTATGATAATAACTTGCATATAAGCCTTTAAAATTAGCACTTTTGATTATTCATGTTCGTGTCCCATAGACTTTGGTGTTCGCATGTTCGAACAAACTTTTTTCCTGTTCGCTTGTTCTGGTGCGAACCGAACAGGGGGGTGTTCGGCTCATCCCTATGTGTGAGTATGCATCTGCTGGAAATCTTGCATGCTTATCTGTATTTAAGCATATACACTATGCATAAACACCGATAAGTGTACTCACATATCTATGTGTACATAGAAATGTGAGTGTAAGTGGGTTTAGGCTGAGCATAGCACAGGTCTTGTTTGCTTGCCACAAAATGTGTAAACTAATTAAACTAATAAATAAATTAATGAACATCGATAAACTGATTTTTTTTAACAGGTCCAGTTATTTATTCTACCTGAAACTAATTCTGGCCAGGATATTGACAGGACAGTAGCCCAACTCTACTTCAGCTGGTCATTGCAGCATGGAAGAAGAGACTCTACTTATAAAGGACTGTATTAAAATTTTTTGGGGGCACATGATTTTTTCCACTTTATTGGCATGGTTGGCACATGCTGATACACATAAAATATCTATGAACTATTCTTTTAAGTGTGTAATACGTTTTCAGCGTGCACACGGAGGTTGGCTTTCCCTTTCCTGCACCTACACACTTGACTGGGGGCAAAAGGCTCTAAACCCAGAGAACCAACTGCACTGCACTAGCAGCTAGGGTTGAGAGAATCTACCCAGGTTCCATTCATGGGGGGGGGCTGGGGGTCATTGAATCCTGTTTAAAATCGGTGAACCCCATTTAATTCTATAGGTGATATCAAACTCTGCCCATTTTCAAGGCAAGCTATTGTTACAAGAGAACATAGGGAGCTGGGCACTGCTATGGAGGACATTTAACAAAAAAACATACCATACAGCAGGGAGATGGTCTTTTAAGGGCCTCATTTACACTTGCTTTGAGGGGCGGTACAACCCCCCGTGGTTACACTGTGTTATTAGTAGGGATGAGCCACACACCCCCCGGTTCGGTTTGCGGCAGAACATGCGAACAGACCAAAAATTTGTGCGGAAACGCGAACCCCGTTATGGGACTCGAACATGAAAAAACAAAAGTGCTAATTTTAAAGGCTAATATGCAAGTTATTTTCATAAAAAGTGTTTGGGGGCCCGGGTCCTGCCCCAGGGGACATGTATCAATGCAAAAAAAAAAAAGTTTTAAAAATGACAGTTTTTTTGGGAGCAGTGATTTTAATAATGCTTAAAGTGAAACAATAAAAGTGTAATATTCCTTTAACCACTTCAGCCCCGGAAGGATTTACCCCCTTTCTGACCAGAGCACTTTTTACAATTTGGCACTGCGTTGTTTTAACTGCTAATTGCGCGGTCATGCAATGCTGTACCCAAACTAAATTTGCGTCCTTTTTTTTCCCACAAATAGAGCTTTCTTTTGATGGTATTTGATCACCTCTGCGGTTTTTATTTTTTGCGCTATTAGCGGAAAAAGAATGAAGATTTTGAAAAAAAATGATATTTTCTACTTTTTGTTATAAAAAAAAATCAAATAAACTCAATTTTAGTCATACATTTGGGCCACAATGTATTCGGCCACATGTCTTTGGTAAAAACAATGTCAACAAGCGTACATTTATTGGTTTGCACAAAAGTTATAGTGTCTACAAACTAGGCTACATTTTCTGGAATTTACACAGCTTTTAGTTTATGTCTGCCTATGTCATTTCTTGAGGTGCTAAAAGGGCAGGGCAGTACAAACCCCCCCAAATGACCCCATTTTGGAAAGTAGACACCCCAAGGAAATTGCTGAGAGGCATGTTGAGCCCATTAAATATAACATTTTTTGTCTCAAGTGATTGAATAATGATTAAAAAAAAAAAATTTACAAAAAGTTGTCACTAAATTATATATTGCTCACACATGCCATGGTTATATGTGAAATTGCACCCCAAAATTCATTTAGCTGCTTCTCCTGAGTATGGGGATACCACAGGTGTGGGACTTTTTGGGAGCCTAGCCACGTACAGGGCCCCAAAAACCAAGCACCGCCTTCAGGATTTCTAAGGGCGTAAATTTTTAATTTCTTTTCTCACTACCTATCACAGTTTTGAAGGCCATAAAATGCCAAGATGGCACAAAACCCTCCCAAACTACCCCATTTTGGAAAGTAGACACAGCAGGCTATTTGCTGAGAGGCATGTTGAGTCCATGGAATATTTTATATTTTGACACAAGTTGCAGGAAAATTACAAACTTTTTTTTTTTTTTTGCACAAAGTTGTCACTAAATTATATATTGCTCAAACATGCCATGGGCATATGTGGAATTACACCCCAAAATACATTCTGATGCTTCTCCTGAGTGCGGGGATACCACATGTGTGGGACTTTTTGGGAGCCTAGCTGCATACGGGGCCCCGAAATCCAATCACCGCCTTCAGGATTTCTAAGGGCGTAAATTTTTTATTTTACTCCTCACTACCTATCACAGTTTCAAAGGCCATAAAATGCCAAGATAGCACAAACCCGCCCCAAATTATCCCATTTTGGAAAATAGACACCCCAAGCTATTTGCTGAGAGGCATGGTGAGTATTTTGCAGCTTTCATTTGTTTTTGAAAATGAAGAAAGAGGTCTGCAAAATACTCACTATACCTCTTAGCAAATAGCTTGGGGTGTCTACTTTCCAAAATGGGGTCATTTTGGGGGGGGTTTGTGCCATCTGGGCATTCCATGGCCTCCGAAACTGTGATAGGCAGTGAAGAGTGAAATCAAAAATTGACACCCTTAAAAGCCTGAAGGCGGTGCTTGGTTTTCGGGGTCCCGTACACGGCTAGGCTCCCAAAAAATCTCACAAATGTGGTATCCCCGTACTCAGGAGAAGCAACAGAATGTATTTTGGAGTGTAATTTCACATATTGCCATGGCATGTTTGAGCAATATATCATTTAGTGACAACTTTGTGCGAACAAAAAAAAAAAAATTGTCTTTTTCCCGCAACTTGTGTCACAATATAAAATATTCCACGGACTCGACATTCCTCTCAGCAAATAGCTTGGGGTGTCTACTTTACAAAATGGGGTCATTTGGGGGGGTTTGAACTGTCCTGGCATTTTATGCACAACATTTAGAAGCTTATGTCACACATCACCCACTCTTCTAATCACTTGAAGACAAAACCCTTTCTGACACTTTTTGTTTACATGAAAAAAATATTTTTTTTGCAAGAAAATTTCTTTGAACTCCCAAACATTATATATTTTTTTTAAAGCAAATGCCCTACAGATTAAAATGGTTGGAGTTTTATTTTTTTTCCACACAGTATTTGTGCAACGATTTTTTAAATGCATTTTTTGGGGAAAAAACACACTTTTTAAAATTTTAATGCACTAAAACACACTATATTGCCCAAATGTTTGATGAAATAAAAAAGATGATCTTAGGCTGAGTACATGGATACGAGAGCAGGGGGGGACAGTCATAAAATGCTTGTAGAATTAATAAATTGAGAGTCTGCGCTTAGGATTTTAACAGGGCTGCTGCCTCCCCTTAATTAATTCCTAGTTAGGAGTTAATTGGATGTACTGGAAAGAAAAATAGGGAAATTGGCGCTGCCTTACTCAAATGAATTTTTCCAAATCTTACAAATAATGAATAAGTGTGTAAAACAAAAAAGGGGGGTATTTTTGTGAGTGACTTGCCCCTACATTTGTGCTAAAATTTATAAATGCGTGAAAAATATATGTATAAGCAGGAAAGTTTCAGCTCCCTATCAGCATGACTGGAACGCCGTAAAAAGAGTGATACAATACCTCAAAGGAACAATTCAGATGAAGTTACGGTTACCAGCAACATCAAATCCAAAACTGGTTGGATATATGGATGCTGATTGGGCAGGGGACTGCACAGACCGCAAATCCACCAGTGGATTTATCTTCTAGTATGGGGAAGCAACCATAAGTTGGTCTAGTTGAAAGCAAGCAACTGTCCCTCTATCTTCAACTGAAGCAGAGCACATTGCAGCAGCATACGCTTGTCAAGAAGCAAAATGGATTCGGCAAATTTTTTGTGGACATTGGGATAGACATGTCAAAACCATTTCCCATTTTTGACGACAACCAGGGTTGTATAAAGCTTATGCAATCAGAAAGGGTCAATCCTAGGACCAAACACATCGACGTCAAGTTTCACCTACTGAGGGACAATCAAGAGCAAGGTGTATTGCCCTGTACACACGGTCGGACATTGATCGGACATTCCGACAACAAAATCCATGGATTTTTTCCAACAGATGTTGGCTTAAACTTGTCTTGCATACACACGGTTGCACAAAGTTGTCGGAAAATCCGATCGTTCTGAACGTGGTGACGTAAAACACGTACGTCGGGACTATAAACGGGGCAGTAGAGAATAGCTTTCGTCTCTTAATTTATTCTGAGCGTGCATGGCACTTTGTGCGTCAGGTTTGTGTACACACGATCGGAATTTCCGACAACGGATTTTGTTGTCGGAAAATTTTATAGCAAGCTCTCAAACTTTGTGTGTCGGAAATTCCTATGGAAAATGTGTGATGGAGCCTACACACGGTCAGAATTTCCGACAACAAGGTCCTATCACACATTTTCCATCGTAAAATCCTATCGTGTGTACAGGGCATTATTGACGTTCAATACTGCCCGTCAGAGGAGATGACTGCTGATGCACTTACCAAGCCTTTATTGAAGGAACGTCATAGTTATTTCCAGAAGAAGCTGAATATAATTTGACAAAGCTCATGCTGTTGAGAAGGGTGTTGGAACAATAGCATGTAATGTAAAATTGTTAATAAAGTGACAATTCTGTATGCATTATACCTATCTATGCAGCAGGTGGCACTGCAGTATTATAGTGTATAGTTCATGTTCTCTATGATATAACAGGATATGCAGAGAAGGTGTGTAAATTGAGGCCTATAAAACACACGCTCAGCGCCAGTTCAATCCTATGGTTCTCATAGGTATGCGCAGCCTAATGCATTAGGATGTGCACCCTTAAGCTCAAACACACATGTGTATGTATCTACATATATATGACCCCGGCACATTGATCTCCCTGCTGGCACAGTGAAAGAGAAGAGCATAAACACTTCTCTTATGGCAGAACCAGTAAGAGGGAGATCTTTTCCATGTTCTTGTTGCTACACAGAGAGATAACACTAATGCACATGGGGTGATTAGGGTGGGCCTGGGCACACCCGGCACACCCTGTGCTCACGCCTATGACGGTTCTATATGCAGTGTAAAATAAATAAATAAACACTTAAGAATATTAAATCCCACAATATTGTGCAGTATAAAATAAATAAATATTCAAAAATATAAAGCAGCTGTTTAAAAAGAAAGAAATGGAATAAATAAGTAGTAAAAAAGTCCAGCAATCAAACCCTGGATCATAAAATACTAAAAACAGCGCTAAAATAAAAGCCACAATGAAAGTGTCACAGTAAATGCCCAAAACTCAAATGTGAGTCTCTATGTAGAAGGTAATGATGAAGACAGTTCAAGGTTTTTATAAGTGTATATATAAGTATTTTATGATCCAGGGTTTGATTGCTGGACTTTTTTACTACTTATTTATGCCATATAACAAGATATATTGTCTATCTCAGTGCATGAACTTGTATATTCCTGCTTCCTGTTCATGTTTATCCATGTTGCAAGACATGTAATATATTTCTCCATGAAAGTAAAGCTGTAGTACTGCATCCAAGAAGCCTCCAGCTCTTATTTCAATACTCTGCGCAATATATGTAGTGCTATGGAACAGTACATATTTCACAGGTAGCATCAGACACTGAATTCTGGTCATCACATATTTTGGATTTGTAATTGTTTTTGTAACTCTTACATTTAGATTGGCTTAAAAACAACAGCAGCACCCCAATTCTAAAAAATCATCTTGCAACATTTGATTTTGTATACTGCAGTAAGTGGGCTGAATTGAACAGTGGAAGCATCAGCCACAACTGGTCTAAAAGAAACTTTTCTCTTAAAAAATAAAGCTAAAGCCGTTAACGCTGTACAAAATAAACAAGGGCCAAAAGATTAAAAAGTCGAGATTGTGGGTGTCTTTTTTCACTGTACCACACTGCATAGTCTTAAAAGTTGAATTTAGTACATTTTAAGAAGCTTACCCATGCATATGAATAAGATTGTTTCTACCATGAGCCAAGGAGAGTAGTATTCTGACACAATTGAAAGAGACTGAAGCTTCTTGCACTGCCTCGCTGCATCAGCTATAAGCAGTTTCTAGCCGATAACTGGGCTTAACCTGTGTTCTTATAGTTTATTACTTTAGACTACAGGCAAAACTTTTTTTATTTTGGATAGAGTAAGGCAGGGTCAAAACACCTGTCAGTTTTTTTTTGCCCTCTGTGTTCCATTGGATAGATTTCCCTTCACTTCCTGTCCCATAGCCAAAACAGGAAGTGAAAGGAAATCCCTGCTAGATAGGGAAATACCTTGAGGCCCCCTCAGATCATCAGAACTAATGTCCCCATTGTAAGATTTCTTCTCTATTACTTTTCTGGGGACAATCTAAAATTTGGAATTTTCTTTTACTTTCACTTTCAATGATAATGGTAAACTATATAAATAGAGAGGCTGATCTTCCTAACGGGGGCACAGACAGCAATAACATTAGACAGGTGTTCCAATCCCTTTCCACTCAAAAAAGTTTTGCTTTGGCTGCTTTTTAAGCTCCAATTTGCACGGGCTACTGAAAGAGTCAAAGGAGTAATTTAGCTTTCCCACCTACCTTCTCTAAGAGAGACAAGCAAAAAGCTTCTGCTATGATCTTTATAGAAAACCCATAACAGTATGTATTATTATTGCCATGAATGCACCCTGAAATTCAATGCTCTTCCTAAAAAGGAAAAAGAAAGGAACAGATTAAAAAAAAAAAAGCAAAAAAAGTTTGATGCCAAACCATTATATTTTCTTTAATTTGCCTTACATAGAAGACTTACATATAAATACACAGAATACATAGAAAACAAATAGTTTCTGGAAGACAATACCAACAAAAGAAAGTCTTGCTTTTACTGGTACATCAGTATACTTATAAATAGAAGCACAGATCATACCCCAGCTTGACTGTTTAATCCATGATTCAATGCCGAAGACCAGTGCTCAGGCAGGGATGTTCCATCCCCAATAATAACAATCCGAAGTAACAGACAGGCAACTCAGTATACTCTTCTCATAAAACTTTATTTACTACATACAGATAGACATAGTGTGCAGAATTCTAACGCATTTCAGATAATACAGCCTTCCTCATAGCATGAGGACCTGCCAGAGTTGCCAGCGTTTGTTACTATGAGCAGTATACTTATCACTCGAGTATCATAAGTGATTACAAACTGTTGTCAAATTAAAAGACCCTTTGCTTTGCAAGAAGATCAATTTTGGTTAATTTAGATGTAACTAGACTTTAGCACCCCATTTAACATATGTGTGAATTTGTAGTCCCATACAAACTACATGCAAACGGTTGTTAAAAATACAAAATTAGCACAAGAATGTTTTCCTGTCATTAAAGACTTTGTGTTTTAAGAAGAGCAAACAAATTGAGGCGGCATTAGCAACAATCATCCAGTCAAAAAATCCTGTTTTTATTTCCCTGCATATAACTGGGTATTCAGGATGAACTTCAGTTTGCCCAATGAACATTTTCTACTACTACTATTATTAAATCAACCCTATGATTTCACACTTAACATGATTAATTATATTTTTACCACATATTTAAATACATTTACCAACTTTGTTTTTTAATTAAATTAAAAATAGCTCAGAATAAATTCTTGTTTAGAATGGACAAGTAATGAATCAAATCCCTATATATCGGTATCTATAATGTCTCCTCTATTGTGTTTATTATTTGAAAAACGCTTTTAAAAAAGAGACTGGTGGATTTCTGGGATTAATTTATGTTTGTTAACAGTAGGTTTGGAAAGTCAGCATGGATGGGTAACTCTAGAAGGAGTATCCCCGTTGTCTCATGGTGTAATTATATTGACACATGTTACTTTCCTAATTGCATTCATATTCCTTTTCCTATAAACAGAAACTTAGTATTCTTGGCTGAGTTTCAATACAAACAATGCAATTTTAGCACAGTACTGATTACGATTTGAAAGGGAAATATTCAGGGGGTTGTGTTTGGGGCTGCAGATGTCTGTGTGATTTTGTGAACAATAGAAGACTAAGAACTGTGGGAGTTTCCGAGAAATTGAATATTGTTCAAAAAGGCTATACTGTCTAGCAACCAATTTTTCGTAGCAGAAGCTTGTAAGGTCATCTAAGTATATAATTCCTGTAAAAACACCAATAATTCCAGCAGTTTTATACCACAAACCTGAAATTAGTTCTAGTCTGCTTTTGTTTTCTGCTTAGCAAATTTCCAAGGTTCAAAAATGGCTGAGTGGGTTATCAAATACAAAATTAATCCTTTCATAAAGAAGAAGTATGGCCAAATCCTATATTGGCCATACTTCTTTTATGGATCACAGGAGTGCACTTTGTTCTGGACTCCTGTGACCCATTTTCAGCCGCCATCACTTAGCCGGTCCATGGTCTGGCATCCAGCCAAATGCCTGGAATGGCAGCAGTCTCAACTAGCTCAGTCTGCCGCTGGGAGACTGAGCTAGCCTCTCTCACCCCCTGCACAGTGCAGCATTCCAGTGAGTGCTGGAGGGGCAGAGCAGAGAGCCGGCAGGGGACAGCTGCAGCAGGGATTGGTGCTGCAGCCATCTAGGTGACTAGGTTAAAAGGGGGGGTGGCACTTTAAATGAGGCCATGACTTAATGTCGTCATGTACCTCCATCCCTATAAATTGTTTGAAAGAGAAGGGTTGGGACTTTAAATGAGGCATTGGCTACAACCAAATACAGTAAATTATAATAATATTTATTGACATGTACATATAAAGTCATAAAGGAAAAATCATGAATGTGTAACAGACCATAAGTATACATAACTGTACATATATTTCAACATGATAGTTCCAATTAAAACAGTTTATCCTCCCTAATTCCACATGGACAATGTATAAAATAAATCATGTTTCTGAAAAACCCCAGTGGGTATCCAGATAATAATGAGTAGTGGTGACGTCGCATCTAGGAAAGCTCTACACGTTTCATGGAAACCTCCACTCCTCAGGAGCAGTGAGGGTACGTCTAAATGTATTTGAAAAATACATAATCAGAAGGCTAGTGATATGCCATAGGTGGAGGGGAGAAATAAGGCAAAAAATGAAATTAAAAAAATATATATATCGTAAAAGAAAAGGCGAGAGAACAATAGATACATCCCCACTGTACATTGCACATAACCCTATAACACAATCCCATGGGCATGGAGCTGAGGACATGGTGGAAACATCTGCCACGGGAGCTGAGGTAGCGGTCCGGCAGCAAACAGATCGGCACACACAACAGCGGGTAAGCATGTGTGAAAAAAACCCTGTGATGCCAACATCTAAAATGAAGAAAAAGGTGGGATATTAGATCCAAGAAATTCAAAAAAGTGAGGAAGATGATGTGGATGAAAGCGAAAATAAAATGAGACCGAAGACCCAAAAAGATACCAGACATGGTGAGGCTAGGTGCATAAGTAAGTAGTAGATAGGTGTATTAGAATGGTGGTAAACAATTGTTACTCACCATAATATAAAGTACAGAGCAATATACTAAGCACCAAGAGACGCCAAGGGTAGCTCATAAGGGGAAAAAGAAAAATGAGTGATACCTGTGATCATGGTGCCAGAGCATGAAACTATGTGCATGTGCTTGCAGGTGAGTCAAGAGCAAGAGAGCAAAGAGATGCTGCCCACATGGTATATATACCCAGCCTGAAGCCGCGGGGCCACGCCAACATCACGCAAGGAAACATGACGAATGGCGCCAAATGAGGCCATGACTTAATGTCGTCATGTACCTCTAGCCCTATTGTTTGAAAGAGAAGGGTCGGGACTTTAAATGAGGCATTGGCTACAACCAAGTATAGTAAATTATAATAATATTTATTGACATGTACATATAAATTCATAAAGGAAAAATCATGAATGTGTAACAGACCATAAGTATACATAACTGTACATATATTTCAACATGATAGTTCCAATTTCAACAGTCTATCCTCCCTAATTCCACATGGACATTGTATAAAATCAATCATGTTTCTGAAAAACCCTAGTGGGTATCTAGATAATAATGAGTAGTGGTGACGTCGCATCTAGGAAAGCTCTATGCGTTTCGTGGAAACCTCCACTCATCAGGGGCAATGCGGGGTATGTCTAAATGTATCTGAAAAATACATAACCAGAAGGCTAGTAATATGCCATAGCTGGAGGGGAGAAATAAGGTAAAAAATGAAATAAAATAAAAAAATGTATGATAGGTAAGTATTATTGTTTATTTTTTTAATTCCTGAACTTATTTTTTAAAGCAATTGAAGATGCTCAGAGCAGCAGGAATAGCTGGAGGGTGGGGACAGTCAAAATCTATAACATTTAGGAATTGGGGTAACTTTTGTAACCTGGACTGTAGCTGATAACTACTGTGGAACTTCTTCCTTTGTTGTTGCTGTATTTTCCTTCTGCAGTGTGGACAGGGTTAAACTGAATATTCGTTCACGCAGAAGTGCAGTAGACATCTTTAAGGAGGCAACTTTGTAATGCTCACTTATGGAGTGTCTCCATTGCAGGGGAAGCCATCTTGGCTGTGTCTGGATTGAGCCTGGAGGGAGACATTGATTGGCTGATGCAACAAAGCAAGGAAACAGGGACATGGACTGCTGTAAAAGGGGCTCTGTTGTGCCACCAGTCTGCAGAATGCAGGGAGAAAGCCACTGTGGGGACCATGTGCTGGTGCAACCTTTTCCTGTGCTGAGCAGCTGAGGGAGAGTGCCACAAGATTGCAGTGAAGGGGGAACAGTGGTACATGGCCAGAGTTTGCTGGAGCTATCTAATGCTGTGCTTCCCAGAAGAGTGCTGATAAGAGACTACTGCTGCCATAATACTCTGTGCAACCCTGCACTTGAGGGGACCTGGATCCTAACAGCCTGCACTGGGGATCAGTGTTTCACTTGCTGGAAAGGCGAGTGACTTTCACCATTAGGGATGAGCCGAACCCCCCCCCCCCCCCATTTGGATCGCACTAGAACATGCGAACAGGCAAAAATTTTGTTCAAACATGCGAACACCGTTAAAGTCTATGGGACACGAACATGAAAAATCAAAAGTTCTAATTTTAAAGGATTGTATGCATGGTATTGTCTTAAAAAGTGTTTGGGGACCCGGGTCCTGCCCCAGGGGACATGTATCAATGCAAAAAGAAGTTTTAAAAACTGACGTTTTTTTCTGAAGCAGTGATTTTAATAATGCTTAAAGTGAAACAATAAAAGTGTAATATTCCTTTAAATTTCGTACCTGGGGGGTGTCTATAGTATGCCTGTAAAGGGGCGCATGTTTCCCGTGTTTAGAACAGTCTGACAGCAAAATGACATTTCATTATAGCCGGCACTAGCTCTAGCACTTTTAAATGACTTTTTTCCCTTTAGAAATGCCATTTTGCTGTCAGACTGTTCTTAACACTGGAAACATGCGCCCCTTTACAGGCATACTATAGACACCCCCAGGTATGAAATTTAAAGGAATATTATACTTTTATTGTTTCACTCTAAGCATTATTAACATCACTGCTCCCGAAAAAACAGCCATTTTTAAAACTTTTTTTTGCATTGATACATGTCTCCTGGGGCAGGACCCAGTTCACCATTAGCAGACCCCTGATCATCAGGAGAGGACCATTGTCTACTACTGTTGGGTGCTAGCTTGTGAGGGAGGACCCTTTTGCAAACCTATGTGGAAACACTTGGAGTTCAAAGAGTGCCTACTGTGGTGAGAGGCCTCTCGGCCACTGACTTTCCTTGTTTCCTGGTTCTGTAAGATAGTCCCAGTGGGGATGCCTTAACTTTATTTGGGAACAATCCAGTGCCCCTTTGGATTACAAAGACCGTACTAGAGAGCACTCCCACCACTTCTAAGGAAGGAAAGGAAAGACTGTCTTGGCAGGGTTGAAAGAGAGAAATCACAGCAACTTCTATCCCTGTCTGACTTGAACATGACTTTTACTGAATCAGAGCATGTGTCCGGAGACCCAGAAGAGAGGGCCCTGGGTCTGGTAAAACTAATATCATACAAGGTAATCTGTTGTTTCCTGGGAACTGTTGTGCTTTCTTCAAGGCCCCCAACTCTGCTAGCCATCATTTTTTTAATCATTCACTGGCCAATGTGACAAAACAGGAACTGTTATAACAAGTAAGGACTGTCTTTATATACTTTTGCTAGGTAAATGCTGTTTAGTTCTGTTAATTACTGTTATTCAGAATACTGCAGGTGTTTAACTATATCTCTTAGGGCCCTTTCACACTGGGGCGGGGGCGGCATCGGCAGTAAAGTGCCACTATTGTAGGCGGCGCTTTACTGTCAGTATTCGGCCACTAGCGGGGCGGTTTTACCCCCACTAGCGGCAGAGAAAGGGTTAAAAACCACCGCAAAGCGCCTCTGCAGAGGTATAGCCGCGCTGTCCCATTGATTTCAATGGACAGGAGCGGTGAAGGAGCGGTGTATACTGCGCTCCTTCACCACTCTGAAGATGCTGCTAGCAGGACTTTTTTTCCCCTCCTGCTAGCGCGGGGCTTTCACACTGGAGAGACAGCAGCGGCTGTTTCGGGTCAGTTTGCAGGCGCTATTATTAGCGCAATAGCACCTGCAAACTGCCCCAGTGTGAAAGGGCCCTTAAAGTAACATCATTGTCTTATTGATTGTTTGTATAAGTACACCTGCTAATCATCTCTTCTATTAGGTTATGCTTGGCCTAATAAATTGTTTAACCAATTGATCTTCGGAAAATTTACCTCAGGGGTCAAGTCCTGGGAAAAAAAAGTTTTGGAACACACCCAAGATCCCCCCCACCTCAAAAATAAAAAAGTGTGTGTGTGTGTATATATATATATATATATATATATATATATATTTATTTATGGTTGAAGCCCTATGGCAGATACGGGTACGGACAACATTTAGACCTAACATAAGACTTACAACATGAAATGGACCTGAAGTGTGCCCTGGTGTGATGGGCGGTATGCCAAAAGAAGAGGGCATACCCAAGGTTTAGAAATGGATGTTGTGAAGAGAAATTAATTGAGAAATGCCCTGAAAAGGGGATGGGAGGGTGGGTATCGCGCACAGGAAACCGACGAAGAGCACAGGTTAACGGGCTGGTTAAATACCCCCCGGGTTCCTCCCATAAATTCAGGCCACCATACTGGCCTTCTTACTTATGGTTGAAGACCTTTGGCCGATACAGGTATGGACAACATTTAGACTTAACATAAGACTTACAACATGAAATGGACCTGAAGTGTGCCCTGGTCTGGTGGGCGGTATGCCAAAATAAGGGGGCAAAAACATTCAGGTAGGGGTGTAGTATTATTAGTTTTCAGTGTTATTCCTTGAGCAAGTTTGGTGAATGCTTGTGCCATTTCCACCTAACGATTGGGGATGTACCGGGTGAAGCAGGCAGACTTCCAGCTGCCTAGTGTCTTAATGACATGAACTGGGACCTCATGCCGAGAAGTGGTCGAGGCTGTTCCGACACAGAAAGAGTAATCGGAGTACTGACCGGGGTTGAGGTGTAGGTTGCGAAGAAGAATCCTCACGTGTTTGACGAACTGGCAGGCACTCAAGGGTTTGGTCGGAAAAGGTAGTAGGGGACTAGAGTTTGACTGCTCCGGTATAGGGATGAGCCGAACACCCCCCGGATCGGTTCGCACCAGAACCTGCGAATGGACGAAAGTTCGCGCAAACTTTAGAACCCCATTAAAGTCTATGGGACTCGAACGTTCAAAATCAAAAGTGCTAATTTTAAAGGCTAATATGCATGGTATTGTCCTAAAAAGGGTTTGGGGATCCGGGTCCTGCCCCAGGGGACATGTATCAATGCAAAAAAAAGTTGTAAAAACAGACGTATACTGCGGCAGAATGGCACAGGCAGGCAAAATCACGTACCTGGTATGTGATCTGCCTCCCGCAGGCGGGGGGGCGCATCGCCCCCCCCCCGGTGCCTGAGGCGGTCGGCTTCGTTAGGGGAGAGATCCATGCTGAGGGGGAGGCCACTCATTCGTGGCCACCCCCTCGTTATCGCTCCCAACGAATGACAATCTTCCTCTGCCTCTGTAATGTAAACAGTGGCAGAGGAAGTGATGTCATCTCTCCTTGAGTCGGTGTCAGGATCTTGGTAGGAGACCGAGTTGCTGAGAGGGCTCCCCTTGCGGCCAAGTGCAGCACAACCCTGAAGATGACACAGGGATGTGGTGCTCACAGAAGCACGGGTTGCCTGGAAGTAGGAGCCGGTGTTGGTGGCTTGATAGAGCAAAGTCACTAGAGGCAACGTGCTTAAGGTCCAAGGAGGGGACCAATGGAAGTCCAATAGGAAATCAGAAGCCAGGCAAGGGGGTCAAACACAGTAAGCAGTCCAAGAATCAAGCAGCAAATCCAGGTACAGGAGACAGAGGAATGCGGAGTCCGTTTAGCCAAGCCGGGGTCAAATGCAGGAAGCAGGCAGGAAGAGTCAGAAGCAAGCCGGTGGGTAAGCCAGGAGGTCCATAAGAGTAGATAACAAGCCGGGTCGGTACACAGGAGGTGAGGACAACAGGAATCACAATCACAGGAACACAGGAAGAGCTGATGATAATCCAGCAATGTGGCACTGTCAGTGGAACGTTTAAATAAACAAGGCGTAGTATCACGTCGTACCTGCACCGTTCCGTTCGTGCGTTCATACCATCGCGATGTTGTTACGCACATGCATTCGTCCGAACGTGGCGCCAGGCATCCGCCTAGTAGAAACATTGCACACCCGTGTGTGTTGACGCGCGTTAGCATGACCTTGCCTGTGCCGGTTTGCTAGCCTGGCAGGACTATGCATAGGGATGCGCCTATTTCCCTGACAGTGCCCCCCCAGGGGCAGCCTCCGGATGCCTAAACGTGCCCATTTTTCGGGGTGCCTACTAGGAGCGTGTACATAACTTGCAGGCTCCCAAGAGTTCTCTTCTGCAGAATACCCCTTCCACTTGATTAGAAACTGAATTGTCCTACCCCTCCGACGACAGTCAAGACTAGATTCAACTTCAAATTCCGCTTCATCTCCAACCTGGACCGGAGGTGGGGGCACTTCTTCTCTCCCTGGAAAAGGACTAGAAAAAAACACATTTAAGGAGTGACACATGGAAAACAGGATGGATATTGAAAGATTCAGGTAAAGTGAGTTCAAAGGCTACATTGTTGATTTCACGTTTGATCTCGAAAGGACCCAGGAACTTGGGTCCCAATTTCCGAGATGGGCATGGTAGCTTGAGATTTATAGATGAGAGCCAGACCTTATCCCCTATCTTAAAGGTAGGGTTCGCTCTTCTCTACCTATCGTATTGCTTCTTATATTCTTCTTGGGCCTTCTTTATGGTATCCTGGAGTGTCTGATAATTAGTATGGATGGAATCCACTCTGTCCTGAATCGCTGGGACTGAAGATTCCGGAAGGACGTTGGGTAAGAATGAGGGATGGAAGCCGTAATTCACCCAGAAGGGTGATTGGTTGGTAGAAGTGTGTATTGAGTTATTATAAGCAAATTCTGCACAAGGTAATAGTTGAATCCAGTCGTCCTGAGAAAAAGAACAGAAGCACCGCAGATACTGCTCCAGTGTCTGGTTGGTCCTTTCGGTCTGACCGTTACTCTGTGGGTGGTAGGCTGTGGACAAACACATCTTAATAGAAAGTAATTTGCAGAGGTCTTTCCAAAACCTAGAGGTAAATTGTACCCCTCTATCTGATACAATGTTATTTGGTAATTCGTGTAGTCAAACAATTTCCTTAATAAAGATTTTTGCTGTATCCAAGGCAGAGGGAGTACCTTTCATAGGCAAAAAATGCGCCATTTTGGACAGGCGATCTACTACCACCAAGATGGTAGTAAATTCTTCTGAGGGGGGCAAATCCACGATAAAGTCCATGGAAATCTTCTTCCATGGTTCTGGGACTGGCAATGGTCTTAACAAGCCCCAAGACCTGGCGTTGGATCCTTCGTTCCGTTGGCAGATGATGCAAGAGTTGACGCAGGTTTTACAATCAGGTTTCAAAGTGGGCCACCATAGGGACCGCTGAACTAGTTCAGTTGTTTTTTAGACCCCAAAATGACCAGCTAGCTGATGATCATGAAAGGTCTTCAATACTTGTAATCTGGCTTGCTGAGGAACGAAAATCTTATCTTGGTGCCATAGGAGTCCCTCTTGGCTTCTCAGGGAGGAAACTTCCGCTTCAGTACACTGACTAGAGGCCTGCTCAATAGAGGATCTTAGGTCGGGTTGGATCAGTAGAAAGTTTTGGGGGGACAAAATTGTACTGGGTGCAATTTCTTCAGGAGTATCTGGAAACATCCGGGATAAGGCGTCCGCCTTTCCATTCTTCGACCCTGGGCGATAGGTTATGTGGAAATTAAACTGAGAGAAAAATAGGGCCCATCGAGCCTGTCGGGGTCTTAAGCGTTTGGCCGTGCGGAGATATTCTAAGTTCTTGTGGTCCGTAAAAATCAGGATGGGATGAGTGGCACCTTCCAGGAGATACCTCCATCCCTCGAGAGCTGCCAGGAGGTCCAGAAGAGTAGATATTAGATAACAAGCCGGGTCGGTACACAGGAGGTCAGGACAACAGGAATCACAATCACAGGAACACAGGAAGAGCTGATGATAATCCAGCAATGTGGCACTGTCAGTGGAACGTTTAAATAAACAAGGCGTAGTATCACGTCGTATGCGCACCGTTCCGTTCGTGCGTTCGTACCATCACGACGCTGTTACGCACGCGCATTTGTCCGAACGTGGCGCCAAGCGTCTGCCTAGTAGAAACATTGCACACCCGTGTGTGTTGACGCGTGTTAGCGCGACCTTGCCTGTGCCGGTTTGCCAGCCTGGCAGGACTATGCATAGGGATGCGCCTATTTCCCTGACAGTCGGTCTTTTCATTCCGGCGCCGAGGAGAGAAGGCATCCAAGTAAGTGCACCAACACTACACTAACAGTAGAACACTCTAGGCACACTTTTCACCCCCCGATCACCCCCCGATCACCCCCCTGTACCCCCCTGTCACAGTGACACCAAGAGCAGTTTTTTTTTTCTGATTATTGCATTGGTGTCAGTTTGTGACAGTTATAAGTGGTAGGGCAGTTAGTGGTAGCCCCCTTTAGGTCTAGGATACCCCCCTAACCACCCCTAATAAAGTTATAACCCCTTGATCACCCCCGTCGCCAGTTTCACTAAGCGATTGTTTTTCTGATCGCTGTATTAGTGTCACAGGTGACACTAGTTAGGGAGGTAAATATATAGGTTCGCCGTCAGCTTTTTATAGCGTCAGGGACCCCCATATACTACCTAAAAAAGGTTTTAACCCCCCGATTGTCCCCTAGTTTACCCTTTCACCTGTGATCACCGTATAACTGTTACGGGTGTCGCTGGTTAGTTAGTTTGTTTTTTATAGTTTCAGGGCACCCGCCGTTTATTACCTAATAAAGGTTTAGCCCCCTGATCGCCCGGCGGTGATATAAGTTAAGTTTTAGGGTCAGATAAGGTCTGCATCGCCCTAGGCAGCGACAGGTTAGCACCAACGCATGCAGTATACACCTCCCTTAGTGGTATAGTATCTGAACAGATCAATATCTGATCCAATCAGATCTATACTAGCGCCCCCAGCAGTTTAGGGTTCCCAAAAACGCAGTGTTAGCGGGATCAGCCCAGATACCTGCTAGCACCTGCGTTTTGCCCCTCGGCCCAGCCCTGCCCAGCCCTGCCCAGCCCACCCAAGTGCAGTATCGATCGATCACTGTCACTTACAAAACACTAAACACACATGATTGCAGCGTTCGCAGAGTCAGGCCTGATCCCTGCGATCGCTAACAGTTTTTTTGGTAGCGTTTTGATACAGTCGCTAACAGTTAGGAGCTTTTTTACCTGTGAGTCTCACTAGTGTACCACTAAATTTAGAGCCCAAAATGGCAAATCGAAGGTACACTAGTGAAGAGGCCTACACGTTTCTGAGCATGACAGATAGTGAAGAGGAAGTCACTCATCTGTCAGATTCAGGCTCAGAATACGATCCTGTAGACGACAGTGGCTCTATGACAGATAGCTCAGACGACGGAGTTGTGGTCCCTGCCAAGGTCAGAAGTACCAGACCCCGAACTTCTTTTCCTGTCATTGATGTGCAAGAACCGCAGGTCCCTCATATGGAGCAGAGCAGTACTAGCGCGACTATTCCTTCTGGTAAACTGGCAAGCACCAGCGGCCTAGTACACCCTGGTCATACATCCAGAACTGCAGTATCACGTGGTGACGTGGCGAGTCCCATAAGTGCAGTTCAAGCTGGCGAGGTGGCAAGCACAAGTAGTGTCCCGCTGCCACCAAGAAGATGAACACAGGCCTGTCGTGCCCATAGTGCCCTTCCTGCTGCATTCGCCAATCCTAATTGGGAACCCACCACTTCTGAAGCACCCGTACTTCCCCAATTCACTGGCCAACCCGGCATTCAGGTGGAAACAGTTGATTTTAGGTCTCTTGATTTTTTTTCGCTGTTTTTCACCGAAGATCTCTATAGATCTATTGTGGACCAAAGCAATTTGTACGCTGGTCAACACATCACCACTATTCCCCAGTCCTCCCCTGCCAGAGATTGGAGACCAATTACGGTCTCCGAATTTAAGCTCTTTCTGGGCCTTTCCCTCAACATGGGCATAACCAAAAAGAGTGAGTTGCAGTCATATTGGTCCACTGACCCGATTCACCACATGTCCTTGTTCTCTGTCTTGCGGTTCATGCACTTCAATGACAATGAACTCTGTTGTCCTCGTGGAGACCCTGGATACGATCGGCTCTACAAAATTCGGCCCCTCGTAAACCACTTCAACCAACGTTTTGCAGACTTGTTTACTCCCCATCAAGTTGTCTGCGTTGATGAGTTCCTGATTAAGTTTTCTGGCCGCTTGTCATTCAAACAGTACCTTCCCAGCAAGCATGACAGATACGGGGTCAAGATGTATAAGCTCTGTGACAGGGCCACAGGCTATACATGTAGTTTTATGGTTTACGAGGGAAAAGATAGCCACGTAGAGCCGACAAACTGCCCTGACTACATAGGAAGCGCTAGCAAGATTGTGTGGGACTTGGTGTCACCCTTATTCGGAAAGGGGTACCACTTGTACGTGGACAATTATTACACGAGCGTGCCACTTTTTAGTCACTTGTTTGATCAGCAGATTGGAGCATGTGACACCGTGCGACCTAATTACCGGGGCTTTCCCCAGCGGCTTGTAGATTCCCGTCTTAGGCTGGGGGAGAGAGCCTGCTTCAAGTGTAATAATTTGCTCCCTATGAAGTTGAGGGATAATAAGAATGTTTTCGTTCTCACCTCCATTCATGCAGACACGATGGTCCAAATTACTACGGAAACTGGTGTTGTGGAGAAACCCCTCTGTGTCCACGAATATAACCAAAATATGGGAGGGGTGGACCTCAACGACCAGTTGTTGGCGCCGTACCTAGTTGCCCGTAAGGCCAGACGCTGGTATAAAAAAGTGTCTGTTTATTTATTTCGATTGGCTTTGCTGAACGCTTATGTGCTATACAGAGCTTCAGGACGGACTGGATCCTTCCTTAAATTTCAGGAAGAGATCGTCAGAGCCCTTCTGTTTCCAGACGGTGCTCCACCTCACCTTCCCCAACCAAATGCAGTAAGCCGGCTGCATGAGAGGCATTTTCTTTATGTCCTCCCGAGTACCCCTACCCAACAAGCCACCCAAAAAAGATGTTGTGTCTGCAGCAAGCGCGGATATAGGCGTGACACCCGCTATTATTGTCCCTCCTGTCAATCCTGGTCTTTGCATTGGTGAATGTTTTGAACGCTACCATACACTAGTTGAGTATTAGCGTAGGGTACAGCACTGCACAGACTAGGCACACTTTCACAGGGTTTCCCAAGATGCCATCGCATTTTGAGAAACCCGAACCCGGAAACTGTTACAGTTACAAAAGTTACAGTTACAAAAAGAAGTGTAAAAAAAAAAAACAAAAACACAAAAAAATATATAAAATAAAAAAACAAAAATAGTTGTCGTTTTATTGTTCTCTCTCTATTCTCTCTATATTGTTCTGCTCTTTTTTACTGTATTGTATTCTGCAATGTTTTATTGTTATTATGTTTTATCATGTTTGCTTCATAGGTATGCAATTTTTCTATACTTTACTGTTTACTGTGTTTTATTGTTAACCATTTTTTTGTTTTCAGGTACACCATTCAGCTGCAGAGCAGATTTACTTATCTTGACAGCAACAGCGTTTGCTCCCACGATACATAAAGCCGTGACTCCAGCGCTGTCTGAGGTGATTTCACCACCACAGTTACATACTTCAGCATATATATGCCGAAGCATGGGGGCAGCAGGGGCGGAGGAGCGATTTGCTCCTACCTTTTGCGGGTGGATGCCCCCATGCTTCAGCAACATATATATTTTAGGCACAGGTTGCGTTAAATGATTTTTTTTTTACTATGTTTTTTTTGTATTTGCTTTGCAGGTATGGTAAGTCTTACTGTTATACTGTAATGTTGCTTTGTTTTATTGTTAACCATCATTTGCTTAGCAGGTACGCCATTCAGTTACAGCGCGGATTTATTTATCTTGACAGCAACAGCGTTTGCTCCCACAATACATAAAGCCGTGACTCCAGCACTGTAGGAGGTGATTTCACCACCACAGATAAAAAAAAGAGCATATATGCCAAAGCATGGGGGCAGTAGGGGCGGAGGAGTTATTTGCTCCTACCTTTTGGGGCGGATGCTCCCATGCTTTGGCATATATAAACGGTGCATGTATGCCCATCATTAGAAGTGGGTGGATGAAGGGAGGTATTCTAATGGTGGGCATACCCACCGATCAATCTCTTTTTTTCGTTCAGCCCACAGGCTGAATGAAAAAAAAGTTTACAATATTTGCCCAAAAAGGACCAGCAACGTACTGGTATGTTGCTGGACTTTGAGTGGTTATACCAGAATGATGCCTGCAGGTTTAGATATCATCTTGGTATCATTCTTTTCAGCCAGCGGTTGGCTTTCATGTAAAAGCAATCCTAGTGGCTAATTAGCCTCTAGACCAGTGGTTTTCAACTCCGGTCCTCAGGACCCACTAACAGGCCAGAATATAAACATTACCTTGGGGAGATGCAGACTAGAATACTGCAATCACTGAGCAGCAAATTATATCACCTGTGATGTATTTCAGTTATCTTGCAAACTTGGCCTGTTAGTGGGTCCCGAGGACAGGAGTTGAGAACCACTGCTCTAGACTGCTTTTACAAGTAGCGGGAGGGAAAGACCCCCCCCACCGTCTTCCATGTTTTTCTCTGGCTCTCCTGTCCCAACAGAGAACCTGAGAATGCAGCCGGTGATTCAGCCAGCTGACCATAGAGCTGATCAGAGACCAGAATGGCTCCAAACATCTTTATGGCCTAAGAAACCGGAAACTACGAGCATTTCATGACTTAGATTTTGCTGGATGTAAACAGCGCCATTGGGAAATTGGGAAAGCATTTTATCACACCGATCTTGGTGTGGTCAGATGCTTTGAGGGCAGAGGAGAGATCTAGGGTCTAATAGACCCCAATTTTTTCAAAAAAGAGTACCTGTCACTACCTATTGCTATCATAGGGGATATTTACATTCCCTAAGATAACAATAAAAATGATTTTTAAAAAAATGAAAGGAACAGTTTTAAAATAAGATAAAAAAGCAAAAAAATAATAAAGAAAAAAAAAAAAAAAGCACCCCTGTCCCCCCCTGCTCTCGCGCTAAGGTGAACGCAAGCGTCGGTCTGGCGTCAAATGTAAACAGCAATTGCACAATGCATGTGAGGTATCACCGCAAAGGTCAGATCGAGGGCAGTAATTTCAGCAGTATACCTCCTCTGTAAATCTAAAGTGGTAACCTGTAAAGGCTTTTAAAGGCTTTTAAAAATGTATTTAGTTTGTCGCCACTGCACGTTTGTGCGCAATTTTAAAGCATGTCGTGTTTGGTATCCATGTACTTAGCCTAAGATCATCTTTTTTTATTTCATCAAACATTTGGGCAATATAATGTGTTTCAGTGCATTAAAATTTAAAAAATGTGTTTTTTCCCAAAAAATTAGTTTGAAAAATTGCTGCGCAAATACTGTGTGAAAAAAAAATGAAACACCCACCAATTTATTCTGTAGGGCATTTGCTTTGAAAATATATATAGTGTTTGGGGGTTCAAAGTAATTTTCTTGCAAAAAAAAAATATTTTTTTTTTATGTAAACAAAAAGTGTCAGAAAGGGCTTTGTCTTCAAGTGGTTAGAAGAGTGGGTGACGTGTGACATAAGCTTCTAAATGTTGTGCATAAAATGCCAGGACAGTTCAAAACCCCCCCAAAAGACCCCATTTTGGAAAGTAGACATCCCAAGCTATTTGCTGAGAGGCATGTCGAGTCCATGGAATATTTTATATTGTGACACAAGTTGCGGGAAAAAGACAATTTTTTTTTTTTTTTTGCACAAAGTTGTCACTAAATGATATATTGCTCAAACACGCCATGGGAATATGTGAAATTACACCCCAAAATACATTCTGTTGCTTCTCCTGAGTACGGGGATACCACATGTGTGAGACTTTTTGAGAGCCTAGCCGCGTACGGGACCCCAAAAACCAAGCACCCCCTTCAGGCTTTCTAAGGACGTACATTTTTGATTTCACTCTTCACTGCCTATCACAGTTTCGGAGGCCATGGAATGCCCAGGTGGCACAAAACGCCCCCAAATGATCCATTTTGGAAAGTAGACACCCCAAGCTATTTGCTGAGACATATAGTGAGTATTTTGCAGACCTCACTTTTTGTCACAAAGTTTTGAAAATTGAAAAAAGAAAAAAAAATGTTTTTCTTGTCTTTCTTCATTTTCAAAAACAAATGAGAGCTGCAAAATACTCACCATGCCTCTCAGAAAATAGCTTGGGGTGTCTACTTTCCAAAATGGGGTCATTTGGGGGGGTTTGTGCTATCTTGGCATTTTATGGCCTTCGAAACTGTGATAGGTAGTGAGGAGTGAATCAAAAAATTACGCCCTTAGAAATCCTAAAGGCGGTGATTGGATTTCGGGGCCCCGTATGCAGCTAAGCTCCCAAAAAGTCCCACACAAGTGGTATCCCCGTACTCAGGAGAAGCAGCAGAATGAATTTTGGGGTGTAATTCCACATATGCCCATGGCATGTTTGGGCAATATATCATTTAGTGACAACTTTGTGCAAAAAAAAAAAAATTGTCACTTTCCCGCAACTTGTGTCAAAATATAAAATATTCCATGGACTCAACATGCCTCTCAGCAAATAGCTTGGGGCGTCTACTTTCCAAAATGGGGTCATTGGGGGGGTTGTGCCATCTTGCCATTTTATGGCCTTCAAAACTGTGATAGGTAGTGAGGAGTGAAATCAAAAATTCAAGCCCTTAGAAATCCTGAAGGCGGTGCTTGGTTTTCAAGCCCCGTACGTGGCTAGGCTGCCAAAAAGTTCCACATATGTGGTATCCCCATACTCAGGAGAAGCAGCTAAATGTATTTTGGGCCAGAATTTCACATATAACCATGGCATGTGTGAGCAATATATCATTTAGTGACAACTTTTAGTAATTTTTTTTTATCATTATTCAATCACTTGGGACAAAACAAATTAATATTTAATGCCTCTAAGCAGTTTCCTTGGGGTGTCTAAAATGGGTCAGTTGGGGGGGTTTTGTACTGCCCTGCCATTTTAGCACCTCAAGAAATGACATAGGCAATCATAAACTAAAAGCTGTGTAAATTCCAGAAAATGTACCCTAGTTTGTAGACGCTATAACTTTTGCGCAAACCAATAAATATACGCTTATTGACAATTTTTTTACCAAAGACATGTGGCCGAATACATTTTGGCCTAAATGTATGACTAAAATTGAATTTCTTGGATTTTTTTATAACAAAAATTTTCATTCTTTTTCCGTTTATAGCGCAAAAAATAAAAACTGCAGAGGTGATCAAATACCATCAAAAGAAAGCTCTATTTGTGGGAAGAAAAGGACGCCAATTTAGTTTGGGTACAGCATTGCATGACCGCGCAATTAGCAGTTAAAGCGACGCAGTGCCAAATTGTAAAAAGTGCTCTGGTCAGGAAGGGGGTAAATCCTTCCGGGGCTGAAGTGGTTAAAGTGAAAAAAAAAAGTAAAATATTCCTTTAAATATCGTACCTGGGGGGTGTCTATAGTATGCCTATAAAGTGGCGCGTGTTTCCCATGCTTAGAATAGTCCCTGCACAAAATGACATTTTTAAAGGAATAAAAGCCATTTAAAACTGCTTGCGGCTTTAATGTAATGTCGGGTCCCGGCAATATGGATGAAAATCAGTTCGACAAATGGCATGGATATCCCCCCCCCAGTTCATTACCAGGCCCTTTGGGTCTTGTATGGATATTAAGGGGAACCCCGCACCCAAATTAAAAAAAGGAAAGGCGTGGGGTCCCCAGGCCCTATATACTCTGAACAGCAGTATGCAGGTGGTGCAAACAAGACAGAGACTGTAAGTTTGTTGTTAAGTAGAATCTGTTTGTAATTTTGAACTGGTACATTTTTAAAGTGTAGCTCCAGCCAAAAAAATCTATTTTTAAGCTTTTTGGAAAACATAGGGAATGGTTATCACCCCTGTGACATTTGTTTTGCTGTCTGTGCACCTCTTCAGAAGATTTCACCTCACTTTCTGTCCCAATGACAAATGTTTTTTGAAAATTTGAGGTTTTTAGTGAAACAAAGATTGGTGATAAAGCATCAGTGGAGAGGATACACGTTTTTCTCATATTAACTCTTACAGGAGAGAATTTATCTTCCTAGGGGTAGATTTCATCTCACTTCCTGTTGTCTCCTTCCATTTGCAAGTAGGAGACAATTGTAAGTTGGATGTTTGAAAGTAGGGGCCTGCCCTTCATACTCTGCAGAAATTGGAGCCTTAGGTGTTGGTGTTGCCACAGCACTGTAAGCCCTCATAGTTACTTTTGGTGGGTGCAGGAATGAGCCCTGCTACAAAGTATTGCATCAAAAATTGTAATTACACGCCCCTGTTAAACAGGGTCTGAAAAATTGGGCCTTAGGCACTGGTTCTGGTGCCACAATACTGCAACCCCTCACAGATACTCTAGTTGAGCGCAGCAATGAACCCTCCTGTAAAATATTGCATCAAAAATTGTAATTACACACCCCTGTTAAACAGGGGCTGAAAAATTGGGCCTTACCCGCTGGTAGCGGCGCACAGAATCAAAAATGTTCTTACAAGCTATCAGCATGATCATTGGGGAGGAAGAGGATAATCACCCAGCATAACAGTATAGTCACTCAGCATCAGCATAGGCTCTTGAAGGGATCTGACATTTAAAAAAAAAAAAATTTGGTTACATCAGCATCAGGTGCCTGGTAGCTGGTGGTGATCCAAGACTGATTCATTTTTATGAAGGTCAGTCGATCGACCGAGTCGGTGGACAGGCGCACCATGTGATTGGTTACAAAGCCTTCAGCAGCACTGAGTGTGCGTTCCGAAAGAACGCTGGATGCAGGACAGGCCAGTAGCTCAATTGCATACTGTGCAAGCTCTGGCCAGTGATCAATCCTCAAGACCCAGTAACCCGGAGGATTTTCAGTGGGGGAGGTGTCCAAGTCAGATCTTGCCCCTAGGTATTCCTGCACCATGTAAAACAGACGCTGGCGATGGATGCTGGAACCGATCATACCTTGGGGCTACGGACTAAAAAATTGTCTGAATGCATCGGTCAGACGGCCACCTTCTCCACCGCTCCTTCTTTGTCTGACCGAAGCCTCAGCAACATGTTGTCCAGGAACAGAAGTTTGTAACCTCCCAGTCTCCGGGAACGCGTTGCACAGACCTTTCTGCAAGGCCTCCCGAAGATGTTTCATCCTCTGCTCCCTCTGCGACGGCAAGATAAGGTCCGCAACCTTACCCTTGTAACGTGGATCAGGGGGGGTTGCCAGCCAGTATTGATCCCTCTACTTCATACCACGAATACGAGGATCCTTCCGCAGGCTTTGCAGGATCAGGGAGGCCATGCAGAGTAGGTTTGCTGAGGCATTTGGTCCGGAATCCTCTGGGTCACTAAGGACGACATGATCCGCAGCCACCTCCTCCCAGCCACGTACAAGTCCATGGGTTTCTTGAGACTGTAAATGATCCCTTGAAGACTGCTGCTGATGCTGAGTGCCAGGCTCCACCTCCATGCTGACACAATCCTCCTCCTCCTCTTCCTGTGTGATCAGCGGGCACGCAGGAACACTGTCTGGATAAAGGGGGCCTTGAGAGGTAAGGAAGTCCTCCTCTTCCTCCCTCTGTTCTGCCTCAAGTGCCCTGTCCATTATTCCACGCAGTGTGTGCTCCAACACGTGGACAAGAGGTACAGTGTCACTGATGCATGCACTGTCACTGCTCACCATCCTCGTGGCCTCCTCAAATGATGACAGGACAGTGCATGCATCCCAGGAAAAAAACCAAGGTCCCCTGACCCTGTCCTGGTGCTATAGTCACATAGGTACTCATTGATGGCCCTCTGCTGCGTGTGCAGCCGGTGCAGCATGGCCAACATTGAGTTCCACCTGGTGGGCATGTCACAGATTAGGCGGTTCTTGGGCAGGTTAAATTCCTTTTGGAGGTCAGCCAGCCGAGCACTGGCATTATATGACCTGCGGAAATGCACACAGACTTTCCTGGCCTGCCTCAGGACATCCTGTAAGCCTGGGTACCTGCCAAAGAACCACTGCACCACCAAGTTAAGGACGTGAGCCAAACAGGGCACATGGCTCAGTTGTCCCTGTCGGAGGGCGGAGAGGAGTGATATGTGCCTTACCGCTGAACGCCCTGTCCAGTGAGGCCAAGACATTGCCTTCCACATGCCGGTAGAGAGCCGGAATCGCCTTCCATGAGAAAAAGCAGCATTTGGGAACCTGTCACTGAGGAACTGCAATTCCACAAACTCATGGAAGGGGGCAGAGTCTACCAACTGAAAAGGCAGCAGTTAAAGTGCTAGCAATTTAGCCATGCTAGCATTCAACCGCTGGGCATGTGGACGGCTGGGAGTGAACTTCTTTCGGCGGTGCAGCAGCTGGGGCAGGGAAATTTGCCTGGTACAACCTGACGTTGGTGATAGCAGATTGCCCCCAAGTACTTGGCTGTGACACACCTAATTCTACACCTTCATTCCTCTCAGTGCAGGTCTCAGAGAGGACTGAAGGTATAGTGAGGTTGGAGATCCCAGCTAAAGAGGAGCAAGGAGAGGTCCTCTTTGTTCTTTGGTGTGGGTCTTTTAGGTACGCTTGCCAACGAACTGCATGGCAGGTCGACATATGTCTGGTCAAGCATGTGGTGCCTAAGCGGGTGATGTTTTGGCCACGCCAGATACGCTTGAGACATATGTTGCAAATAGCATCGGTGGGATCTGATGCACTCGTCTCAAAAAAGGCCCACACCAAAGAACTTATGGAATAACGCGCAGAGACAGCAGCGCCCTGCACATGCGAAGCTCTGCGGTGTGATGCAGTTGGTGTGCTGCCCTTAAGCTGGCCCCTGGAGGCCATCCTGCCTCGTTGGTGATGTGCCTCCTCCTCCTCCTCTCTCCTATCAGGCACCCATGTGGAGTCAGTGACCTCATCATCCCCTCCCTCCTCATCACTGGAGCAAACCTGGCAGTATGCTGCCGCTGGGGGAACATGACTGCCAGATTGCTGTCCTTCTTGGGCACCCCCTCTCTCTGGGCTTACGTTACTGCCTTCCTCTAGCTGGGTACCATCATCTGAGCCTTCAAAACGCTGGGCATCCTCCTGGAGCATGTACCCAACACTGTGGTCAAACAGTTCGGGGGACTCCTCAGGAGGACATGGTGGGGCTAGGGAAAGAGTGACTGATGCCATTGAGCCAAGGGAAGAAGCCGCATTGGCAGCTGCTTTGCCAGACAAAGTACCCTGAGCCTGGGTGAGAGAGGATGAGGAGGATGAGGACGGCTTGGTCATCCACTCTACCAAGTTTTCCGCATGTTGCGGCTCAACACGTCCAGTTGCCGAAAAAAAGGACAAGCGTGTCCCACGGCCACGTGATGATGAGGATGCACCATCTCCACGACCAGCACTGTTGCCTCTAGACACAGAGCCTGCTTGCCCTCTTTTATTGGCTTGTGACTGCCTGCCTCTCCTTGTTGGCCTTCCAGACATACTAATGGCCTGCAGTGAGATGTAGCTGCACAAGTCTGGGATGTATATATATACTGATACTGCAGCTAGCAGAATCAACTGCCTGCCTGTAGTATTATTAGTATGAGAACACCAGCAAATGTCTTCAGGTAACTTTAGGACACAGTACACTAACTGTAAATACTGCAGCTGCCTGCCTGTGGTATTAATAGGAGCAGAAGAACACCACCAATTGTCTTCAGGTAGCTTAAGGTGCACACTGTGCAGAGGACACAGTACACTAACTGTAAATACTGTAGCTGCCTGCCTGTTGTATTAATAGGATCAGAGGAATGCCACCAATTTTCTTCAGGTAGCTTTAGGTGCACACTGTGCAGAGGACACAGTACACTAACTGTAAATACTGTAGCTGCCTGCTTGTGGTTTTAATAGGAGCAGAACAACAGCAATTGTCTTCAAGTAGCTTTAGGTGCACACTGTTTGAGGACGCAGTACACTAACTTGCAAATACTGCAGCTGCCTGCGATACTAATAGGATCAGAAGAACACCACCAATCTTCTTCAGGTAGCTTTAGGTGCACACTATGCAGAGGACGCACTACACTAACTTGTAAATACTGCAGCTGTCTGCGGTACTAACAGGATCAGAAGAACAATAGCAATTATCTTCAGGTAGCTTTGGGTGCACACTGTGCAGAGGACGCACTACACTAACTGTAAATACTGCAGCTGCCTGCGGTACTAATAGGATCAGAAGAACACCACCAATTTTCTTCAGGTAGCTTTAGGTGCACACTGTGCAGAGGACGCATTACACTAGCTTGTAAATACTGCAGCTGCCTGCGGTACTAATAGGATCAGAAGAACACCACCAATTTTCTTCAGATAGCTTTAGGTGCACACTGTGCAAAGGACGCACTACACTAACTTGTAAATACTGCAGCTGCCTGCGGTACTAATAGGATCAGAAGAACAACAGCAATTGTCTTCAGGTAGCTTTAGGTGCACACTGTGCAAATGACGCACTACACTAACTTGTAAATACTGCAGCTGCCTGCAGTACTAATAGGATCAGAAGAACACCACCAATTTTCTTCAGGTAGCTTTAGGTGCACACTGTGCAGAGGATGCACTACACTAACTGTAAATACTGTAGCTAATAGGACTAATAGGATCAGAAGAACACCAGCAATTTTCTTCAGGTAGCTGTAAATACTATAAAAACACCTGCCTGCCTGTCAGTAGGAAGAGAATAACAGGAACGGATCTAGCTAAACAGAATACAGTGTATATAACTTATTCACTCCTTGATTATTTCCCGCCTCGACTATTGCAACTCTCTCCTTAATGGCCTACCCTTAAGCAGGCTATCCCCCCTTCAGTCTATTATGAATGCTGCTGCTAGACTAATACACCTCACTAATCGATCTGTGACTGCTGCTCCTCTCTGCCAATCCCTTCACTGGCTTCCCCTACCCCACCGTGTAAAATTCAAAATGCTAACCATAACATACAAGGCCATTCACAACATCGCCCCCATCTACATCACCAACCTCATCTGCAGATATCGCCCAAATCGCCCCCTCCGCTCCTCCCAGGACCTCCTGCTCACTAGCTCCCTTGTTACCTCCTCCCATGCTCGCCTTCAGGACTTCTCCAGAGCCTCTCCCATCCTCTGGAATTCCCTGCCCCAGTATGTCCGATCAGCCCCTACCCTGTCCACCTTTAGGAGATCCTTGAAAACTCATTTATTCAGGGAAGCCTATCCCACACCCACATAACTGTCCCTAAGCCACCCCATCAAATCATTCTTTGCAGCTATTACCTTTTGTACCACCACCCCCTCCCTTTAGAATGTAAGCTCTACGAGCAGGGCCCTCCTGTACCTTTTGAATTGAACTGTACTGTAATTGTGTTGTCCCCCTTATACATTGTAAAGCGCTGAGTAAACTGTTGGCGCTATATAAATCTCGTATAATAATAATAATAATATATATATAACACCTGGGATGCATATATATACACACAATACACTGTAAGTGCAGCTAACTGCCTCGCCTGCCTACTCTATCTAACTTAAATCAAATGACACTGTCTCTCTCTCAACGCCGGAACACACTACACAGGGCCGACGTGCAGGCGGCCTTATATAGTGTGGGGCGTGTACTAAACCCCCTGAGCCATAATTGGCCAAAGCCACCCTGGCTTTGGGCAATTAGGGGTCTCTGTACAGATGGCGCTGTGATTGGCCAAAAATGCACTATGACCCGCAAGCGAGCAATGCAATGCGATGCCGCAGTGAATTATGGGCAGTGACGCGCCACTCGAATTTGGCGCGAACGACCCATATCGTTTGTAATTCGACAAACAGTCGAACACGCAATGTTCGAGTCGACTCAAACTCGAAGCTCATCCCTATTCCAGTAGGAGTGACAGTAGGCGGTCGAGTATGGTTCTGGACGCCAGACATTGTTTGTTTTATAGAGGTGAATGTCTACCCCGGAGCCTGATTGCTGGGTTTTAGATACTGCAAGGTGAAGGATGAAATGGTCTTGGTAGCAAGCCAGGTGAGATTTATGCAAAACTTGGCCAGCGGGGTTGCTGTGAATAAGCTTGCTAGGCCGCAAGAGCCCGTAGTAAGCTAGGTAGATGGCAGTTTGTATGATTGACCAGGCTGGGGAGAAGGCCGAATGTCGAACTAGCAAGGATAGTAGACATATCCCGGAAGATGGCATTTGTTCTAGGCGGATGTTTTGGCCTTGCTCATGGATTGTCGTGTTGGATGCTGCATAAGACAGCTCGGGTCCTATCATGGGATGCAACTAAAGATGGTTTTGGGGGATCTGGTAAGGCCAGAAAGTGCTGGACACCATTTAAGTATGTTTAGGGGTATCTCTGGTTGCCATGGTCCTGTAAACCAATGGTAGCCAAAAATTGCAGCGAAGCCTGTGGAGGCTGCGGCATCTTACACTACCTGGGGTGATAGGGGCAATATGGATGGTATAAACATTGATATATCATTCCACGTAGTATGGAACCTTCCCACATTCATAGGTCCGCTACTGCCGCGGTGTCTAACTAAGGATCTGATCGGGGTCCTGTGTCTGGGAGAGGAAGACTAGGAGGCGTAATACAAAGATCGACCCTGGGGAATGACCCGTATTTGCAGAATTGAGCATTCTCAAAAGAGACTGAAGCTGCTTTTTAGTACGCCCCCGTGTATGGGTGAAGTTTTGGAGAACTGACCTGATGGGGGTCAGCTTGACAAGAGGGAGGCTGGCCTGCATGGAGTTGTTAGATCGAAAGAGGTTAATGTAGACCTCGGGTCCAGATTGTTTGAGTTTTGGAGACCGTAAGCTGAAGGACGTAATAGTTTTAAAAGCGAGTCAGGTGGTGTCTATATAGTACCTGGCTGCCAGTGCCACTAAAGGTGAAATCGCTAGGCCGTAGAAAACCGTAAAGGGCCAGGTAGATGGCCGCTTGGATGACTAGACTGGGGAAAATGCGAGGATTTTTGACATGTCCCTAAAGATGGCAGTTGTGCTGGGCAAGAGTTTGAAGTTGGCTATGGGCTAATGCTTCTGGATGCCACGTAGAAGGTATCTTACTGTATGGGCCATAAACACACGGGCTTTCCACGGTCCTGTAAGGACAGGAAATGCTGGAGGCTGGCTAGGTATAACCTAATAGTGTTATGAGAAGAAGCCAGCTGTGTGTGTCAATATGATACCTGGTGCAGGACGGAAGCTCAACTGTCCTAAGGGAGAAATGATGGATAGGAAACGGTGAGTGGCTCGAATGAAAGTGCCACTGGAGACTAGTGGCCAATTAAGTGCCACTGAAAATGATGTGTGGCTGTTTGTGTGCCACTGGGAATGTGCTTGCAACGATTTCAAGAAGTTATGCTAAGTTGCGTGCCTTGCAACGATTGCAAGAGTTGTGCTTAAAGGTGTGCTTGCAAAGATTGCAAGGGAGTTTACATTACTGGAGATGTGTTAATAGTGATTGTGAGAAGTTCGTATCACTGCATGTGCTTGCAAAGACTGCAAGAGTTATGCTTGGATGCGTGTTTGCAACGATTGCAGGAGTTATGCTTGAATGTATGTTTGTAACAGTTACAGGAAGTTATGTTTGGTTGCGTGCTTGCAACGATTGCAAGAAGTTTTGATTGGATGCATGATTGCAATGACTGCAAGAAGTTATGTTTGGATGTGTGTTTGCAATGATGGCAAGAAGTTATGCTTGGTAACGTGCTTGCAACGATTGCAAGAAGTTGTGCTTGGATGCGTGCTTGCAGTGATTGCAAGAAGTTGTGCTTGGAACGATTGTATGAAGTTATGCTTGCATGTGTGCTTGCAATGTTTTCAAGAAGTTATGCTTGGATGCGTGCTTGCAATGTTTGCAAGAAGTTATGCTTGGGTGCATGCTTGCAACGATTGCAAGAAGTTGTGCTTGCAACGATTGCAAGAAGTTATGCTTGAATGTGTGCTTGCACGATTGCAAGAATTTATGTTTGGATGCATGCTTGCAATGATTGCAAGAAGTTATGCTTGGATGCGTGCTTGCAATGATTGCAAGAAGTTGTGCTTGGGTGTGTGCTTGCAATGTTTGCAAGAAGTTATGCTTGGATGCGTGCTTGCAACGATTGCAGGGAGTTATGCTTGGATGCGTGTTTGCGACGATTGCAAGAAGTTGTGATTGGATGCGTGTTTGTAATGATTGTAAGAAGTTGTGCTTGGATGTGTATGAAATTAATTTGGTATGAATCGGTTGTAAGAATGAAATTAATTCTATATGAATCGGTTGTATGAAATGAATCTGATACGAACCGGTTGTAGAGTGTATGAATTTAATCCGATACAAATCGGACTGTGGAGAGTATGAAATGGATCTGATAAGAACCGCTGTGCCGCCAACGCGACTGGATTCGAATCGGGCTGTAGCGTGTATGAAATGAAACCGATACAAATCTTTTGTGAATTGTATGTAATGAATCCTGATACGAATCGGTTGTAAAGTGTATGAAATGAAACCAACATGAATCGGATTGTGCGACTATAAGGGGAAGTAGCAGTGAGGCGAAGGTTTTTTTTTAACGAATGAGTCGAGACCCTGACTGAACTTCGAAGGAAGACGGGGTATGGGGGTTTTTTTTGTGTCGTAGAGGCGTCAGAGGTCGAAGATCTGTGGATTCGTGTTTACGAAATAGAAAATGCACAAAGGATTCGGATATGAAGTGACTGCTGAACTTGGGGGGAATGACAGGCAACATGCAAATGATACCTGTGAGGCTGAAATGACGGGTGCGTATCGATGCGTTGTTGGTTTGAGTGGATTCGACTCGAGCGACAAATGTGTGAAATGAAATGAGTGAAGTGTTTTGCCGTGATATAGGCACGAATAGGTATGTCGCGACTGCGATAAACGATGAGTCGGACGACAAGCTACGAGTCGAACTGTGGAACATGGAATGAAATGAGACCAAGCCAACTGGGGCACATTTTTTTTTTGTTTTGACAACTGGTGAAGGGTTTGACTACCTAACATGGAGAAGTGATTTGTAATGTGTTTAAGCGACCGGTGCATAAATTTGAAAAATAATGAGTGAAGTGTTTATGCCTTGATGAAGGCACGGATCGATGTGTTGCGACTGCGACAGACTTGTGAATCGAACTGTGAGGCACGGTATGAAATGAGGCTAAATAAGCTGAGGCCTACCGGGGTGAAACGATGTCTGTCAGATGCCCCTAGGATTCGATCGGGTCGCAGCATGTGACAATGAAATGAATGAAATGTTTGCCTTAGAGTGAAATGGATAAAAACGTCTTGCCATGACAGAGGCACGAATCGGTCGTGCCGCAGCTGCGACTGACAGCGAACCGGACTCTGGAGCATGTATTGAAATGAGGCAAAGAAGAAACACTAATGCCCACCGGAACTAATCGGTGCATGTCGGATGCGACTGCATTCAAATTTTTTTTTTTTGCCATGACAGAAGTACAGATCGGTCGCATCGCAACTGCGACTGACAACGACCGGATTCTGGAGCATGTACTGAAAAGAGGCCAAAAACAACTGGGGCACCCTGGAACGAATCAGTGCATCACGGATGCGACTGGATTCGAATCGGAGGACGGTATGTGGCAGTGAAATAAAACTGATTGCCATGACAGAGGCATGATCGGTCGCGCCGCTGTTGTGACTGACAATGAACTGGACTCTGGAGCATGTACTGAAATGGGGCTAAAAATACCTGGGGCACGTCGGTGTGAATTGGTGCATCTTGAATGCGACCGGATTCATATAGGAACGTGATACGTGACAGTGAAATGAGTAAAAAATGTTTGCCATGACAGAAGCACGAATCGGTCGTGCCGCAACTGCGACTGACAACAAACCAGACTCTGGAGCATGTACTGAAATGAGGTGGAAAACACCTGGGGCACGCCGGTACGAATTGGTGCATCTTGGGTGCGACCGGATTCGTTTTGGAACGTGATACGTGACAGTGAAATGATGTGCCATGACAGAGACATGAATCGGTGAGCCGCAACCTGCGACTGACAACGAACGTGACTCTGGAGCATGTACTGAAATGAGGCCGCAAACAACTGGGGCACACCGGAACAAATCGGTGCATTGTGGATGCGACTGGATTCGAATCGGAGCGTGGTACGTGAGAGTGAAATGATTAAAATGATTGAAATTGTTTGAAATGGTTTGAAATGGTTTGAAATGGTTTAGCCTTGATATGGTACCGATCTGTGTACAGAAAATTTGCGATTTGTCTGTGGAGCAAACAGTGAGACACGCCTAAACGAAGCGTCGGTGTGAGGTACGTGAAAACGAAGAAATGTCTGGTATGATAACGTTGCGAGTGATTGGCAGACGTTGCGGCTATGTGTAGGGTTTTTACGAATGATTCGTAAGTTGATATCGAGTTTTAGTGACAAGATATCTAACAATGCGTGAAATGAAAAAGTCAACTGAAATCCTAACTGCGATAGCCGAGCCAGACCCGTTGTACGGAAACTGTGAACGGAAACGAGGGCCTCGAAAACCTTCGAACACGGGAACTTGCGGACGCTGATGAGTTTGCGAAGAGTCGGCCTAGTGACGTACGTATCGTGCACAGGAAACCGACGAAGAGCACATGCGAACGGGCTGGTTAAATACCCCCCGGGCTCCTCCTATAAATTCAGGCCACCATACTGGCCTTCTGGGTCACACTTATGCCCCGTACACACGGTCGGATTTTCCGATGGAAAATGTCCGATTGGAGCGTGTTGTCGGAAATTCCGACCGTGTGTGGGCTCCATCGGACATTTTCCATCGGATTTTCCGACACACAAAGTTGGAGAGCAGGAGATAAAATTTTCCGACAACAAAATCCGTTGTCGGAAATTCCGATCGTGTGTACACAAATCCGACGGACAAAGTGCCACGCATGCTCAGAATAAATAAAAAGATGAAAGCTATTGGCCACTGCCCCGTTTATAGTCCCGACGTACATGTTTTACGTCACCGCGTTCAGAACGATCAGATTTTCCGACAACTTTGTGCGACCGTGTGTAGACAAAACAAGTTTGAGCCAACATCCGTCGGAAAAAATCCTAGGATTTTGTTGTCGGAATGTCCGAACAAAGTCTGACCGTGTGTACGCCCTATTAGGGTTGTGGGGCTGCGCCCACAGACTCTTACTGTGTGACTCAGTCCCCCCTTGTTCCACCAAAGTAGCACCAGAGCCATCCTGGACAGCCTCTGACTTCATCACATGGAGACCCCCTGAGACTCCCATGGACAATCCTGTGCTGTCCCCTCAAAATAACTCAACACACAGCCATTAATGTCTAAAACGCTGGCAACAAAAGTGAGTACACCCCTAAGTGAAAATGTCCAAATTGGGCCCAAGTAGCCATTTTCCCTCCCCGATATCATGTGACTCATTAGTGTTGCAAGGTCTCAGGTGTGAATGGGGAGCAGGTGTGTTAAATTTGGTGTTATCGCTATCACTCTCTCATACTGGTCACTGGAAGTTCAACATGACACCTCACGGCAAAGAACTCTCTGAGGATCTGAAAAAAAGAATTGTTGCTCTACATAAAGATGGCCTAGGCTATAAGAAGATTGCCAAGACCCTGAAACTGAGCTGCAACACGATGGCCAAGACCATACAGAGGTTTAACAGGACAGGTTCCACTCAGAACAGGCCTCGCCATGGTTGACCAAAGAAGCTGAGTGCACGTGCTCTGCGTTATATCCAGTGGTTGACTTTGGGAAACAGACATATGAGTGCTGCCAGCATTGCTGCAGAGGTTGAAGGGGTGGGGGGGTCAGCCTGTCAGTGCTCAGACTGTACGCCGCACACTGCATCAAATTGGTCTGCATGGCTGTTGTCCCAGAAGGAAGCCTCTTCTAAAGATGATACACAAGAAAGCCTGCAAACAGTTTGCTGAAGACAAGCAGACAAAGGACATGAATTGCTGGAACCATGTACTGTCGTTTGATGAGACCTAGATAAACTTATTTGGTTCAGATGGTGTCAAGCATGTGTGGCGGCAACCAGGTGAGGAGTACAAAGACAATTGTGTCTTGCCTACAGTCAAGCATGGTGGTGGGAGTGTCATGGTCTGGGGCTGCATGAGTGCTGCCGTCACTGGGGAGCTAGAGAGCATTGAGGGAACCATCAGTGCCAACATGTACTGTGACATACTGAAGCAGAGCATGATCCCCTCCCTTTGGAGATTGGGCTGCAGGGCAGTATTCCAATATGATAACGACCCCAAACACACCTCCAAGACGACCACTGCCTTGCTAAAGAAGCTGAGGGTAAAGGTGATGGAATGGCCAAGCATGTCTCTAGACCTAAACCCAATTGAGCATCTGTGGGGCATCCTCAAACAGAAAGTGGAGGAGCGCAAGGTCTCTAACATCCACCAGCTCTGTGATATCGTCATGGAGGAGTGGGAGAGTACTCCAGTGGCAACTTGTGAAGCTTTGGTGAATTTCATGCCCAAGAGGGTCAAGGCAGTGCTGGAAAATAATGGTGGCCACACAAAATATTGACACTTTGGGCACAATTTGGACATTTTCCCTTAAGGGTGTACTCACTTTTTTTGTCAGCAGTTTAGACATTATTTTTTTGAGTTTTGAGTTATTTTGAGGGGACAGCAAATTTACACTGTTATAAAAAGTGTACACTCACTACTTTACATTGTAACACAGTGTAATTTCTTCAGTGTTGTCACATAAAAAGATATAATAAAATATTTACAAAAATGTGAGGGGTGTACTCACTTTTGTGAGATACTGTATATCAAAAAATGTGAAAAACATTTGGTATACATACTGTATATAATTATTAAACATTTTCTGAAAATATCGCATAAATATTACCACTTTCATCAAAAGGGGTATGAGGCAAAGTAAAAGAAGCCTCCTCAAACATAAGATGGGTGAAAAGACTAAGAAAATAAGTTAAAAGCAGAAAATGGATCACAAAAACTAAACCACATAAGAAACAGGAGAGAGGATACAAAAGGGGAGAAAAACACGTAATCTCCCCAACAAGGAAAACTACCTGTTGTTTAACGTGGATCGCCAGACTTACTGGGGACTTATGGAGATAAGATTTGCATGAATAACATGAATCAGAAAACTAGCGCATTATGGCCACTAGATGAAGCTGATCATCATGTAGTGTGCTAGAAGATTATTGCAGTTTTCTTTGAGAATAGGTACATTTCCAGTCTTGGCTAGCAGCCAAGCCTGGGTTTGTTTTTGTAACCTGGGTTGGGAGTGACCTAGAATAGAGCTCGGTGACTCACAGGTGGTGTCACTAGGACCTTCCACTTCTTTCAAGAGACTTCTAGTGCTTTCTGGAAAAAGAGATGGGAGGGAAGATGCAGCCACTTGGGGTATTCTGAAGAGCCCTGACCAATCCCCAATCTGGATGGGCAGAGGGCAGGCCTCCTTAAACACCCAGTGTCAGCTTAGCTAGTGAGGAGATGATCAGATGGAAAATGGAGATGGAGATGGAGTGTTAGGCTGTCAGGGCCTTGGAGGAAGCTCCCCAGTATGGGGAGGGTGACCTTGGGCCTGGGCTCGGGTGCGGATGGGACCCTCTTACAACCCACAGAGGTGTCCTCACCAGGAGGCACAGGAGGAGCAAGAGAGGACAATGGGAAAACACTGCCAGGCAAGTCTCCAGGAGTTTCACAGTTGAAGCCAGGAGGGCTGGCAAGTGTTCACACAGTCAGGAGGACTGGGAGACTCGCCTGAGAAGACTGAGATGCAGCAGTCTAGGATGGGTGCAGAGCCAGTCTGGAGGATTGTGGTGGCACAGGCAGTGGAGAAGGGGCAGCTGCAGCCAGGAGGGCTGGGAGTACCTGAAGAAGTGGTGCTGGGAGCAGTAGCCACAGGAATAGCTAGCATTGGAACTTTCTATTTTACTACAACATAGTGGCCCGTGGTCCCTGCCTGTAAAGGGCATCTGCTTCAGGCATGGCCCAGCTAGTGCCAGGCCTACAGTGCTAGCTAGTCCAGGAAATACAGCAAGTTATGTGCTGGAGGCATGAGGAGTGATAATCTGCAAGCAAGGAAGTACAGGAGGAGGAGAAGAGGAGATTGTATATATACCGAGGTGTATACAATTGGTCCCAATATTGATATTTGATTACTTGGGCATCTCATAAGTTCCCCATCCCTATCCAAGTTTAATTCCCCTCAATAAAACATAATAAAACAAGTGCAAGGACTGCTTTCATGTCTCTGAATACTTGAAAAGTGTGTGCCTGGCTGGGCAGGGTGACAGACTACTACACTCAACAGCCATTTTCGGGGGTACCACTACAATCATAAGAAATAAATACTTATTTGCTATGATCATGAGCTCTGTCTAGTGACCATAATGCCATATTTTCTTGATTCATATTATTCTTGTGTACCCCTCTTTTGGGGGAGGGGAGTTATAAGAAATGGCCCTCCCCAAACAGGATATTGCACTAAACCTGTAGGTAAATAGGATAACCAAAACCTTCATTAAGTGGAAGAGGGGGTTTGATAATAAAGTTGGCAGTGGCCCCATGCAGGACAGGGCCTCTGTGAACAGAGGGGACTCTATTCCTGGGAAATTATTCAGTAATCTAAACAAAGTAATTAGGAGCTGAAGAACTACTGCAAACAGCATGTATATTTTGTTAGCCATAAGCAGGGCTTTTTTTCTAGGTGTAGGAATCCACCCTCCCCAGTCAACTCTCTGCCCCCCATTCTACCCCCAATCTCATCATACCTCAGGAAAGAGAAATATAGTGATTCCAAATAATGGGTGTGGCCACCCTGTTCCCAGCTCACCTTACCCCTATCCATAGCTCACCCTCTCCCCCTGTCCACAACTCAGTGGTGGCCCGTGGCAGCCCCCCTCCAGGCAGTCACAACAAAAAAAAAAATGTCAAAAAAAAATTTTTTTTTAAAGCTGGCCCTTTAAAAAAAAAAAATGTCAAAAAAAGGTCCTTAAGTGCACTGTATTCGGACACCAGACACAGTGCGACACCGGACAAAGTGGGAAGCACCACGTCTATGCAATCACGAGATTGCATACGTGATGCTTCATTTGCGGGTGTTTAGCCCGCCTTGCGGCGCTTTCTAGTTCGCCGAGTAGCTTCCGCCCGGTGCTAGTATCTATTACTATGGCCGGGCAGTTTAATTGACATCTGAGTATGATGTCACTTCCTGTTTCTCTCCCCAATTGCGCCCAGGAGAGAGAAACAGGAAGTATGAGAAGAACGGACCACCTTACAGGAGACAGAGCTGGAAAGGACAACACACAGCAAGGAAAGTAACCGGGGGAGGTTACTTACTGCTGCAATTTGGTGACACATGTTGCAATTTGGTGACACATGCTGCTGCAATTTGGTGACACATGCTGCTGCAATTTGGTGACACACGCTGTTGCAATTTGGTGACACATGCTGCAATTTGGTGACACATGCTGCTGCAATTTGGTGACACATGCTGCTGCAATTTGGTGACACATGCTGCTGCAATTGGTGGTGACACATGCTGCTGCAATTGGTGGTGACACATGGTGCTGCAATTTGGTGGTGACACATGCTGCTGCAATATGGTGGTGACACATGCTGCTGCAATTGGTGGTGACACATGCTGCTGCAATTGGTGGTGACACATGGTGCTGCAATTTGGTGGTGACACATGCTGCTGCAATTTGGTGGTGACACATGCTGCTGCAATTTGGTGGTGACACATGTTGCTGCAATTTGGTGGTGACACATGCTGCTGCAATTTGGTGGTGACACATTCTGCTGCAATTTGGTGGTGACACATGCTGCTGCAATTTGATGGTGACACATGCTGCTGCAATTTGGTGACACATGCTGCTGCAATTTGGTGGTGACACATGCTGCTGCAATTTGGTGGTGACACATGCTGCTGCAATTTGGTGGTGACACATGCTGCTGCATTTGGTGGGACACAGGCTGCATTTTATTTGACACAGACTGCATGTAAGAAGGGACTCCTCTGGGGGCACTCGATGTAAGGAGGGACTCCGGTGGGGACACCTGATGGCATCTGGTGGCAGGCGACGTGGCTAGTGACACGCTCAGGGCTTCCACTGATTCTGCATTATGGTGAGTTGAATGATTTCATTTTATATTACAAAGTAATAATAGAAATAATGCACTTCAATCATCCTGACACCATAACAATTATGGTGCAGGGATGATTGAAGCGCTAACACCAGGTGTTTGGAGTATCTTTATCTGCTGATTGTTAAACTTTCTAGAATACACATATTTCTATTGTTGTGTAGGATCTGGGCCTGCTGTCCCTCCATCCTTCTCTCCCTCCATCCCTCGTTCATCTCAGACACTAACCACACCACCTTAGAACCAGGCCCACTATTTTGCTGAAACCACGCCCATTTTCACCAAGTGGGGGGGGTCAAAAAAGAAGGGCGGGGCCTGGCGCCCCCCCATCCTAAAACTTCACCAGCCGCCACTGCCACAACCCACACTCCCTTCATCCATAGCTCACCCTCTCACCCCGTCTGTCCACAACTTGCCCTCTCCTCCTGTCCACAGCTCACCCTCTCCTCCTGTCCACAGCTCGCCCTCTCCTCCTGTCCACAGCTCACCCACCGCCCCATCCACAGCTCACCCCCATTCACAGCTTACCCTCTCCCCCCTGTCCACAGCTCACCCCCCTCTATCCACAGCTCCCCCCGCCACACCTCATCCTCTTCTCTCCCATCCACAGCTTACACTCTCCCCCCTATCTACAGCACACCTCCAACCATGCACAGCTCACCCCCCCATTAACAGCTCACCCTCTCTCCAATGTTACCTTCGTCAAAGGAAAACGTTTGTCAAAATTTTCATCAGCAGCATTTTTACAGCTCACTTTCCCCTACATCCACAGCTCACCCTTTCCCCCCATCCACAGCTCCCCTTCTCCCTCCCCATCCACAGCTCACCCCCCCTGTCCACAGCTCACCCCTCCATCTACAGCTCACCCTGTCCCCCCCCACTACAAGTCATCTTCTCCCCCCATCCACGACTCTACTTTTACCCTCTGTCAACATGTCACCTCCCCATCCCAACCTCTCATCCTTCATCTCTGCACTCCCAGCTCCCCCAACAGCTCTCCTAATTCTGTACAAATCCTCCCTGCCCACAGCTCTCACTTTACACAATCTACCACCTCCCCCCAGCTCTGATCTACGCAGAACATCCACAGCTTATCCACACCTGTCTCTCTGCACAACCGCCCCCCCTTTCCTTCCCTTTCCCTCTGCAGCTCTCTCACCTCTTCCCAGTTGAGCCGTGCAGCCGGTGTCTTGCCGAGAAAGTTCCCCCGGCGGATAAGGACCCCCCTGTACTGCGCAGGCGCATCGCTTGTGCAGTATGAACGACTAGGAGCTGCCGAAAATAGCCAAAGCTGAGAAACTTCAATCAGCTGTACACGGCGCCTGCGCCCTAGGTCCAGGTTCAAGCCCCACCATCCAAGTGGACCTAGAGGGGGAATAAAAAGTGCCGAGTGAAGCGAGGCCGTGCCCGAAGCGTGGCGAGTGAAGTGTACAGCTGATTTGTATTCTTTTCAGCTTTGGCTATTTCCACCGGCTCCTACTGCGCAAGCGCTGCGCCTGCGCAGTATAAGGGGGTCCTTATCCGCCAAGGGGAACTTTCTCGGCAGAACACCGGCTCCGTTCTACTATGCATAGTGCATACCTCCCAACATTTTAAGATGGGAATGAGGGACACCTACTAGCAAACGCATGTAGGCATAGGACACGCCCCCTGCCACACAACCTTAACCACTTCAATACCAGGCACTTAGACACCTTCCCGCCCAGGCCATTTTTCAGCTTTCAACGCTGTCGCAATTTGAATGACAATTGCGCGGTCATGCTACAAATTTTTTATCATTTTGTTCCCACAAATAGAGCTTTCTTTTGGTGGTATTTGATCACCTCTGCGGTTTTTATTTTTTGCGCAACAAATAAAAAAATACAGAAAATTTCGAAAAAAAACACGTTTTCTTTGTTTCTGTTAAAATTTTTTGTAAATAAGTATGTTTTCTCCTTCAATGACGGGCACTGATATGGCTGCACTGATGGGCACTGATACGGCGGCACAGATGGGCACCGATGAGGTGGCACCAATGAGGTGGCACTGATGAGGTGGCACTGAGGGGCACTGATGATGGGCACTGATAGGCGGCACTGATGGGTACTGATAGGTGGCACAGATGGGCACTGATAGGTGGCACTGGTATGCGGCACTGATGGGCACTCATTATTGGCACCTATGGGCACTCATAGGCGGCACTGATGGGCACTCGTAGGTGGCATTGATTGGTACATATGGGTGGCATTGATGGGTACTTATGGGTGGCACTGATGTGTGGCACTGATGGGCACTGATAGGTAGGCACTGATGGGCACTGATGGGCACAGATGGGCAATGACAGGTGGCACAGATGGGCAATGACAGGTGGCACTGATAAAACATATTGGGGGCATTGCTGGGCAGATCTGAAACATAATGGTGCCAATCAGTGCCCATTTGTGGGCACTGATTGGCACAGATTGGGCACATTGGGCACATGTGGATGGCCATGGGGGTACATACCTGGCCATCCACATGTTGCCCCTTCCCTGGTGGTCCTAGTGGCGATCCCTGGTGGTCCAGTGTGGTGATCTGAGGGGGGGCTGCGCTGATAAACAATCAGCGCAGACCCCCCCTGTCAGGAGAACCGCCGATCGGCTCTCCTCTACTCGCGTCTGTCAGGCGCGAGTGAGGAAAAACGGATCAACGGCTCTTCCCATTGACAGCTTGATCAGCCGTGATTGGACACGGCTGATTACGTGGTAAAGAGCCTCCGCCGGAGGCTCTTTACCAAGATCGGTGGAGCGGTGTGTCAGGCTGACACACCGCTCCACCGATCGCCGCGATGCGCACCCTCGGGGGCACGCGGCGGCATGTTATCCTGCTGGACGTCATATGACACCCAGTCAGGATAACGGAACCACTTCCCGGACGTCAATCCGCTATAGGGCGGGCGGGAAGTGGTTAAAGGAGAATTAACCAAAAAAAAAAAGTTAATTAAATCCACAAGGGCTTTTTTTACCACTACTATTCCTTTATATTGGCTTTCAAAATTATTTGGATGAAAGGTTTAGCCCTGGGAAACACTTTTTGAAAGATAAAAAGTGCATCTTATGTACGACTATATAGATCAGACCAAAATGAGGGAAAAATGAGAGGGAAAGAGGGATAGAGGGACATTGCTCCAAATCAGGGACAGTCCCTCGAAATCAGGGTCAGTTGGGAGCTATGATAGTGGACTTTTTTTTTCTCAGCCTACTGCACTCTCATGTCTGCAGCCCCGCCTGTCAGATCTGTGTAGCACAGAGCCGAGGAAGAGTTTCAGATCACTTCACTCGGCTCGCTGCTACACAGATCTGACAAGCAGTGGGCAGGGACAGAAGCTTCATCTGGAATCCCCCATTAAGCGCTTCCTGACCACCTCATGCAGATATACTGTGGCAGAAGGGCATGTACAGGCAGATTAATGTACCTGTATGTTGCCCTTTAAGAGGCGGCTTGCGGGCGCGCGCACGTCGATGGGGACTCCGTGACCCTGATTGCGGGTCCCGCGGACCCGATGTCCGCGGGGATACCCTCGATCGTCTCGCGGTGAGGAAGAACAGAGAGATGCTAATGTAAACAAGCATCTCCCCGTTCTGCCTAGTGACACTGTCACTGATCTCTGATCCCTGTGATCGGGAGCGGCGATCAGTGTAGAGTCACACACAGCCCCTCCCCCCCTACAGTTAGAAACACTCCCTAGGACACACTTAACCCCTACAGCGCCACCTAGAGGTTAACCACTTTACTGCCAGTGACATTTTTACAGTAATCAATGCACTTTTTTAGCATTGATCGCTGTATTAATGCCAATGGTCTCAAAAATGTGTCAAAATTGTCCAATGTGTCCGCCATAATGCCGCAGTCCTGATAAAAATCGCTGATCACCGACATTACTAGTAAAAAAAAAATTATTAATAAAAATGCCATAAAACTATCCCTTATTTTGTAAACGCTATAACTTTTGAGCAAACCAATCAATAAACGCTTATTGCGATTTTTTTTTTTACCAAAAATATGTAGAAGAATAAGTATCAGCCTAAAGTGAGGAAGAAAAATGTGTTTTTTTTAAATATTTTTTGGGGATATTGTTTATAGCAATAAGTAAAAAATAATGCGTTTCAAAATCGTCGCTCTTTTTTTGTTTAAAGCGCAAAAAATAAAAACCGCAGAAGTGATCAAATACCACCAAAAGAAAGCTCTATTTGTGGGGAAAAAAAGGACGTTTTGTTTGGGAGCCACGTCGCACAACCGCGCAATTGTCAGTTAAAGCGGCGCAGTGCCGAATTGCAAAAAGTGCTTTGGTCTTTGGCCAGCAAAATGGTCCGGGGCTTAAGTGGTTAAAAAAATGCTGACAGTTGCAGTGTTTGGACGCGGCTCACCCATCTACAGATGTGGGGTAAGTGCGCTTTGTGCCAGCTGGTGGGCGCAGGAATGGGTCCTGCTCTGAAATATTAGATCAAGAATTGCAATTACATGCCATTGTTGAACAGGTGCAGAAAAATTGGGCCTTTGGTGGTGGTGGTGGTGCTGGTGCCCCAACACTGTAAGTCCTCACAGTTACTCTTGGTGGGCGCTGGAACAGGCCCTGCTGTGAAATATTATATCAAGAATTAAAATTACATGCACCTGTTGAACAGGGGAAGAAAAATTGGGCCTTTGGTGGTGGTGGTGGTGGAGTTGCCACAACACTGTAAGCCCTCACAGTTACTTTTAGTGGGCGCAGGAATGGGCCCTGCTGTGAAATATTAGATCAAGAATTGTAATTACATGTCCCTGTTGAACAGGGGCAGAAACATTGGGCCTTGGGCACTGGTGCTGGTGCCACAACACTGCAACCCCTCACAGATACTCTAGTTGGAGCGCAGGAATGAGCCCTGCTGCAAAGTATTGCATCAAAAATTGTAATTACAGGCCCCTGTTAAACAGGGGCTGAAAAATTGGATCTTGGGCACTGGTGCTGGTGCCACAACACTGTAACCTCTCACAGATACTATAGTTGGAGTGCAGGAATGAGCCCTGCTGCAAAGTATTGCATCAAAAATTGTAATTACACGCCTCTGTCAAACAGGGGCAGAAAAATTGGGCCTTGGCCACTGGTGGCGGTGCCCAGAACCATAAATGTTCTTACAAGCTATCAACATGAAAATTGAATAGGAAGAGGATTGTCACTCAGCATAACAGGATAGTCACTCAGCATCAGCATAGGCAGTATTGAAAGGATCTCACATTTAAAAAAAATCAATTGGTTACATCAGCATCAGGTGCTTGGTAGCTGGTGATCCAAGACTGATTCATTATTATGAAGGTCAGCTGATCGACCGCTCCAGCCAGTGATGCATCCTCAAGACCCAGTAAGCCAGAGGATTTTCTGTGGGAAAGGTGTCCAAGTCTGATCTTGCCCCTAGGTAATCCTGCACCATGTGAGTCAGACGCTGGCGATGGTTGCTGGAACCGATCAGACCTTGGGGCTGCGGACTAAAAAATTGTCTGAACGCATCGGTCAAACGGCCACCTTCTGACTCTTGGTGCGCACAGGAATGGGCCCTGCTGTGAAATATTAGATCAACAATTGTAATTACATGTCCCTGTTGAACAGGGGCAGAAAAATTGGGCCTTAGGCACTGGTGCCACAACACTGCAACCCCTCACAGATGCTATAGTTGGAGTGCAGGAATGAGCCCTGCTGTAAAGTATTGCATCAAAAAGTGTAATTATACGCCCCTGTTAAACAGGGGCTGAAAATTTGGGCCTTGGGCACTGGTGCTGGTGCCACAACACTGCAACCCCTCACAGATACTCTAGTTGGAGCACAGGAATGAGCCCTGCTGCAAAGTATTGCATCAAAAATTGTAATTACACGCCCCTGTTAAACAGGGGCAGAAAAATTGGGCCTTGGCCACTGGTGGCGGTGTCCAGAACCAAAAATGTTCTTACAAGCTATCAGCATGAAAATTGAGGAGGAAGAGGATTGTGACTCAGCATCAGCATAGGCAGTCTTGAAGGGATCTCACATTAAAAAAAAATCAATCGGTTACATCAGCATCAGGTGCTTGGTAGCTGGTGATCCAAGACTGATTCATTTTTATGAAGGTCAGCCGAGCGACCGATTCGGTGGACAGGCGCACCCTGTGATCGGTTACAAAGCCTCCAGCAGCACTAAATGTGCGTTCCGAAAGAACGCTGGATGCAGGACAGGCCAGTAGCTCAATTGCATACTGTGCAAGCTCTGGCCAGTGATCCATCCTCAAGACCCAGTAACCCAGAGGATTTTCTGTGGGAATGGAGTCCAAGTCTGATCTTGCCCCTATGTAATCTTGCACCATGTGAATCAGACGCTGGCGATGGTTGCTGGAACCGATCAGACCTTGGGGCTGCGGACTAAAAAATTGTCTGAACGCATCGGTTAGATGGCCACTTTCTCCACCGCTCCTTCTGTGACTGGCCGAAGCCTCAGCAACACGTTGTCCAGGAGGACCAGGAAATTGTAACCTCCCAGGCTCTGGAAACGCATTGCACAAAACTTTTTTGCAAGGCCTCCCGAAGATGTTTCATCCTCTGCTCCCTCTGCGACAGCAAGATAAGGTCCGCAACCTTACTCTTGTAACGTGGATCAAGAAGGGTTGCCAGCCAGTAATCATCCCTCCCCTTGATACCACGAATACGAGGATCCTTCCGCAGGCTTTGCAGGATCAGGGAGGCCATGCAATGTAGGTTTGCTGAGGCATTCGATCCAGAGTCCTCTGGGTCACTAAGGACGACATGATCCGCAGCCACCTCCTCCCAGCCACGTACAAGTCAATGGGTTTCTTCGGAGTTTAAATGATCCCATGAAGACTGCTGCTGATGCTGAGTGCCAGGCTCCACCTCCATCCTGACACAATCCTCCTCGTCCTCTTCCTGTGTGATCGGCGGGCACGCAGGAACACTGTCTGGATAAAGGGGGCCTTGAGAGGTAAGGAAGTCCTCCTCTTCCTCCCTCTGTTCTGTCTCAAGTGCCCTGTCCATTATTCCACGCAGCGTGTGCTCCAACAGGTGGACAAGAGGGAATATGTGCAGATGTCCTCTGAGTGTGTATACACATGTATGCTTATTTTTATTTTTATTTCTATTTTTGTTTTTATTTCAATCAAATATTTTAAGATTAGTATTCAGCTATATCTGGCTTAAGTCTGCCTTCACCTTTTGGGGGAGGGGCCTCTCAACAGAACTGGGATGAGCTTCCCAGATGACCACATGTATAAGTAGGTACAAGAGAATAACACTGCTAGGCTCTGATGAAGAAGGTTTAACCTTCGAAACGCGTTAGCCAGAAGCGGTTTGTATGTCCCCTTCTCTAGGACTTGGAGACTGCTATCAGTGGACAGACTGCTTGATGTCAAAGACTGTTATAAGCGCGATTTTCTTTCTACTTTTGTGAGTAGGTTTTTATTTATGCTTTTTGAATAAATGTACTAAAGGATAATGCACTAGGCTGGTGCGCCCTCTCTTTTTTCTGTTTCTGTCTACCACTAGGATATCCCTATCCTGGAGGGCAGCAAGGCCGAAAGCTATTGTCCATTCTGATCTGTTGGATTACCTAATCAACACACCTGTGCGCAAGAGTATTTGCTTTCTTGTTGTACTGGACAAGAGGGACTGTGTCACTGATGCATGCACTGTCACTGCTCACTATCCTGGTGGCCTCCTCATATGGTGACAGGACAGTGCATGCATCCCTGATCATAGCCCACTGGCGTGGGGAAAAAAAAACAAGGTCCCCTGACCCTGTCCTGGTGCCATAGTCGCATAGGTACTCATTGATGGCCCTCTGCTGTGTGTGCAGCCGCTGCAGCATGGCCAGCATTGAGTTCCATCTGGTGGGCATGTCACAGATTAGGCGGTTCTTGGGCAGGTTAAATTCCTTTTGGAGGTCAGCCAGCCGAGCACTGACATTATATTACCTGCGGAAATGCACACAGACTTTCCTGGCCTGCCTCAGGACATCCTGTAAGCCCGGGTACCTGCCCAAGAACCGCTGCACCACCAAGTTAAGGACATGAGCCAAACAGGGCACATGGGTCAGTTGTCCCTGTCAGAGGGCTGAGAGGAGGTTGGTGCCATTGTCGAGCCAGTGACGAGCAGTGCTGTGTGTACACTGTTGGCGTGTGAGGAGATCCCAGCTGTTAGCTGTATGCAACTTTCCTTACCATATGCGATTTATTCTGCTGAAAAGTGTGAGTGAATCTTTACCCTTAATATATAGGGATTACATATCACACTGCCTGCGCAATGGTCTTTCTTTTTTTGTTGTTTCATACTGCGGAAGTTCTTTGAAAGCCAGGAGCCAGTCCATGCTAATGAGCAGCTGAATATATGAGCAAGCCAGCTATGACTGGGGATTACTCATTTTTCATCAAATCACCAAAGACGTTATATTTTTTCACAGCAGTATGCTGTTCTATTGAGATACCTGTGCACTGTGGTTCATTACATTAATATTTCTCATCTTTATTTTTCTCTTTTTAATTGTGTTCAATAATTTATTATCACATGTTATTTAGTTATAGGATTTTGTTATGGTGAAGGATGTTATGTTATTTATAATAGGCTCCATTTGAATATTTTGCACATGATTCACTGATCAATCATTAAGAGATCACACTGTGTTTTATTGGGAGGTTAATATTAGCGCATTATACATTCTGAATTTATACAACACTTTTTGTGTGAAATCAGTTCACATACACAATAATTGCAGCTATATTATTTGGTCATCTTCTAGTATTTGTCACTTATTTATTTATTTACTAGTTCATATCAGCGCTTTAGTACACTTCTTTCTGCTTTGCCAGACAAAGTACCCTGAGCCTGGGTGAGAGAGGATGAGGAGGATGAGGATGGCTTGGTCATCCACTCTACCAAGTCTTCCGCATGTTGCGGCTCAACACGGCCAGCTGCCGAAAAAAAGGAAAAGCGTTTCCCACTGCCACGTGCTGATGGGGATGCACCGTGTCCATGACCAGCACTGTTGCCTCTAGACACAGAGCCTGCTTGCCCTCTTTTATTGGCTGTGACTGTCTGCCTCTCCTTGTTGGCCTTCCAGACATACTAATGGCCTGCAGTGAGATGTAGCTGCACAAAGCTGAGATGTATATATATACTGACACTGCAGCTAGCAGAATCAACTGCCTGCCTGTAGTATTATTGGTATGAGAACACCAGCAATTGTCTTCAGGTAGCTTTAGGTGCACACTGTGCAGAGGACACAGTACACTAACTGTAAATACTGCAGCTGCCTGCCTGTGGTATTAATATGATCGGAACAACAGCAATTGTCTTCAGGTAGCTTTAGGTGCACACCGTGCAGAGGATGCAGTACACTAACTGTAAATACTGCATCTGCCTGCCTGTGGTACTAATAGGATCAGAAGAACACCACCAATTTTCTTCAGGTAGCTTTAGGTGCACACTGTCCAGAGGACACAGTACACTAACTGTAAATACTGTAGCTGCCTGCCTGTGGTACTAATCGGATCAGAAGAACACCACCAATTTTCTTCAGGTAGCTTTAGGTGCACACTGTGCAGAGGACACAGTACACTAACTGTAAATACTGTAGCTGCCTGCCTGTGGTATTAATAGGATCAGACCAACAGCAATTGTCTTCAGGTAGCTTTAGGTGCACACTGTGCAGAGCATACAGTACACTAACTGTAAATACTGCAGCTGCCTGCCTGTGGTATTAATAGGATCAGAACAACAGCAATTGTCTTCAGGTAGCTTTAGGTGCACACCGTGCAGAGGATGCAGTACACTAACTGTAAATACTGCATCTGCCTGCCTGTGGTACTAATAGGATCAGAAGAACACCACCAATTTTCTTCAGGTAGCTTTAGGTGCACACTGTCCGGAGGACACAGTACACTAACTGTAAATACTGTAGCTGCCTGCCTGTGGTACTAATAGGATCAGACGAACACCACCAATTTTCTTCAGGTAGCTTTAGGTGCACACTGTGCAGAGGACACAGTACACTAACTGTAAATACTGTAGCTGCCTGCCTGTGGTATTAATAGGATCAGAACAACAGCAATTGTCTTCAGGTAGCTTTAGGTGCACACTGTGCAGAGCATACAGTACACTAACTGTAAATACTGCAGCTGCCTGCCTGTGGTATTAATAGGATCAGAACAACAGCAATTGTCTTCAGGTAGCTTTAGTTGCACACTGTGCAGAGGACACAGTACACTAACTGTAAATACTGCAGCTGCCTGCCTGTGGTACTAATAGGATCAGAAGAACACCACCAATTTTTTTCAGGTAGCTTTAGGTGCACACTGTGCAGAGGACGCACTATACTAACTGTAAATACTGCAGCTGCCTGCAGTACTAATAGGATCAGAAGAACACCACCAATTTTCTTCAGGTAGCTTTAGGTGCACACTGTTCAGAGGACGCTCTACACTAACTGTAAATACTGCAGCTGGCTGCGGTACTAATAGGATCAGAAGAACACCACCAATTTTCTTCAGGTAGCTTTAGGTGCACACTGTGCAGAGGACGCACTACACTAACTGTAAATACTGTAGCTGCCTGCCTGTGGTACTAATAGGATCAGAAGAACACCAGCAATTTTCTTCAGGTAGCTGTAAATACTGTAAAAACACCTGCCTGCCTGTCAGTAGGAAGTGAATAACAGGAATGGATCTAGCTAAACTGAATACAGTGTATAAATATATATATATATATATATATATATATATATATATATATATATATATATATATATATATATATACACAACACCTAGGATGCATATATATACACAATACACTGTAAGTGCAGCTAACTGACTCGCCTGCCTACTCTATCTAACTTAAATCAAATGACACTGTCTCTCTGTCTATCTCTCCGCCGCCGCCGCAATACACAACACAAGGCCGCCAAGCAGGCGGCCTTATATAGTGCGGGGCGTGTACTAAACCCCCTGAGCCATAATTGGCCAAAGCTACCCTGGCTTTGGCCAATTACGGCTCTCTGTACAGACGGTGCTGTGATTGGCCAAGCATGCGGGTCATAGTGCATGCTTGGCCAGTCATCAGCCAGCAATGCACTGCGATGCCGCAGTGAATTATGGGCCGTGACGCGCCACTAGAATTTGGCGTGAACGGCCCATAACTTTCACAATTCGACGAACGGTCGAACATGCGATGTTCGAGTCGAACATGGGTTCGACTTGAACTCGAAGCTCATCCCTACTGCCCAGGCCAATTTACAGCTTTCAGCACCGTAGCACTTTGAATGACAATTGCCTGGTCATGCACCACTGTACCTATATGACATTTTTATCATTTTTTTTCACATAAATAGAAATTTCTTTTGGTGGTATTTATATACCACTGGGTTTTTTATTCTTTGCTAAACAAACTAAAAAAGACCAAAAATTTTAAAAAGAAAAAAGTTTTCTTAGTTTCTGTTAGAAAATTTTGCAAACAGGTAATTTTTCTCCTTCACTAATGTGTGCTGAAGAGGCTGCACTGAAGGGCACTGAAATGCCGTGTACACACGGTCGGATTTTCCAACGGTAAATGTTCGATGGGAGCTTGTTGTCGGAAATTCCAACCTTGTGTAGGCTCCATCGGACATTTTCCGTCGGAGATTCCGCCAAACAAAATTTGAGATCTGGATCTCAAATTTTCCGACAACAAAATCTGTTGTTGGAAATTCCGATCGAGTGTACACAATTCCGACGCACAAAATTCCACGCATGCTCAGAATCAATCAGAAAAGCTGCACTGGCTACTGAACTTCATTGGCTCGTCGTACGTGTTGTACGTCACTGCTTTCTTGACGTTTGGAATCTCCGACAAGATTTGTGTGACCGTGTGTATGCAAGACAATTTTGAGCCAACATCCGTAGGAAAAAAAACATGGATTTTGTTGTCGGAATGTGTGATCGTGTGTATGCAGCAATAGGCTGCACTGATGTACGCTGATGAGGCTGTACTGATGGGCACTAATGGACACTGATGAGGCAGCACTGATGGGCACTGATGAGGCAGCACTGATGGGCACTGATAGGTAGCACTAATAGGCTGCACTGATCAGGCGGCACTGGTGGGCACTGATGAGGCTGTACTGATATGCGGCACTGATTGGCACTGAAGAGAAGGCACTGAGAGATGCAGGGCCGTCTTAATATTGATTGGACCCTGGGCAAACATTTTCTTAGTCCCCCACCCCTTCAATGCTCCACCTGCTCTGAGACATACAAAAAATAGCAGTTTACTGAATCAGATCAAGCAGCGATTGCGATTGGTTGCCAGAGGTTACAGTGTGGTTTGTTATATTCTGCGCTTAGGTGTAGGCTGGGCTGCTGCCTCCCTTATGAGGGCCCCAACAGGAGCTCTTAGGAGCTCTTGTATGAAAAAATGTTGTAAATATAGGGTTAATGGCGCTGCTCATCACCTGAAGAGTGATCCACCACACTGAATCACTCTTCCTAGGTGAGTGTGCAAAAGGTGGGTATTGATCACTTTTTTTCAGAGGTTACAGTGTATCATTACCGCTCACTGACTGGCTGCTAAAGGTTACAGCACACATTATGGCTCACTACCACTCACTAATTGGTTGCTAGAGGTTACTGCACATTATTAGTGCTCACTCATTGGTTGCTAGGGATTACTGCATATCCTTACCGCTCAGCGATTGGCTGAGGTTGGCAAGAGGTTAGTGCACATCATTACTGCTCACTGATTGGTTGCTAAAGGTTACAGCACATCATCTCCTCACTGCCTGCACATTATGGACTGAGGAGGTGAGGGGGACCCATCAATAGTTAGGAGACTTCTAGGGATCCTGGGATCATTGGCAATGCTGGGGGAGTGGAGGTGTGATCATGGCAATGCTGGGGGGTTTATGGGATCAGTGGCAGTCGTGGGGGGATTGGATTAGTTAGGAGGCACTACACTATGGCAAATTCTGAATCACGTAGCGCAAAGGTGGATATCTTTGACCCCCCAATGTGAGGGGGAATTTGTACTGACCACTATGTAACAGGAGGTTTTATGCCACCCACCAACATGAAAAGGTATTTATACACTGACACCAATGTAATAGGAGCATTTACACCAACCACCAGTGTAAGGGGGAATATACAATGACCTCCATGTAAGGAGGAATTTACACTGACAACCATTGTTGAGGAGATTTGTACTGACCACCAGTGTAAGGTGACACTTTTACACCGACCACCAATATAAATGGGGGATATACATTGACCACTAGTGTAAAGGGAAATATACACTGGTCACGAATGTAATGAAGAATTTACACTGACAACCAATGTAATGGAGGATTTTACATCAACAACCAATAAAGGGGAATTACTACACTGTCCACCAATGTAAGGGGAGATTTACACTCATCACCAATTTAAAGGGGCTTCTACATGGACCACCAATGTAAGGGCGGTTTTGAAACTGACAACAAATGTAAGTTTGGATATTTTTACCGATTACCAATATAAAGAGGAGTTTCTACACTGGCCACCAATCTAATGGGGATTTACACTGACCATTAATGTAATAGGAGTATTCACAGTAACCACCAATGAAAGGAGGGATTTACACTGACCACCAATGTAAGGAGGACCTTCACACTGGCCACTAGTGTTAATGAAAGGATTGTACACCAAGCCCCAATGTAATCAGAAAATTTACACTGACCACCAATGTAAGTGAGACATTTAGCCTGCGTTCACATTTTTGCGTGTTGGGAACACATGCAAAGTCTCTTTCCTGACACGACAGAAACATGCTGCCCTTTAGCGGATACACAGCAGTGCCATTAATTGTTAATGACACCCTCACACATCTGCTAAGATGTGTGTATTCACATGCAACAAAATTCACAGTGCTGTGGCACCATGTTATTTTAAAAAAGGGTTCCACCTCCAATTTGCTTACTTTTGCAGAACAGGCTGATGTTAGGCTTACTGACCACAGTTGTTAGCAGGACTTTCAAGCATGCCCCTTTACCTCCCAAGTGGGCAGCATTCAGCAGTAGTGATGGTGGATATGACCTCAGGGGGGCATGGTATACATATGAATGCCCCCTCTATTTACATCAATGCCGCTGGTCCGCGCTATTTACATATTAATGCCACCACAGTTTACATATTAATGCAGGTTATTTACATGTAAACACAGGGTCTGCAGGTGAGTCATCTGTACCTGGCAATGGGGCAGAGGTGGAAAGCAATTGTAGCAGAACTTCACACTGAGATATGGGAACACAGCACGGGACTAAAACTTTAAGGGACAAGGGAATTTAAACTGGGATAGTTGGTGAGTATGAGGCAGCTGCTTTGGGCCCCACAACAATGAAAAGACCCAGGGCAGCTGCCCCTTTTGCCCTGCCTTAAAGACAGCCCTGGATAGGTGGCACTGATGGGCACTAATAGGCGACACTGAAGGGCACTGATAGGCGGCACTGATGGGGACTGATAAGCGGCACTGATAGGCATTGATTGGCACTAATTTGCAGCAATGATTGGCATCACTGATGGGTACTGACTGGCACTGATAGGCAGAACTGATGGGCACTGTTGGGGCTGCACTGATCATCAGGACACTAATGATCAGTGCCCTGATGATCAGTGCAGATGTCCTCTTTCACACTAGCTGGTTACCGGCTCTCACCTTTCCTCACGCTGTGACTGCATGAGGAAAGGAATGCCGATAACCAGTAAGTGTGTTTACATCGTGAGCAGCTGTGATTGGACACAGCTGATCACGTGGTAAAGAGCCGGTGATTGGCTATGTACCCCTCCCAAGGAGCGTGTGCGCGATCACGGGAGGACGTCATTTGAGGCCATTTTTTTACCACTACTATTCCTTTATATTGACTTTTGAAATTTACAAATGCAGCAATTTACAAATGCAGCAATGGATGAAAGGTTTAGCACTGGGAAACACTTTTTGAAAGAAATAGTGCATTTTATATACAACTATATAGATCAGACCAAAATGAGGGGTAAAGAGGGACAGAAGGACATTGCTCCAAATCAGGGACAGTTCCTCGAAAACAGGGACAGTTGGGAGCTATGCAACATACTGGAAGGGGATCACTACACATACAGTAGCACAGGCCTAGCTATCTGGCACTGTGCATGTGAAATAATACCAAGGACAGAGATGCTCTGTATGTCATAAGGATTTAGACATTTACTTAGCAGCAGCGGCTAAACTATTAGGCTGGGTTCACACTATCTTCGCATGCGGCTCCCAGCCAGGGTCTGGTGCGTTCTGGTTCACAGTTTCAGGTCCAATTTCAGCAGGAATTTTAGGCTGAATTCGGATCTGAAATGGACCAAAAGACGCACAGGGCTCCTGTGCAAATGCGCACCGGAGCCGCAGCGGAGATATGTGAACTGGCTCTATAGAGGGCCGGTCAAAATCTCCTGTTATTGCTATTTGGATGCGGGGAACCCACATCCAGTATGCAATAGTGTGAATCCAGCCTTCAATTATAGGAATTGCATAATCAACCTCTCTGGCTTGGGGATTAACAGTGTAGCCAGGTGAGAATGGAGAGTGGGAAAAACAAGGGCTGCAGCTGCAGCAAGATAAAGAAGCTGTTGAGTAGGAAGAGTTCAGTAGACTGAAAAAAGTTTTCTTTTTAGAAATACACCCCTAAGTATAACTGGGTGGCTGGCCTTCAGTTTCTTTGTGCCTGTGTCCCTATTTTCTGTAGGTAGAAATATAACTTTAGGTTGCTTATTATCAATAAACTTTGTATCCCAGCAGGTGATACAGAAGAATGCTTTTATCATTGTTATTCAGAAGATTAGAAAGCACTGAGAAAGAAATGAAAAATCATTAAATATAATTTCACATGTCCTCAATGCTACCATTTATCTCTTATCCATCCAAGTAAAAGCATCTTGGTAGGTTCAATGCTTACTGAGGCATATAATCCAATTACATTGTTTTTTTTTAACTTTTTTAAGTGACAATTTGACATTCAATAATCGGGTCAAGATTGATTGATGTAGAAAGAATGGTTACAGCAAATACAAGGGGCCACGGAGGAGCAAGTGGACCGCATCGCTTTCCACTTCACTCCCCCGTAACAAAAATAGTCTTCCTTAGCCTTCTTCCTGCATTTGTGAAAATGAATTACCCTACTAAAGAACATAAGTCTTTATCACATTATGGAATCACAGAGATTGTTCAGTAACTGTGTCACTGAAAAAAAGAAGATAAAACTGCTATCAGTTATACGATGCAGGAACCAGGAGGGCAATGTCAAATCAATCTGCTAGTAGGCATGAAGTGCAAGCACTTGAACCATCTTTAATCGCTGCGCTGTATGCTTTAATACCAAGCTGTTCTAAACTGGCAAAGCCATGAAGCTTCACAGTAGTAATGGAGTTTGTCAGTCCCCTCTCACCTCACATGTTCCTACTGGCCAGTGAGGCAGACCGTCATAAATGTGGGCCAATAGAAATAGAAGCAAAAAGAAATGAGGAGCTCCTGCGTTTCCAGCATAGGTATATGCATTTGCATGCTCTTTACACAACCCTTGGTGCACAACTGCGTACAGCCACATCTTCTAATGTATCTCAATGGACAGCTGTACAAGGCAGCTGCAGGTCCCAGGAGAGTAATTTCATAGCGTCATTTTAAGCTTTGAACAGAAGGGAAGCCCCCTCAAGGGGGGCAATTGGTGGCAAAGAGGGTGGCAAAGTCTTGAGGGCCTGACCACAATGCGTATATGTGAGGTCTGCAGGACCAGATGCTAACTCCCCTGATCACTTTTAAGAAAACTCATAAAAAGAAATCATAGCAGCCTTCAAATGTGACGTGTAAACACTTTGGTGATTTATTATGGATACGGCAGCATTTTGGCTGAACAAAGCCCCATGTGTCCTACCAGATTACAATGTGTGTCAAGCATTTACAGAACAAAATCAACAATGGTACAATATATACATATGGATATATTTATAAAGCAGTAAATATTACATTCACCACTGGTAAATTATTTACTATATCTTGAAATATGTTTATCAGAAAGATATGTGCATTTTTGTAGTGCTATCATTCTAACTGTAGTGCACCGTACACACGGTCGGACTTTGTTCGGACATTCCGACAACAAAATCCTAGAATTTTTTCCGACGAATGTTGGCTCAAGCTTCTCTTGCATACACACGGTCACACAAAGTTGTCGGAAAATCCGATCATTCTGAACGCGGTGACGTAAAACACGTACGTCGGGACTATAAATGGGGCAGTGGCCAATAGCTTTCATCTCTTTATTTATTCTGAGCATGCGTGGCACTTTGTCCGTCGGATTTGTGTACACACGATCGGAATTTCCGACAACGGATTTTGTTGTCGGAAAATTTTATAGCCTACTCTCAAACTTTGTGTGTCGGAAAATCCGATGGAAAATGTGTGATGGAGCCTACACACGGTCGGAATTTCCGACAACAAGGTCCTATCACACAATTTCCGTCGGAAAATCCGACCGTGTGTACGGGGCATAGGAGTACATATACTTTATATTTTCACACAGGTTGATTCTGCTGTTGTTTTTTAAAGTATTTGCCTCATAACTGTAAATAATGTACCAGTGTAAGACTTTCACATGTTTTCACAGTTTATTAGATCTTATTTTTCGGAGAAGTACAGCCAAAGCTTGTTTTGTTTGGCTGTACTTCTCTTGTGGAATAAAGGAGTGCAGTTCGCTCTGTACTTCTGTGATCAGTTTTCAGCAGACAGCAGGCTGAAGCCCACTGTTGGCTGACGTCACAGAGCTGGTCCAGGCTTGGGGGCAAGATCGCGAAACAATGAAGTCGGGATCTGCCCACATGCCGAGCCTGAGCTGGCCGCTCTCGCCTCCTCCACAGCCCAGCGCTCCAGTACCCAACATCAGAATACATTTTTTTAGAAACTAATCATATTAGCATAACTCCCAACTGTCCATTATGTGGAGGGATTGTCTCAATTTTGAGATCAAATTTCTCTGAACCTCGTGCAGCCTCAGTTGTCTCTCTTTTTGATTTGATGTGTACATTGCTAGACAGAATGTACTATTTACTAACATGTTATAGTGCTCTAATTTTTTTATCCAGCCTTTGTATTATTACATTTATCATTTTGAAGATTCAAAATAAAGGAAAAATCGAGGTTTAAAAAAAGCACTTGCATTGTTTAGCCGAACATTTTCTGCATATTAGATCTTTGCGGTCTTGCTAATCAGGGCTGCAGTAGGGACATGTATTTTGCCTATATACTATGTGCTAAGAGATGTCCCTTTCAGAAAGTTGGGAGCCCCCCCCCCCCTCCCCCTGCTCTTGTAGGTGGCAGGGAAGTCAGCAATTGTTTGGTGTGGCTCCAGAGGAAAGTCTGGACCCACAGGCATTTGTTTTTGTTTTTTACTCACCGGCCCCTGCTGTGGAGAGGGAGCGTGCTCTATGTCCCATTCAGCCTCTACTCCCGAGGCCAGCTGCCAGCAAATGTGAGCCGTTTGGGCTGTGCAGAGTTCACCGAGTGGCGAGAAGCTGAGCTCCATGTCATCTTGGCCCTTTGGGCACACAGTGTGGGCTGTCTAATCTCTATGTTGCTGGACGCTAGTCCCCACTCCCTCAAGCGGCCATACTGACTCGTGGCAAAGCTCCGCCCCGACTCCCGGCCAATCAGGTCTCAGGACCCGCTTCCTGATTGGCCTGGGAAGAGATGCAGGAAGACATTAGCGAATATTAATTCGCTAATGTCACACAAGTGCGTTGGTGAGCCCACCATTTTTGAAGCCAATTTGAGCTTCGGGCTCTAATTATGTGCTTCAAAAAAAAAAAAAACATTAAAATCCATGCGTCCGGCTCCCTGCATGGAGAATATGGGTCGGGCGCATGGATTAGGGCGCCCCTAATGAGTGTGCCGCCATTGCCCGCTACAACGCAGAGCAATGCAAAACAGTGCAATTTTTAAAAAGGTGCAAGTGCTTCTTTTCATGCAGCATATTGGGGTTGATTTACTAAAACTAGAGTACTCAGAATCTGGTGCAGCTGTGCTCGGCAGCCAATCAGCTTCTAAATTTAGCTTGCTCAATTAAGCTGACTGGTTTCTGTGCAGAGTTGCACCAGGTTTTGCACTCTCCAGTTTTAGTAAATAAACCCCATTGTGTTTATGGCCCCATAGCATTGAAAAACGAATTTAAAAGCAATTTTGGGGAATTTTTTTGCAGGGATTTGTGATTAACAACCAGTCTTCTCCTACAAAAAAATGAATGAAGGATGAAAAAACATCAAAACACAAGTAAACGTGCATAAAAATGCACTATAAATACACACCTAAAATGTACGATGTTGCAGTAGCACTAGGCTAAACGGTCACATTATAGAAAAAATTTTTTTAAAAATTAAAAAAAAATGAATCAATAGTTACGATACTTGCAACTTGATATGTGAAAACAACAATTCAAACAGCAAAACAATGTCTTCTGCAGGCATATTTTAAAATAATTACAAGTAATGATGACAAAAAAAATATTTATTCTTACATTTGAAGCATTATGTTATATAATAATTTACGATTTTCACAGTTACCACGTGTAAGTGTCTGTCAGATTTTTAATGCCTGACAGACCAGGAAGTAATGAGAAATATCACCATCAGTAATACAGAAAAAAACATAGTAAAATGTTTTACCGTCTAAAAATGCTTTTAATGCTCTTTGTGCCTTCCTATCCTGGTAACAATCGCCACCCCATATCTTTTATGGGTGCCACAAGCACAGGAAGTGAGGAAAACCTTCCCAGTGGGGCCACAGACGAAAAAAACCCTTTACTAAATTTGAACTGTTCCCCATTATATCCCAAAATAAAAATAAAAATGATTAAGGGTCTTTGTGTGGGAAATACAGTTATTGTACGCTTAAGTGTGCCTGCTAGGAATTATGTTTGGTGTCCTAAAATGTATAATATGTTTAGCACCCTTCTAGAAAGGTAATAGGATTGGATAAGTTTAGTTATGGCTCACTGTAACCAGTGTGGCTGTGTTGATTATTCTAGTCTGTTCAGTGTTTCATTTGCTGGAGGTTTCATTGGTCTCTCTGTTTTCAGGAGAACTGTGGGTTGTTCTGGAACAAAGGTGCGGAGCAGGGCAAATGGGCAGCATGAATATTTATACAATCCTGGCCAGTCGCTGGAAAGATGGCCCAGATGGGTGTTGAGAGTCTGTATAAATACTATGAGAGTGAGACACAGAGCTTCACAGTCTTTTTCCTTGGAAGGAAATCACAGCCTAAGAGGGGCTGCTTTCCCCCTTAGGCCATCCTGCCAAGTGCCTGCAGGGGGGCAGAGGCCTCAGGTGGACATCTTTAGGACCTGCTTTGCTGGAAGCTGCAAAAAGCTGAATGAGGGACTACCATCTGGGGATCTAGTCTGATATCACAGGGAGAAGGTATTGCATGGGTGTTGGAAGGAGGCAACCAACTTTTCAAGGACATTTGTGAGTACTGACTGATGAGAGAGATCCTAGAGACTTTGGACTGAGGCCATTCCCTTGTGGGTCAGAGTCAGCTGAGTGTGTGTAGAGGGGATATTAGTGTCCAGTGTCCTGAAGAGCTTAGTCCATTTAATTCCCTGTGAAATTACTTTACTTGGACTGTTCACCAGAGGAAGATTATAAATCTCAAGCTTGCTACAGGCTAAAAGTTCTACAGGAGATACGTGTCCTCCCATTTGTACATAGTTCCTGGAGTATCCTACTTAATTGCCTAACCATATCCAAGTTACCCAAAAATAAAAACACCAAAAGAAAACCCCTGAACTGTTCATTGGGCCGAAGAATGACTGTGACCACATGGCTGGCACAGTCACTGGCTACGGGGCAACTGTTGGGAAAAGGAACCCTGGGCATCTCTCTAGCGGCTCCTTTGGGGTAGCGCTACATATGATTGAAAGATGGGTAAACATTTGTGATCCATGCTAATATGCATAGCACCATCCAACCAAAGCTGTCGTCTGCACATGGAGAGACACCAAGAACCCATAACTATTACTGAATATAGATTTTGCAGTTCCTTTCCAGAAAGAGACTTTATTGTTGTGAATTCATCCCAAAAAAAGTCCCTACAACCTTGGCCCTATCTTTTATCATCATGCAAATACTAAAGAAACTGTTTGCCATCCATGGTCTGCTGAATAAAATTGTGTGATAATTGTACACAGTTCATTGCTGTTGAATTTAAAGTGTTATTCATTATATTTTAACAGCTTCATTCTGCCTCTCAAATGGGCAGGCTCAACATGCAGCCGGTGAAAGAAAAATACCCATATTGCGCAGTTCTGTTCCCTAAAGGCTTTTAAGGGTTATGCCGCGTACACGCGGCTGGACTTGCCAATGGGCTAAACTCCGTCCGCATTTCCGATGGAAAGATTTAGAACATGTTTTATAGCTGAGTCCATCGGAAATGCCGACAGAAAAAGTCAGGTGGGGCATACACACGGTCGGAATGTCCGACTAAAAGCTCCCATCTGACTTTTTCTGTCAGGAAGTCCGGCCATGTGTATGCGGCATTAGATGCTCAGTACTGAAGAGATGCCTTTGAGAAGAACTGCTGCTTCTCCAAAGCGAGGCAAGCCAGTTGCTTGGAGAGCTTCCATGGTCATCTGAGATGAGATCCATTGGTGGAAAATAAAATGATGCTGTAATCAAAGCTGAAACGGGCAAAATAAGAATTCTCAGTAAATTAGCATAGTAGCATAGCAACAGACCTAGAGATGTCCCTTTTAACATTTTTCATTGGAATATATGAACCAAGAAACAGAATTGTTGAAGCAGATTAACCGCATGTTGAGCTTTTATATAGATGTGTAACTGCAGAACTGTTTTTGATGGGATTTCTTTTTCAGAATGTTCAAGCAGAACCCCCTTTTTCCTGTGTTGAAACTCTTTTCTGCTTCTATTATTTTGTAGACAGTATTTTCCATTGTTTAAAGTTATCATTTCACCCTTTAGGACAGAGCTTTTGCCTCTCAGCTTTTGACACGTGCCAGCAAAGTTTTCACAGTTTATGTTTTCACAGAAAACTTTCAGAGCTATTAGGCTTTTTTGGACTGCTCCCATTCTTCACTATAATACAAAAAATAACAAATAGATGCAGAGGCAGACTGGGACTCTGGGGCCCACCAGAAAAAGTTAGGCCTGGAGACTCACCTCCCCAGCCCATCAGATTTTTCTAAGTGACACAACTACAGTCTATTCCTAAAAACATTGCCTTTATTTCTGATACTATGAGTTTGCAGAAAAGAACTGCATTTTAAAACAAGAATCTGCAAATATATTAGACAAATGGTTCTGTCTGATTTCAGCATCTTTAGTATGAACAACGTCCAAGATGTACATAACAGCAAAGAAACAGATGACTGGAAAACTAGACACACCGTAATTGGTCAAGCAAATAAATACCGGTATAATGAGGATAAAGACGATGGTATGCTCTGAATATATCTTAGTCATGAAGAAGTTGACATCTGTTATTAGGTGTTTTTATCATGAAAATATATTCAGAAAAAATGAATTCTGGCTGATTTCTACATCATTGTGCTCAATGAACAACACCCAAATAGGGTGACCATGTGTCCTGGATTGCCTGGGACAATCCTGCATTTTGCAGGTCTGTCCCGGGCAATTTCTTTCCGGGACAATACAGAGTCCCAGAATGAAACTGAAACTGACAGCCATGGGGAGCGGACTGACAGTACCTGTACTAGTCGGTTGGGACCAGTTTTAACTTGTTATACCGCTGGCTCTACACTACTTGAACTGGTTGCTAGGACCGCCTGCCGCCTGGCGTCTAGCAACCTGTGACATCACGTCACCACAATGTGAGGCCAAGGCCCCCACATACAAAGCGGAGGAGGATTTAACTTCCTCCTCCTCCACGCCTAGTACTTTAGCTTAACCCACCTCCACCTCAATCTCCTCCAGTGGCATGCTCAGAGGGAAGGGAACTGCCTGGATTTGAGAGAAAGTCTCAAAACTTAGAGGTGAGGCCAGGCTCGGGGTTGGATGGAACACCATGGAACACCACGTGTGTCATGAGGCACTGACTGCAGAGAGGATGGCAGATGAGCTGGCAGCATAGGACAGAAGGACAGATGACACCCTCGGAGGGATGGGAGGAGGACACATCCTTAGATTTCAGGGGTTCATGCTGGGACTTGTAGTCCTTCACTTTTGGGGATATGACCCCCCAAATGTGAAGAACTACAGGTCCCAGTATTACCCTTCAATTAACCCTTCAGAGCTGAAGATGTGACACCCCTGCCCCTCCAACTAGTGAAGAACTACAGGTCCCAGCATGAACCCGAGAAATCTATGGGGTCACACAATTAGATCTCAGGAATTCATACTGGGACTTGTAGTCCTTCAATTTTGGGTTGGAGTCACATCCTTAGATCTCAGGGGTTAATGCTGGGACATGTAGTCCATCACTTTTAAGGGGGAGTCACTTCCTTAGATATCAGGGGTTCATGCTGGGACTTGTAGTCCTTCACTTTTGGGGGATGTGACCCCATCCCAAAAGTGAAGGACTGCAGGTCCCAGCATGAATCCCTCAGAGCTGAAGATGTGACCCCCCTCCTAACTAGTGTGTGTGTGTGGGGGGGGGGTGTCCCTGAATGGCAGTTTAGAAATGTGGTCACCCTACACCCAAGGTGTACATAACAGCAAAGAAACAGATGACTGCAAAACTACAAAACAGTAATTGGTCAAGCACATGTCGCTATTCGCTAAGTATGATGAGGATAATATCAATGGTATTGAGCTGAAATCATTATATTGCCTAGTTCTTATGATGTTGTTATGTAGTATTTAGAACACAACCGTGCATATGTAATCAGATAAATGATCTTTTCTGATTTCTACATTTTCGTGCTCAATATGTGAACAACATCTAAGATGTATGTCGCTGTGAAGAAACCAATGCCAGGAAAATTACATATACAGTAATTTGTCAAACAAGTGTTGCTAAGTATGATGAGGATCACAACCAATGGAAAAGACTAGAATTGTTGTATTACCCTAACCTCAGGATGTTGACATTAGGTATGTAGAGTTTAGAAATGTTTAGAGCTCTATCGTGCTCTTTAACTGCACCCATATGGGGAAAAGGGGAATAGGAGTTTCAAGGCCCCCCTTTTCCTCATGGAATCACAGCGGCAGGGGTTTCAAGTCTCCCCTCAGGTCAGGGGCTAGTGGCCTTGGGGGAGTCTTGTATCTGCTGAAGTGGGAAGCCTTGAAAATGAAATAGAAGGTTCTGGAACCCCTGGAGGTTCCTATATAAAGAGGGTGTGGATAGGGTCAGATGCCAGTCGCCGTGGATGGTACAGCTGCAGGAGCTCAGGCAAAAGAGCTCCCCTCTGAGCCCGCAGCATTATACCTCCTAAGGCGGCATGAAGACCCTGCTTCGGCAGCTTCTGGAGCGAGGCTGAAGGTGGAGGCTGAAGGCGGCGAAGGCTGGATCCGAAGATGCCTTTCCCTACCTATGAATGAAGAGGCTCCAAAGGACGGCGGCGGGGGTCCCTTCGCGGATGAGGGGGTGGCCGAAGATGGCGAAGTAGATGCGGGCAGCACGGTGGACTCCCTCTGGGAAGGCGATAGAGAGGCGTCGCAGTTCCTGGTTCCGGGTCGGCATGATGGAACTGCCGGAGGAGGAGCCATCGAAGGTCGCGAGGCGGGACCGAAGAAAGAGGAACCAGAAGAGGTCATACAGTCCACCGGCTCCCTCCAGACGAAGGCTAGGGAGTGAAGACGCGGCTGTCTCCACCTGCAAGAAGAGAGTCATCGACGTCAGCAGAGAAGGTGCAGATCCTCATCAGAACAGGCCCCGCCCGTCGATGCAGATTTGCCGTTTATCGTCAAGACAGCCTGCAACGCTGGCGTAGCTGTCGGAAGCGCCCAGGGTAGCCGTGGGTTTTAACCCAGGCTTGGTCACAGCAGCGAAGCCCACATACTCAGTCTCAGCTGATTCAGAGCAGGGTCCTACGGTATCCAATGTACGAGATGTCAGTGTTGCTGGTGAGTCTGATCAACTTAGCCTTTTATCTTTCTTGTCTTCTACTCTTTTGCAGTTGATCTCTAATTTACCTGCTATTACACCTCACAAACCATTGGTGACAGACAATGATGCTGCGGCTTCTGTATGGACAGGTAACTACGGGGTCGCTGGGCTTGGGTAGGTTACTAATACATCGATGTTAGTTTCTCCACCTATTCAGGAGCTGTCTCAGAACAATTCTACATTGAACAAAGTGCCTGAGAGCTGTGGGAAAGAAGCTATACCCTGTACATTGTCCCCATTGGGTTTTCATTTGTCCACCAGCACAAAAGAAAAGATTTGGCGTTGGGAATTTGTAGACATTCTATCATTACTCCCTTCGCAAAAAGAATACTATTCTAGGTTGGATAAAGATAACGGTGAAGATGAAAAGGCCTGTTGCTAGGACGTTTAATAATTGGCTCCAAGCATTCTCTACTTACGCAAGCATTATGTGCGAAAAATTTCCAGAGTGTAGCTTGGGCCTTTTTCAGCACATACTGTAGATGTAATTTTGGAGACCTATAAAAATTTTGGTGGTTTATCGTGGTATTTCTACTATGAATCTTTTAGACAAAAAATGGCAGCGTATCCTAATATTCATTGGGGGGTAATTGTTTTTTAGTCAGTCTAAAACTGATCAGCTGGTCAAAGGCTCTTGGATCATGCTGGCAGCATGCTCCAATAAGCTAATCTGTCAAGTTTTCTTGTTGAATTCTTATCTCAATATTAGACCATCTGAAGGGGAATTTTTACTATTACATCAGATCGGTTTTCCTCTGACTGTTTTTCAGTTTCAGACTGTTCTTCATAAAGCTTTGTGCCGCCTCAATTTAGGTGATGTAAATATATCATCCCATTCTTTTTGCATTGGAGCTGCCACAGAGGCGACTAGAATGGGTTTGGATTCTAGTATTATTAAGCAATTAGGAAGGTGGAAAATGGATGCTTTTAAGTTATATGTGAGACCTAACAATATTTTTTGAATTACTTACAGTCAGATCCATAAATATTGGGACATCGATACAATTCTAATCTTTTTGGCTCTATACACCACCACAATGGATTTGAAATGAGACAAAATGTGCTTTAACTGCAGACTTTCTGCTTTAATCTGAGGGTATTTACATCCAAATCAGGTGAATGGTGTAGGAATTACAACAGTTTGTATATGTGCCTCCCACTTTTTAAGGGACCAAAAGTAATGGTACAGATTAACAATCATCCATCAAACTTTCACTTTTTAATACTTGGTTGCAAATCCTTTGCAGACAATTACAGCCTGAAGTCTGGAATGCATAGACATCACCAGACGCTGGGTTTCATCCCTGGTGATGCTCTGCCAGGCCTCTACTGCAACTGTCTTCAGTTACTGCTTGTTCTTGGGGCATTTTCCCTTCAGTTATGTCTTCAGCAAGTGAAATGCATGCTCAATCGGATTCAGGTCAGGTGATTGATTTGGCCATTGCATAACATTCCACTTCTTTCCCTTAAAAAACTCTTTGGTTGCTTTCGCAGTATGCTTCGGGTCATTGTCCATCTGCACTATGAAGCGCTGTCCAATGAGTTCTGAAGCATTTTGCTGAATATGAGCAGATAATATTGCCCGAAACACTTCAGAATTCATTCTACTGCTTTTGTCAGCTGTCACATCATCAATAAATACAAGAGAACCAGTTCCATTGGCAGCCATACATGCCCATGCCATGACACTACCACCACCATGCTTCACTGATGAGGTGGTATGCTTTGGATCATGAGCAGTTCCTTTCCTTCTCCATACTCTTCTCTTCCCATCACTCTGGTACAAGTTGATCTTGGTCTCATCTGTCCATAGGATGTTGTTCGAGAACTGTGAAGGCTTTTTTAGATGTTGTTTGGCAAACTCTAATCTGGCCTTCCTGTTTTTGAGGCTCACCAATGGTTTACATCTTGTGGTGAACCCTCTGTATTCACTCTGGTGAAGTCTTCTCTTGATTGTTGACTTTGACACACATACACCTACCTCCTGGAGAGTGTTCTTGATCTGGCCAACTGTTGTGAAGGGTGTTTTCTTCACCACAGAAAGACTTCTTTGGTCATCCACCACAGTTGTTTTCTGTGGTCTTCCGGGCCTTTTGGTGTTGCTGAGCTCACCGGTGCGTTCTTTCTTTTTAAGGATGTTCCAAACAGTTGATTTGGCCACACCTAATATTTTTGCTATCTCTCTGATGGGTTTATTTTGTTTTTTTCAGCCTAATGATGGCTTACTTTACTAATAGTGACAGCTCTTTGGATCTCATATTGAGAATTGACAGCAACAGATTCCAAATGCAAATAGCACACTTAAAATGAACTCTGGAACTTTTATCTGCTCCTTGTAAATGGGATAATGAGGAAATAACACACACCTGGCCATGGAACAGCTGATCAGCCAATTGTCCCTTTACTTTTGGTCCCTTAAAAAGTGGGGGGCATATATACAAACTGTTGTAATTCCTACACCGTTCACCTGATTTGGATATAAATACCCTCAAATTAAAGCTGAAAGTCTGCAGTTAAAGCACATCTTGTTCGTTTCATTTCAAATCCATTGTGGTGGTGTATAGAGCCAAAAAGATTAGAATTGTATTGATGTCCCAATATTTATGGACCCGACTGTAGGTGGACAGCGAATAGTGTGGATAATTGGACATTCATTTGTCTTTTGAGCACACAGAAGAGCATTGTCCTGGATTTATACGGAGTCTCTGGATTTGGATCCTAGCCTTTTTTCAGTGTGTTGGCATGGTAAAAGAGGTATGGTTTGGGGGGAACTTCTGACCGAGCTGGGTACTATGGCATATGGTCATCCTCTCCCGGATATTTTGATCATTCATTTGGGGGGAAATGATATAGGTAACCAAAAAACTTTGAATTTAATCTTTCAAATTAAACATCACATTTGGTTTATAAAGGCAATGTTTCCCAGTTCGGTCATTATTTTCTCCGAAATCATTCCTAGATACAAGTGGTTGAGCTCTATAGTTTTTCGCCCTTTTGAAAAAATAAGAAAACGTATAAATAGAGTTGTTGAAAAGTTTAAGGCGCTTGGTTATGGTTTCTCATTTCATCATTTGCAATTAGGAGGTGGTATCCCGGGCCTTTATCGGAAAGACGGAGTTCACTTGTCCGATATCGGTTTGGATATAAGGAACAATAATCTCCAGACATGTATCGAGCAGGCCGCGGTTTGGGTGTAGCCAAAAGGGCTTGCAGTTTAATAAATACTGATGTGGTTTTGTAATACAGCTTGAACTGTAATAGCTGAGCTGAGTAAATGGTTATTGTATATTTAAGTTGTTTTAAATATCTATGGTGATTTTATGTGAATTGTTTTACAATGATAGTAAAACCAATAATAACCAATTTTTGTTCCAAATGATCTTGAGTGGTCTTTTTATTTAACATGTCTGGTGATTGTTTGATATATTGCTGCTTGTGATCCCATAATGTTTTTAGCTCAAATAAAGAAAATGACCATGATCAAGGTTACATAAGGCCTTTTCCCACTGTTTTTACCCAGTGATCTGGTCAGTAACACACTTCCTGTATTAGGGTGCCCCCACTCTGGATGAAGGAGCAACAGACACCTTTAGACAGCAGAATTGTCAGTCTGGGGGGAGGTTTGTTAGATGTACTAGCAGATTTAGATACACTAACAAATTCAAGCCAAACTACAGCCAACTCTGGGAGGGAAGTGTATTGAATGAACAATGCAGATTGTGGTCATGGCCCCTGAAAACATCAATTACCTCCTCAGCTGCCACACAACATAAATCCAGATGAATAATGCATTCTTCATTATTGAAGTTTGCTCACATAAACTGCATACATTTAGTGAATTAATAAATAGAGTTCTTTAGGAAAAAAAAAAAACTCCAGCCAACTACAATCAGTTTTTCCTTTTGGGAAAAAGGTTTTACATAAAAAAAATAAATGCTGATCATTGATTGGACTGGGCAAACATTTTCTTGCCCCCCCCCATCGGTTTACTGCAGCAGATTAGGCAGCGATTGCGATTGGTTGCCAGAGGTTACAGCATATCATTATCGCTCACTGATTAGTTGCTTGAGGTTACAGCACATCATTTCTTCTTGCTAAATGGTTGATAGAGGTTACTGTGCATTATTACTGCTCACTGATTGCTAGTGGTTACCACACATCATTACCGCTGACTGGTTGCTAGAGGTTACTGTACATCATAGAGGTTCCCCTACATCATTACTGATAACTGGTCTCTAACGGTTACTGCAAATCATTCTTGCTCACTGATTGGTTGCTAAAGATTACAGCAGATCATTAATGTTCATGGATTGGTTGCTAGAGGTTACTGCACATCATTATCTCTGCATCAAATTGTGGGTGTGGCCAAACTGCACTAACATTGAGGCATTGCTACATACTAGGAGTTCAGGAGTGAACTATATACAGAAGAGTGTGCTACATACAGAGTGCAGGGTTGAGGGGTGTACTATGTGCAGGGTGCAGGATTGAGGGGTGTGGTACATACAGAGTGCAGGGTTGAGGGGTGCACTACATAAAGATTCTTGTTACATACCAGGAGTTCAGGAGTGAACTATATACAGAAGAGTGTGCTATGTACAGAGTGCAGGGTTGAGGGGTGCGTTATGTGCAGAGTTGAGGGTTGCACCAGTTGCGGTGCGTCCATAGGGGCGCATAGGCTCCGCCTCCTCTCTCCAGCCATCCCCTCTATGACCACTGGATGGAATCATGCATTGCATGAATCTATTCACGACCGTCATCCTCTATTCAGGCGCTCGACCCCTTTTCGTGCGCCTGAATTACAGCAGCGGGGGGTGTTTTTAAAGCACCTGATTAGAGACATAGACTCTAATAGGCATCAAAAAAGGTGACCCAGGTGTGTTAGAAAAGCGAATAAATATTCGCTGTCCTAACACTGAACCACCTCTCCACCAATCAGGTGCTTGGGTTTGTTACCCATCACCTGATTGGCTGAAATGACAGGCGCTGTGATTGGATGCCTGACGAGAGAGGACGGGAGGGGACTAATGGAGGACACCACTCTGGGGACATCGCTGTCACCCGCTGCCCCACCAAGACAGGGTAAGTGCCGGGCAGACGGCGAGCTGGTGGACGGGTCACAGTGGAGGTATTGGATGGCAAAGTGGCAGCATTGGATGGGCAGAGTGGCAGCATTCGATGGACAGAGTGGCTGCGTTTCATGGGCAGAGTGGTAGCATTTGAAGGGCAGAGTGGCAGCATTTGATGGCACAGTGGCTTTGTTTGATGGGCAGAGTGGCAGCATTCGATGGGCACAGTGGCTGCATTCGATGGGCACAGTGGCAGCATTTGATGGGCACAGTGGCAGCGTTTGATGGGTACAGTGGCAGCGTTTGATGGCACAGTGGCAGCATATGATGGGCATAGTGGCAACATATGATGGGCACAGTGGCGGCATTTGATGGCACAGTGGCTGTGTTTGATGTTTTTTTATCAGTATTTTTCAGTTTATTTGCGCCCCCCCAAACATTTTGAGCACCAGCCACCACTGGGTTGCGCTATATGCAGGATTGAGGGGTGCGATATGTGCAGAATGCAGTGTTGAGGGGTGCACTATGTGCAGAGTGCAGTGTTGAGGGGTGCACTATGTACAGAGTGCAGGGTTGAGAGGATGCGCCTTTGATGCAACTTTCATGTGACTTTCATTCGACTTTACACTCTGTGGCACTCAAGTTGCAAGAAAGTCACATCAAATTAGTGCAGAAACCTTTTCAAAGTTCCTTTAAGTCGCTTGGATAAGAACGGGTACCATTGAAATAAATGGGCTGCGACTTGTCATGTCACTTTGAGCCCAAAGTGGCATGACAAGTCGCACTAGTGTGAAAGGAGCCTTTCTGGCTAGATCATCGAATGAAAATAAAGGAAAGAAAGCCTAAAAAAGATGACTAATGCAACCATCTAAGAATTGGTGAGGGGGAAAGAGGGAGAGAGGCTGAATGAGGGACAGTCCCTCCAAATCAGGGACAGTTGCCAAAAGTAAACTTTGCCCATCAAAAAGTACCACAAAAATTGGATCTGTTAATTGCTGAATAGGGTATTGTTTCATAAAGCATAATTTTGTAGGTGTCTTAGACAAATGATCTGGTGCCACAAACGGCTAATGCCGCGTACACACGGTCGGACTTTCCGGCATACTTGGTCCGGCGGACCAGAGTGTGCCGGACAATCCGCCCGTGTGTGGGCGGCGGCGGACTTCTTCCCAAAAGCCCGCCGGACCTAGATTTAAAGAAAGTTTCAAATCTTTCCGTCGGACTCAGTTTCGGGCGGAAAGTCCGCCCGTGTGTGTGCTGGTCCGACGGAAAGCCCGCTCGTGTGTAGGCTGGTCCGACGGGCCAAATGCGACACGAGGGCAGGGTATTGCATCTCGCGCTCGCTGCAATAGGAAAAACAAATCTTCCTATTACGGCGAGCGCGGGGCATACCGGGCCCTTAGGTCTGGTATGGATTATAAAGGGGAACCCCTACGCCGAAAAAACGGCGTGGGGCCCCCCTAAAATCCATACCAGACCCCGATCCGAGCACGCAGCCTGGCCGGTCAGGAAAGGGGGTGGGGACGAGCGAGCGCCCCCCCCCCTCCTGAACCGTACCAGGCCGCATGCCCTCAACATGGGGGGTGGGTGCTTTGGGGGAGGGGGGCGCCCTGCGCCCCCCCCCCAAGCACCTTGTCCCCATGTTGATGAGGACAAGGGCCTCTTCCCGACAACCCTGGCCGTTGGTTGTCGGGGTCTGCGGGCGGGGGCTTATCGGAATCTGGGAGCCCCCTTTAATAAGGGGGCCCCCAGATCCCGGCCCCCCACCCTATGTAAATGAGTATGGGGTACATGGTACCCCTACCCATTTACCTAGGAAAAAAGTGTAAGTAATAAAACACACTACACAGGTTTTTAAAATATTTTATTAAACAGCTCCGGGGGGGGGGGATCTTCCTCCGGCTTCGGGGGTCTTCTTCCGGCTTCGGGGGTCCCTCCGCTTCATCTTCTCCCGGCGTCCGGTTGGTTCTTCTCCGCTCTCCGGCCTCTTCTCCCGGTGTCGCAGGTCTTCGGCCGGCCCCCTCCGCTGTCTTCATGTAGCTCTATTGCAAGCGGAGGTCCGGACTTCTTGGCTTCTTGGCTTCTCTTCTCTTCTCTTCCCCCAGATGTTGACACGACGCTCTCTCCGGCTGGACTGGTCTCTGAGGGCTGCGTTGTGACTTATATAGGCGGAGACCCCGCCCCCATATGATGTCACAGTCCCTGGGCATGCTGGGACTGTGACGTTTTAGGGGGCGTGGTCAACCACGCCCCCTAAAACGTCACAGTCCCAGCATGCCCAGGGACTGTGACATCATATGGGGGCGGGGTCTCCGCCTATATAAGTCACAACGCAGCCCTCAGAGACCAGTCCAGCCAGAGAGAGCGTCGTGTCAACATCTGGGGGAAGAGAAGAGAAGAGAAGCCAAGAAGCCAAGAAGCCAAGAAGCCAAGAAGTCCGGACCTCCGCTTGCAATAGAGCTACATGAAGACAGCGGAGGGGGCCGGCCGAAGACCTGCGACACCGGGAGAAGAGGCCGGAGAGCGGAGAAGAACCAACCGGACGCCGGGAGAAGATGAAGCGGAGGGACCCCCGAAGCCGGAAGAAGACCCCCGAAGCCGGAGGAAGATCCCCCCCCCGGAGCTGTTTAATAAAATATTTTAAAAACCTGTGTAGTGTGTTTTATTACTTACACTTTTTTCCTAGGTAAATGGGTAGGGGTACCATGTACCCCATACTCATTTACATAGGGTGGGGGGCCGGGATCTGGGGGCCCCCTTATTAAAGGGGGCTCCCAGATTCCGATAAGCCCCCGCCCGCAGACCCCGACAACCAACGGCCAGGGTTGTCGGGAAGAGGCCCTTGTCCTCATCAACATGGGGACAAGGTGCTTGGGGGGGGGCGCAGGGCGCCCCCCTCCCCCAAAGCACCCACCCCCCATGTTGAGGGCATGCGGCCTGGTACGGTTCAGGAGGGGGGGGGGGGCGCTCGCTCGTCCCCACCCCCTTTCCTGACCGGCCAGGCTGCGTGCTCGGATCGGGGTCTGGTATGGATTTTAGGGGGGCCCCACGCCGTTTTTTCGGCGTAGGGGTTCCCCTTTATAATCCATACCAGACCTAAGGGCCCGGTATGCCCCGCGACGGGGCTCGCAAGGTGTCAATCTCGCCGATAAAAGCGGCAAGATTGACATCCTTTTCTAGTCCCGTCGCACCTGAGTCACGTTCAAAATGAACGGACTTGTCCGTGTGTGGGCAAGTCCGTTCATTCTGAAAGTCCGCCAGAAGTCCGTCGGAAAGACGGGCGGACTTAGCCCGCCGGAAAGTCCCGGCGTGTGTGGGCAAGTCCGTCCGTTTTAAAGTCCGGCGCACCTGGCGGACAAAGTCCGTCGGAAAGTGTGCCGGACCAAGTAGGATAGAAAGTCCGCTCGTGTGTACGCGGCATTAGACTTATGTATCAGAAAATGTAGTAAATTATGCTTCAGATGTAGAATATCTGAAGGCGCATCAACAGATTCTAAATTTACAGAAGAAAAATTAATTTCTGACCACAAATTTACAGATTCCGCGGCCATTGAAAACACATCATGGGAAAAAATTAGAGTCTCTGCAGGTGTGCAAGAAAAAACAGAGAAAGCCATTACAAATTTTGCAGAAGCATGTCTGCACAGAAGATAACAGTTTCTATTTTTGTTTGAGGCATATCTAAACATAAAGTGGCTTTGTTACATTCAGTATTCTTCCCACTCTCCATGGGTCACCATCTTTAGTTTTCTCTAAACATGCCTGCTCAGTCACCTGGTCAGTGACAGACAAACTTGACTTTGACAAACTTGACTTTGCAGATTGTGCAGAGTTACAAATAGCTAACTAGGAACTGCTCCTGCTTCAACCAGCCTTTTGCTGGCAGCTTGTAATCAGTTTTACATTTTTTTTCTTTTTGTGTACCTCTTTTAGGCCACATGCAAACTCAGCTAAACTGTTTTAAAAAACTGCATGTAGCCATGGTGTTGAAGCTAATAACAAACAATCCGCCAAATCACCACTTCCAGACTTCATACATCACTTCCAGAGACAATGAACAGTCTTTTGCGAGCTTTGTTTTTGTTGTTTTTATTGGGGGTACAACTTGGATAATGATTAGGAATATGGGATGCCCATAGGATAAATTATTGCCATCATATATAAGGATTTACTACATTCAGAATAAAGTTAGATTGAATGTGAAAATTGAATAAGATATTAATCTCCTCCTGCATCTTCATGCACACTGTTGCTCCTCCTGCGGCTCAATCTCCGCAGACTATACCATCTAAGAGTTTTCTTACCATCAGACCGTGTGGTGGCAGAGACATCTCTAATGACCGTGTAAAAGCAATGTTTTTTGATCTCTTTCACTTCTTGCCCATAACTTGTTTCCTCCTTTTCACTTGGTTCCTCCTGCACAAACTTTAAGTTACTGTATTGAAATCTGACACATCCTCTTCTATTGAATAGTAGGGGCCCACTCTGAATAAGCCTCCCTGCTGTGGCTCTGGTTGCTCGCTGCCACTATGCCTGAGGCCTGCAGAACCTCTCCCCGGAGGCCCAGTTGGTTAAAAGCATATCTTCTAGGAAATATCTGTAGCACTAACTCACGGTGGAGCTGCTGATTTATTGCGGGCTGTTTCCGTCACCTTTTTACCTGTGGTTACCCAGCTTTCCGGAAAAGTTTTGATACAGACAAATAGTCCTAAATATGTTCCCCTTTGATCTCTCACCCGTTCCTGACGAGGATTTCTCTGGATCCATATACTCCTCTGGCTCCAGTTCAGGTAGTCTCTGGAGCAGGCCTCGACCACGGCCGCGGGGAGCCTTCACATATCCCACCTTCCTCTGGACAGGTGCAGCGGGAAAAAGTGTAGTAGAAGTTGAACAAAAGGTGATGTCCGCTGATGAAGCGGTAACAGCGACATCTTCCTCAGGAACACTCACGGTAGCAGACGAGACCACGGCCTGCTGCTCTCCAGCAGTGATGGCAGTAGTTTCCACTGTGGCAGTCCCTGTAGCCCAGGCCACACGATAAGTACGGGGCAACATTGTGGGTTGTTCCACTATGAACAAATATTCTCCGCACTGCAAACAGCGAACAAATGGACGGAGATGTATGGCCAGTCCTTCACACTTGTGGCAAAGCATGCCCACCCCTTCAATATCTCCAACAGTGTATAGTACGAACCGCCCCTGCAGCTTCAAACGAATGCCGGTATCTGTCAGCAGGGTTTCGGCTAGCATAGCACCCGCAGCGGTACTTGTAGGATCCCATACATCTTGGATCCCATAATCGACGGTACCAATGGAAAAAGAAGACATGGCTGCACTCTGATCCTCTCAATACGATCACGAGGCTTCTCTCTCCTTTGGCGCCAAACACACACAACCACGTCCCACGCGGCAACAAGTAGATTAGGCTCCTCCCACTTGTTCCTCTGATCACGTAGCTCCCGGGCTTTTACTTCTCGCCCGCAGCCTACGCAGTCAGAAATAAAGTCCTGCAATTTAACCCCTTCTTTTCCTGGAGAAAGGGACAAAGTCCAGAAACCACTTTTAGTATAAACTCTCGGTGAAATACTTCTCAGGGCTGCTTAGGGTAACGGCAAACAATCCTGGACGACGCCCCCACATGTAGCAACTATAGACATGTGCACACTAAAATATTTCGTTTCAGAATTTCGTTTTCGTCCGAAAAATAAATTTATTTAGTTACTCCCGAAATTAGTTTTTATTTATTTAGTTTTTCGTTAAAAATTGCATTAGTGGGAAAATCCAAATTAAGGTAGAATCTGTCATTGAAGGCTTATGGTGTCTGTCGAATGTTCAAAGATTCGACGGAGCAGCTAAACTGTACGACGCCGTATAGTTTACCTGCTCCGTTGAATCTTCTTAGAACTTTCAACAGACACCATAAGCCAAAGTACATGTGTACTTAATTCTAGCTATTTTACTGCTCCTCCTCTTTGGTTACAATCAGCCAATAACATTCATTATCATCATTAGTTTTATCCATCTTTTCTCCCCTACGTCGAATCTTTTCTCTCTATGTCGAATCTTTTCTCTCTATGTAGAATAATCTTGGACTAATAGAGGTAAGGTTAGGCACATTCGACCACAGGTTTGATGGACACAGATTGTTATTGTCATCATCATGTCGAATCTCCTATCTATATCGAACTGTTGTAGCAACGAAAACGAAAATAAAGCATTTGTTTATGTCGGATCTTTCGTTTTTCGAATACTGCACTTTCGTTATCGTTTGTTAAAACGATAACGAAAATACCTGAAATTCGGACGAAAATGCATTCGGACGAAAACGAATGCACATGTTTAGCAACTAACTCATGGTGGAGCTGCTGATTTATTGCGGGCTGTTTCCATCACCTTTTTACGGTGTTTCAGCAACACCGGGTCTAGGGTCCTCGTTGAGCTCGTTATCAGATAATATAGGCAACAGTCACTTTAGTACTTTTCCAATGCTTTAATGTGAGATAAATGGAAGAAGTAGCAGGAAAGAGGTAGAAGAAGAGTTGCAGGGAAGTTCAAATACCTTTTCTTGGTGTAGCATTAAGGAATTGAAATCCCAAGGGTGAATATATCCTCTGTTCAGGATTTAATCTTTGCCCATCCGGATAGGTCTCTCTCACTAACCTAGCAGACGGAACGCAGCACGAACAAAAAGTCTCTGCCACAGACTTGAGTGAAATAAAACTGTATGATCTTCTGCCACAGGATTAGTAGTTTTCGATGAACAGCAAACACAGTACCAGAACCTTTAAGCCGACCCGGCAGTACTTGTGCGATAGATTCGTTTAAGATGCGTCCTCCAATCGAGTCACCAGGCCCTTCTTAAGGCCAGCCTTGCATGGTCCCTTCCAAGATGGGTCCTCCCCTGGATCTTCCCGCAGGACAGACAGCACAGGACCATCCCAGCGATAGCAGGCCCCAGACAGGCTTCTGGGTCTACCCGCAACGCAACCCTCCAGACCGGAGGGCCGCGAGGTAGGACTCACTAACACATGCCTCTAGGCCAGGAGGGCCACAAGGTAAAAGCTCCCCGGAACATGGCATCTCTCCCATAAATACTCTCTCCCAGAATGCAACCTGGAGGACCACCTCCGCCGAGTTGTCTACGGGACAGAAGAGCACTCATATACTTCAGCCTGTTGCTTTCCAACACCCACCCATGGTGACAACGACACCCACAGGCAGAATGTGGAACTGCACGCAACACAGCCAAACTGGAACAGAGGCTAATCTAACAGTAAATTGAATCTGAACTATGTACAGCACAGATGACCCACTAAATTTACATATAAGCGATAGATTGTAAAATCTACCAGCGCTACATATGGACTACTGTTCCCAGCCAGTCCAATGTGCAAATCATGTGCCCGCAGGCAACATCGACTTTACACAGATCCCCACAGTCTATTTTCTGCTTCAGGACTCCCCATCATCCACCATGTGTATTGATGAAGACTCCACTAGTGACCGTGTACTAGCAGAGTTCCCTTCACAGACTCCTTGGCACTTCCAGCCCTTGGCACCTCCAGCCCCACTGTGGTAACACTCACCGACCTTCCAACAGCCCTGAGTCCTTGATGAGGAACTTTGACTGGACCATGTGTACCGACAGTTTCACCTGCCCCTCTGCTCCAGGAGTTCCCTGCCATCCGACCGAGTGGTGGCAGAGACATTGCCAATGACCGTGTAGAGGCAATGTTCCCTCACAGCTCTCCCTGGGCCTTCTCCTGCGGTCGGCGCACCCCCCCAGATGGGGATGGCCTCCTGCGACTGTCTAACCTGCTATTCCTCACTTCACCCAGCCGACTCTGACCCCCAGTGGAACATCACCTCAGCTTATACAGTCAGGTCCATAAATTTTGGGACATCGACACAATTCTAATCTTTTTGGCTCTATACACCACCATAATGGATTTGAAATGAAACGAACAAGATGTGCTTTAACTGCAGACGTTCAGCTTTAATTAGAGGGTATTTACATCCAAATCAGGTGAACCGGGTAGGAATTACAACACTTTGTATATGTGCCTCCCACTTTTTAAGGGACCAAAAGTAATGGGACAATTGGCTGCTCAGCTGTTCCATGGCCAGATGTGTGTTATTCCCTCATTATCCCATTTACAAGGAGCAGATAAAAGGTCTAGAGTTCATTTCAAGTGTGCTATTTGCATTTGGAATCTGTTGCTGTCAACTCTCAATATGAGATCCAAAGAGCTGTCACTGTCAGTGAAGCAAGCCATCATTAGGCTGAAAAAACAAAACAAACCCATCAGAGAGATAGCAAAAACATTAGGTGTGACCAAATAAACTGTTTGGAACATCCTTAAAAAGAAAGAATGCACTGGTGAGCTCAGCAACACCAAAAGACCCGGAAGACCACGGAAAACAACTGTGGTGGATGACTGAAGAATTCTTTCCCTGGTGAGGAAAACACCCTTCACAACAGTTGGCCAGATCAAGAACACTCTCCAGGAGGTAGGTGTATGCGTGTCAAGGTCAACAATCAAGAGAAAACTTCACCAGAGTGAATACAGAGTGTTCACCACAAGATGTAAACCATTGGTGAGCCTTAAAAATAGGAAGGCCAGATTAGAGTTTGCCAAACAACATCTAAAAAAGCCATCACAGTTCTGGAACAACATCCTATGGACAGATGAGACCAAGATCAACTTGTACCAGAGGCTCCATGCGCTAGAAGCTGTTAGTTATCCTATGTGTCCATGCACACTATGCTAGGCTATTAGCTTTTTTGAACTTCAGCATCTAGAAGCAGAAAAAAAATAGTTTTTGTTGAGTTTTCGCCTGACAATCTGCTAGGGCATTTAATTACACATCTATCTATCTGTTCAATTTCTGTTCAAAAACTGGCTACTGGGTAAAGAAATTCAGAAAAAATATGCTTCTAAGATGCAGTAACAACCACTAAGTACGCTATATATGCAATCAGAGATGTTGATATCACAAGGGTTTCTGTACATAGTGGTCACAGACATTTCCCTGTTGCCTTGCATGGGCTTCTCAGGTAACAAATACATTTCTCCACATTATTGGGAATAATACATTTCATTATAATTTTACAGGGGTGGCTGCACGTCAGCTTTACAACTGTATATTATAAAGAACCCAATAGGCCATGCACGTTTCCATTAAAAAAAAATGTATGGAATGGGCTTTAGCAGTAACACGATGAGGCACAAAATGTGAACATAAAATACAACAAGCCATTGAAATCAATTGTTGTATGTTGAATTATTTAATACTGGAAAATGAGACCAAGATAGTCAAACAAAACAAAAAAGGCAACCTAAATGAAAAAGTCAAGCACATCCAATAAATATGAAATATGCTAATAGCATCAAAACACATATCTTCCACTGTTGTATGTAGGAACCCAAAGTTAAGATAATGCGAGGGGGGAAAAAGTAAAAAAAAGTTAAGAGAAAGAATATGCCCAGCAAGGACAGAGCATAGGGAGAATAAGAAGAAAAGTGGGATGTGAGAATGGAAAGAGCAAGGAGAGTTGTATATAAATGGCCCTAGTTAGCAGTTATACAAACAATAAAAAGCTATGCGTTATACTAGAACTTCACTTAAATTTTGAAATAAAGATAAGCAACCCAGCCAGATTTTAAATAAAACATGCAGCTTTTCTTTATTTACTCATTTACTTATATTCAAGTTAGAGCTGTCCCTCACAGTAATTTATTTTCTTCACTGGATGTGTCCAATTTTCTAAGCTGAATGACAGCAAACCTCATTTAAATCACTTTCTCCAATCCCTAGCGGTGTGGAACAAAGTTCCACTTTAAAATAAAGTAACATTTTACATTCTATGTTTGTCCCGTCAGTTTTCCCAGTTTCATTTGTCAAATTCAACAGCAAAAAAAATAAATCCACAGTGTCATGGGAATTTCTCCGATATTCTCTACCTTTGTTCATCTCTAGCTTTCTCTCCAGCACCCACTCATGTTATCATTCTTTAAAATTCAAACAAAACATGTAGTGCTGCCAAATGTGGCAAACTGTTTTGAAATAAAATTAATTTGAAGTGTTGCATAAAACAGGATTATAAACAAAACCATAGTAAAAGATTTCAATAAGGCACAGTATGTGCAGCAATTATGTTTTTAGATGATACAATCAAAGTGGAAAAGCAGACAAAAATCATGATCTTAGAGTGTAACTAATCACATCTATCTTCAGCAAGTGAGTAGACGTGACAGCTGAGCGGAGCTCCAGTATTCACTTCAGATGAACCCTTTAAGCACTACCTAGCTGATTCCCAGTCTCTCAGTCTCTCATATTCGGCTCAGCTGGTGTTTGTTTGTCGGCTGGTATGCACTGAAGCTGGCTTGGAGTCTTTCTGTTATGGTCATTTAGTTGACATCTAACCCCTGCGCCTACACGCCATATTTTCCATTGAACTTTTGAGAGATCCTTGCTCTCTGCCATGGACCCCGGTTTGTCATCCGGCTCTCAAGTAGGGATGAGCCGAACACAACCCCCCCCCCGGTTCGGTGTGAACAGGCAAAAAATTTGGGCGAACATGCAAACCCTATTAAAGTCTATGAGACACGGACATAAGCATATATCCAAGTTATTGCCATGAAAAGTGTATAGGGACCGGGGTACTGCCCTGGGGGACATGTATCAACGCGAAAAAAAAAGTTTCGTTTTTTAGGAGCAGTGATTTTAATAATGCTTAAAGTGAAACAATAAAAATGAAAACAATGAAATATTTCTTTAAATAACATGCCTGGGGAGTACCCTTAGTCTGCCTTAGTCTGCCTGAAAAGTGGCACATCTGTGCCATGTGTAGAACAGTGCCGCAGAAAAATAACATTTCTAAAGGAAAAAATGTAATTCAACCAATTACCCACTTCAACCCCGAAAGATTTGGCTGCTCAATGACCAGACCATTTTTTGTGATATGGCACTGCATCGCTTTAACTGACAACTTTGGGGACGCTGGGGGGACAACTTTGGGGACGCTGTACCCAAACAAAATTGACATCTTTTTTTCCCCACAAATAGAGCTTTCTTTTGGTGGTATTTGATCACCTCTGCGGTTTCTATAAGAATAGTGACAATTTTGAAAAAAACACAATATCTTTTACTTTTTGCTATACTAAATATCCCAAATTAAAAAAAAAAATTCCTCAGTTTAGGCCGATATGTATTCTTCTAAATATTTTTGGTAAAAAAAAAAAAAAAAAATTGCTATAACCGTATATTGATTTGTTTGCGCAAAAGTTATAGCATCTACAAAATAGGGGATAGATTTATAGCATTTTTATTATTTTTTTTTACTAGTAATGACGGTGATCTGCGATTTTTATCGGGACTGCGATATTGCGGCGGACAAATTGGACATTTTTGACACATTTTTGGGACCATTGACAATTATACAGCGATCAGTGCTATAAAAATGCTATAAAAATGCACTGATTGCTGTATATATGTCACTAGCAGGGGGCGATCAAGGGCTTAACTATGTACCCTAGGTGTGTTCTAACTATAGCGGGGATGGGACTGACTAGGGGAGGAGAGAGATCGGTGTTTATCGGGGTGTACACCCCTCCCATTTTCGAAAATATTTTATTATATCTTTATTTATTATATATTATATTATATTATATTATATTATATTATATTATATTATATTATATTATATATATTATATCTTTATTTATATATATATTTATTATATATTTTCATGTGACAACACTGAAGAAATGACACTTTGCTACAATTTAAAATAGTGAGTGTACATTTTGTATAACAGTGTAAATTTGCTGTCCCCTCAAAATAACTCAACACACAGCCATTAATGTTTAAACCACTGGCAACAAAAGTGAGTACACCCCTAAGTGAAAATGTCCAAATTGGGCCCAATTAGCCATTTTCCCTCCCCGGTGTCATGTGACTCATTAGTGTTACAAAGTCTCAGTTGTAAATGGGGAGCAGGTGTGTTAAATTTGGTGTTATCGCTCTCACTCTCATACTGGTCACTGAAAGTTCAACATGGCACCTCATGGCAAAGAACTCTCTGAGGATCTGAAAAAAAGAATTGTTGCTCTACATAAAGATGGCCTAGGCTATAAGAAGATTGCCAAGACCCTGAAACTGAGCTGCAGCACGGTGGCAAAGACCATACAGCAGTTTCACAGGAGAGGTTCCACTCAGAACAGGCCTCGCCATGATCGACCAAAGAAGTTGAGTGCATGTGCTCAGCGTCATATCCAGAGGTTGTCTTTGGGAAGTAGACATATGAGTGCTGCAAGCATTGCTGCAGAGGTTAAAGGGGTGGGGGGTCAGCCTGTCAGTGCTCAGACCATACGCTGCACACTGCATCAAATTGGTCTGCATGGCTGTCGTCCCAGAAGGAAGTCTCTTCTAAAGATGATGCACAAGAAAGCCCGCAAACAGTTTGCTGAAGACAAGCAGACTAAGGACATGGATTACTGGAACCATGTCCTGTGGTCTGATGAGACCAAGATAAACTTATTTGGTTGAGATGGTGTCAAGCATGTGTGGCGACAATCAGGTGAGGAGTACAGAGACAAGTGTATCTTGCCTACAGTCAAGCATGGTGTCGGGAGTGTCATGGTCTGGGGCTGCATGAGTGCTGCCGGCACTGGGAAGCTACAGTTCATTGAGGGAACCATGAATACCAACATGTACTGTGACATACTGAAGCAGAGCATGATTCCCTCCCTTCGAAGACTGGGCCGCAGGGCAGTATTCCAACATGATAACGACCCCAAAAACACCTCCAAGACGACCACTGCCTTGCTAAAAAAGCTGAGGGTAAAGGTGATGGACTGGCCAAGCATGTCTCCAGACCTAAACCCTATTGAGCATCCGTGGGGCATCCTCAAACGGAAGGTGGAGGAGTGCAAGTTCTCCAACATCCACCAGCTCCGTGATGCTGTTATGGAGGAGTGGAAGAGGACTCCAGTGGCAACCTGTGAAGCCCTTTTGAACGCCATGCCCAAGAGGGTTAAGGCAGTGCTGGACAATAATGGTGACCACACAAAATCTTGACACTTTTGGCCCAATTTGCACATTTTCACTTAGGGGTGTACTCACTTTTGTTGCCAGCGGTTTAGACAATAATGACTGTGTGTTGAGTTATTTTGAGAGGACAGCAAATGTACACTGTTATACAAGCTGTACACTCACTATTTTACATTGTAGCAAAGTGTGATTTCTTCAGTGTTGTCACATGAAAAGATATAATAAAATATTTACAAAAATGTGAGGGGGTGTATTTGCTTTTGTGAGATACTGTATATATATCGCATTTTGTGAAGGGAAAATGAGGGCTTGTGAGCGCGGGCTGCCTGGGAGAGGGGGGGCGAGCACCGGCGGCAGGAAGACATTCTCCCAGTGATCGCCAGGGGGAAAGAGAGCACGGAGGAAGAGGAGAGCCGCTGGATCACAGAGCGTGGATATAGTCCGCCGTAACAGCTTACATTACAATTGCTGCCTGCTCATGGTTACACACAGCCCCGCCTCCTGACTGGCGCCTGTGATAAACAGAAGATCTTGACCAGGTTTTTTGGGCTGGAGCACCCCTCCACCTCCTTATTACCTCTTATTTAGTGGCCACCAGTGCATAGGATGTATCCCCTTCAGTTCTCTCACATAGAGGAGTTCAGCTCCCATGGTTGAGACAAAGGATCTTCCATTCTATTACTAGAATAGGACCCACTAATTTGGGGTACTTTGTCGCAGTAAGTGGGCTTAGCACTATATGACCATATAGTGTGACCAAACCCCCGTATTTTTTGAATATGTTCAGGTGTTTTTAACTAGCCTTGCAGGAAATGTCATTCTTGAATGTGTGCGCTGTAATATATTTTGTACTGTGATAAACAGAAGGCCGGTCCAATGCTGGGATGCGTTCTGTCTATCACAGGCGCAGGTCAGGAGGCGGGGCTGTGTGTAACCACGAGCAGGCAGCAATTGTAATGTAAGCTGTTACAGTGGGCTATATCCGCACTCTGTGATCCGCCAGATGTCCTCTTTCTCTACTCTCTCTTACCCTGTAATGATCCGGCAACCCCCTCTCTTCCTCTGCACAGGTGAGGCTGCAATAGTGGGCACAGATGAGGCTGCAATAGTGGGCACAGATGAGGCTGCAATGGTGGGCACAGGTGAGGTTGCAAAGGTGGGCACAGGTCACGCTGCAATGGTGGGCACAGGTCGTGCTGCAATGATGGGCACAGGTCACGCTGCAATGGTGGGCACAGGGGAGGCTGCAATGGTGGGCACATGTGAGGCTGCAATGGTGGGCACAGGTGAAGCTGCAATGATGAGCACAGGTGAGGCTGCAATGGTGGGCACAGGTGAGGCTGCAATGGTGGGCACAGGTCACGCTGCAATGATAGGCACAGGTGAGGCTGCAATGGTGGGCATAGGACACATTGCATGGGTGGGCACAAAATCACGCTGCAATGATGGGCACACATCACGCTGCAATGATGGGCACAAGTGAGGCTGCATTGGTGGGCATAGGTCACACTGCAATAATGGGCACAGGTGAGATTGCATTGGTGGGCACAGGTCACGCTGCAATGATGGGCACAGGTCATGCTGCATTGATGGGCACTGACGAGGCTGCATTGATGGGCACTGATGAGGCTGCGTTGATGGGCACTGGTGAGGCTACATTGATGGGCATTGGTGAGTCTGCATTGATGGGCACTGGTGAGGCTGCACTTAAAGGCACTGATAAAGTTGTTGTATATTTTTTTTTTTGTAACTTAATTCTGAATAAAACATTTAAGTGTCATTTCATGAGATAATTTTTGAGGGCGTGTTTAGGGGCGGAATTAGGGGCGGTGCAGGGTAGGAATTGGGTGGGGCAACTGGTGACGAGTAACCCTTAAGGCCTGGCTAGTAGCTCAGGAGTTGAAATTTTGAGCCCTGTACTAGACGGTATATATATATATATATTAATACACTACCTGCACTGTATATATAGTCTACACTGTATATATATATATATATATATATATATATATATATATATATATATTAAACTGCCTGCACGCCACTAACTAACCTGCCTAATCTAGCTCAAGTTCTCTCAATCTCCTCCACTCCAACACACTACATACGGCCGCAGTGTTAGCAGCCTTATATAGCATGGGGCGTGGACTTAGCCCCCTGAGCCATGATTAGCCAAAGGCACCCTGCCTTTGGCCAATCATGGCTCTCACAGCAGATCGCACTGTGATTGGCCAAAGCATGCATTTCAGGTGCATGCTTTAGCCAATCAGCAGCCATCAATGCACTGTGATCTCGCAGTGCATTATGGGGCGCTCCGCAGCGCTCAAATTTGCTGCGAATGCCCCATATGTTCAGTTCGTTTGCGAACAAACACCCGATGTTCGAGTCAAACTTACGTTTGATTCGAACATCGGGAACATCCCAACTCTCAAGCCTCTCCTGTCTACCTACCTTGTGCGGCCGTCCATGCCTTTTCATCTGCCCAGCCCCTGCTGCCAACTGCCTGGTTGTTTGCTCGGCAGTCTCTGCATTAAACCCTGCAAGCTGGAGGGCACAGGTGTAGTGGCCCCCTCCCTTCAACAGAGAACCACCACAAGGCCAGAGAAAGCCCAAGATATGGCTGCTTGACAGGATAGTTATACTGGATCATCTGGCCCATACACAGAGCTTGAGCTGCAAGAGACTGTTAATCAGCCAGTGGGATCTGGTATGCTCCTCGACAAATGTGATGCTCAAAGAGCTCCACAACCTGCTGACATTGAATGGCCCTTGCTCCCCTCGCCTGCTGTGAGTACTGCTCCTATAAACTGTAATGAACAGGGAGGGGGATTCTAGCAGACGAGAACCTAGAACCCATATTAAGGGATTTTTTTCTCCTTAATAAAATAGTGTTCCTCTTCTCTCTCTATACGTACTGGGTAAGTACAGGCCATATGTGAAGATGTCTCGCTTATTTGTGACAACCTTCACAAAGTGTGGGAACACACCACGTCCCTTGAAAATAGGGTTAGAGAATTATAGGACACTGTACCCCCCGATTGCTATTGAAATGAATAAGGTCATAGGCAGACGAAATGCTATAGATACCAAAGCAGAAGATCTTGAAAACCGCCTACACCGTAACAATGTACGGGTAGTGGGCATACCATAGGAGGTGAAGGGGAATGACCCAGTTGAGTTTTCTGAACATTGGGTAAGGGATATATTTGGAAAGGAACATTTTTCATCACTATTTGCTGTGGAGTAAGCTCATAGGGTAACTACCTGACATCTATTACCTGGGAATACCCTGCGACCATTTCTTATTCATCTCCTGAATTATAGAGATAAGGAGACTATTTTGAGGAGAGCAAAGGCTTTAAAGGATATTAGATATTTTTCACCGGAGGTCCAGAAACGGAGGGCGAACTTTAGGGAAACCAAGAAACGATATGCAATACCTGGGGTTAAAATACTTAATGCTTTACCCTGCCCGCCTTCGAGTGATTCATGATGATCGGGTGCAATTTAAGATATAGCAGTAATGATAGTAGTAATAATAGTTATTGCATATTTAGTGGGATGGTTAGAATGTTATAACTTAAAGTTATAAAGTTATAAATGTATGTATACATTGTAATACTGGAAGCCCAATCAGCGGATAAGCATTGTATGATTTTTTTCTTTTTGCGTGGAACTGCGTGTGTTTTTTGTGTTTTTTTTGTTTTATTTACCACCTATTACAAGTTACAAACAGGGTATGCAAATGTTATATCTGGGCCGGTCAACAAACTCAATGTCTAGTTTTTAACTATGGTAAACCAGTTGATTCGAATCATCTCTTGGAATGTTAGGGGGTTGAATAATGCGTTGAAAAGGCAATCTGTCTTTGATTATGTGGCCTTGTTTCGTCCCTCCCTGGTCTGTCTGCAGGAGACACATAGTACCCGCAATACCATTAGCTTTTTAAACGTCGCTTTGTTCAACAAGCCTATCACTCAATTTATACCTCTTTGAGGGGGGTTTCTATTCTAGTCTATATGCGTGTTTTGTGTTTTGTTCTCCTGCAGCAGGACCTTGGTAGATGAAAATGGCAGATGTGTCTTTCTACACTGCAAGCTCTATGACTTAGAATTGATACTCGCCGCAGTGTATATACCTCCCCCCAGTGGCGGTGCGCTCATAAAGGGCGCAGGAGCGCCGCCCCCTCTCTCCTGTCACCTCTCTCTGACCATAGATAGATTCATGCATTCATGCACAGCCGCTACTGTGCCCCATCAATTGCTGCCAGTGTGCCTCTCAATTGCTGCCAGTGTGCCCATCAATTGCTGCCAGTGTGCCCCATCAATTGCTGCCAGTGTGCCCATCAATTGCTGCCAGTGTGCCCCATCAATTGACAATGAGATTAACACTCACTTGCAAGAAGCTTTCAGGTTCAATTTACTACGCACCACTGTTCTAACTGTTTACTGCTGTCACGTACCTGACTGAAGGCTGAGGTGACAAGAGGGCTCCCCTTGCGGCTAAGTGCAGAGTACCCCTGAAGGTGGTGACAGAGGTGCTATGCCCAAAGATGCACGGGTTGCCTAAAGGTGACACTGCCCGATGGTTCCAGATGGAAGGACACCCGAAAGCAGAGAAGTAGCCAATTCTCTGGAAGCGCTAGCGGATCTTGACTCTACCCGAGCAGGAAGCAAATTTAGAAGCCAGGCTGGGGGTCAAACACAGTAGGTCAATCAGGAGCTGAGGCAGAAGTATGGTCGAGAGCATGCCAGGGTCAAACACAGGATATCAATCAGGAACAAGGCAGGAGCAAGTCTGTGAAGCAAGCAGGAGTCAGAGCCAAGAGAGAAGCCAGAACAAGTCAGGGGTAATCAAGCAGAAGCACAAGGCACAGGAACACAGGATACAAAGGCTGACGATAATCCAGCAATTTGTGGGAGGAGCTGTTGTCCTTATATAGGTGGATGCTTGCAATTAGCGCGCTCTGCATGTGCTGATGCGCCGTTGCACACGAAGATTCGCCACTACGTGTAGGTTGCTAATGCGCATGCGTAAATTAGCGTGGCCATACTGGATATTGGCATGTTTGCCTGGTCTTCTACAAAATCTTCCCTGACAGCTGTTGTTACTGAACTAGGCCCAACGTGGCCAATCTACCTGTTCTTTGCATCCAATCACTGTAACTGTACCTAACGATCAATCCCTATTACTCAGTACTACTCACTGGGTGTAGTACTTTAATTACTCAAACCATAGACATACACCATCTCTCCGTTCCAACGTCTTCAAGAGCCTCAACTTAGCCGACAGAAGATTTACATTAAGGATTATAGCCAGATGATTTTATCATGATGGCAGATTTGCATTTGACTTTAAATCCATAATCTCAGTCTCAAACATGGCACCCTTGTCAGGAGAGCTCTCAAGTGACCTAGCCTAAACATTGTTGATACTTATTGTTGTCACTTGTTGCAGTTCATCTCAAGAAGAGCTACAGTTACTCTGTTGGGTCTACATTATATTCTGAAGTTTAAAATCACTGCCTCCCGCCCGCCATATAGTAAAATGACGGCGGGCAGGATCCCCTCTCGTTCTGAGGCAACGTCATATGACATCACCCCAGTGTTACCGCTCTTGCGCGCCCAGGGGTGCACATTGCGGGGTGTCCCTAGGACGCGGCAAACACCCTGATCTCAGTAAAGAGCTGATGATGTGGCTCTTTACCCATGTTATCGGCTGTTTTCAATCACAGAGTGTGAGGCGAGGAAATCCGATCAGCGGCATCTCCTCACAGCGGAGAATGTACAGGTATTCAGGGCACTGATCATCAGTGCCCTGATTATCAGTGCAGACCCAGCAGGGCCCATCAGTGACACCAATCAGTGCCTATCAGTGACACCAATCAGTGCCCATCAGTGACACCAATCAATGCCCATCAGTGATACCAGTCAGTGCTGCCTTTAAGTGCCCATCAGTGCCTGCTCACCAGTGCCACCCATCAGTGCCTGCTCACCAGTGCCACCCATCAGTGCCGCCCTACAGTGCTGCCCATCAGTGCCTACATGCCACCTATCATTGCCTATAAGTGCCGCATATTAGTGTCCATCGGTGCCACCTATTTGTCCACCAGTGTCACCTATCAGTGCCCATCAGTGCCGCCTATCAGTGCACATCAGTGCTGCATATCAGCGCCACCTATCAGTGCCCATCAGTGTGGCATATTAGTGCCTCTTCATCAGTGCCACCCAATCAGTGCCTTTCAGTGCCGCATCAGTGCCCATCAGTGCAGCTTATCAGTGCCCATCAGTGCAGCCTATTAGTGCCCATCAGTGACGCAGCATCAGTGCAGCTTATCAGTGCACATCAGTCCCCGTTATCAGTGCACATCAGTGAAGGAGAAAATTTACTTATTCACAGAATTTACTGACAGAAACCAAGAAAAACGTTTTTTTTTTTTAATTTTTGGTCTTTTTTAACGAAAAATAAAAAACCCAGGGGTGATTAAATACCACCAAAAGAAAGCTATCTTTGTGGGAAGAAAATGTTAAAAATGTAATTCGGGTACAGCATTACATGACTGCGCAATTGTCATTCAAAGTGTGACAGCTCTGAAAGCTAAAAATTGGCCTGGGCAGGAAAGGGGTAAAAGTACCATGTATCGAAGCGGTTAAAGAAAGATATAGTGGTGGTGTTAGTAAGATTGAGACCTCAAACTAGGCTGTTGGCAGCAGAGGACCCAAATTAACCAGCGGCTCCTGCAGGGGTGGTGCTACTTAAGCAAAGAAGACGATGACATGGGACCAGGCATGTGGCAGTGAAGCTGCAGAACAATGCATGCAGGACCATGTAGAGCAGAGCCATGTTACTATGTTTTTTGAGGATAACCCAGAGAACAAGGTAGGTTCCACTTTACCCCTTGCCAATGACAGGAGGTGGGGTTCTTGATCATGGGCCACTGTGATTGGCTGTCACAGTGGCCACATGGTTAGGTAACCCTCCTACTGGCTCCTGATTGTGAACAGTGTCATGGAGTTGTCTGTGACAGCTCAGTCAGTGCACAGGGAGCATACAGTGAGTGTGCTTTTAACATACAACAGCCGTGTACCATGGACACATATGTGCTTCATGTGAACTTTAAGGCCCACTTGCCCTGCTGTCTCACATATATTATGTGTTAGGTGGTAAGGAAGGGGTTAACAACGTCCTCTTTAAAACCAACTTTTTTTTTTCATTTTAAGGGGAGGATTACAACTCCTATTAGGTTTTTGACTATGCCTATCACCACTGGGGAAATTCCCCTCTTTTTTTTTGTTGTCTTGGTAACCACTTTCACTGGGAGAGAGACATTTTTCAGAGTTAACAGGAGCTGAGGGGAATTCTTCCAACAGAAACATCTGATAAGGTCTAAGAGCGGATTTCCCTTCCACTCAAAAAGATTCTCACTTGTTATTGTTCTCATGTTATAAGCATTGCTGTGTTGTGGTACCATTCAATTTGAATGGCAACCTAATAGACCTTGGCAATGCATATGCATTGTAACATGTTGCAATGCATGGCACCACACCAAAATGTGTTGTATTACAAATTTTGGGATGTTTTGGGGTGTTGGCAGTCCATTTATTTTAAAAGATTACCTTAACACAATGCACAGTAATGCACTTTAACACACATGTGAACACATCAGCCCTTGATAATAAGCCCTTGATCACTGTAATGGCCCGTACACACGGTCGGACTTTGTTCGGACATTCCGACAACAAAATCCTAGGATTTTTTCAGACGGATGTTGGCTCAAACTTGTCTTGCATACACACGGTCACACAAAGTTGTCGGAAAATCCAAACATTCTGAACGCGGTGACGTAAAGCATGTACGTCGGGACTATAAACGGGGCAGTGGCCAATAGCTTTTATCTCTTTATTTATTGTGAGCATGCGTGGCACTTTGTCCGTCGGATTTGTGTACACACGATCGGAAATTCCGACAACGGATTTTGTTGTCGGAAAATTTTATAGCCTGCTCTCAAACTTTGTGTGTCAGAAAATCCGATGGAAAATGTGTGATGGAGCCCACACACAGTCGGAATTTCCGACAACAAGGTCCTATCACACATTTTCCGTCGGAAAATCCGACCGTGTGTACGGGGCATAAGACATGAAGATTTAATGAGTGAGGCAAAAAAAAGTATGGTAACAAATAGCAGCCAGTAGGGATGAGCTTCGAGCAGGAGCAGTAATTTTAATAATGCTTAAAGTCAAACAATAATATGTAATATCCCTTTAAATTTCGTAGCTGGGGGGTGTCTATAGTATGCCTGTAAAGGGGCGCATGTTTCCCGTGTTTAGAACAGTCTGACAGCAAAATGACATTTCGAAGGAAAAAACCCATTTAAAACTACTCACGGCTATTGCATTGCCGACAATACACATAGAAGTTCATTGATAAAAACGGCATGGGAATTCCCCACAGGGGAACCCCGAACTAAAATTAAAAAAAAAAATGACGTGGGAGTCCCCCTAAATTCCATACCAGGCCCTTCAGGTCTGGTATGGATATTAAGGGGAACCCTGGCCAAAATTTAAAAAAACACGGCGTGGGGTCCCCCTAAAAATCCATACCAGACCCTTATCCGAGCACGCAACCTGGCAGGCCAGAGGAAAAGAGGGGGGGACGAGAGTGCGGCCCCCCCTCCTGAACCGTACCAGGCCACATGCCCTCAACATTGGGAGGGTGCTTTGGGGTAGCCCCCCAAAACACCTTGTCCCCATGTTGATGAGGACAAGGGCCTCATCCCCACAACCCTGGCCGGTGGTTGTGGGGGTCTGCGGGCGGGGGGCTTATCGGAATCTGGAAGCCCCCATTAACAAGGGGACCCCCAGATCCCGCCCCCCCCTGTGTGAAATGGTAAGGAGGTACTTACCCCTACCATTTCACTAAAAAACTGTCAAAAATGTTAAAAATGACAAGAGACAGTTTTTGACAATTCCTTTATTTAAATGGCCGATAAGCCCCCTGCCCGCAGACCCCCACAACCACCGGCCAGGGTTGTGGGGATGAGGCCCTTGTCCTCATCAACATGGGGACAAGGTGTTTTGGGGGGCTACCCCAAGGCACCCTCCCAATGTTGAGGGCATGTGGCCTGGTACGGTTCAGGAGGGGGGGCGCACTCTCGTCCCCCCCTCTTTTCCTGCGGCCTGCCAGGTTGCATGCTCGGATAAGGGTCTGGTATGGATTTTTGGGGGGACCCCACGCCGTTTTTCTTTTTTTTGGCGTGGGGTTCCCCTTAAAATCCATACCAGACCTGAAGGGCCTGGTATGGAATTTAGGGGGACTCCCACGTCATTTTTTTTTAAATTTTGGTTCGGGGTTCCCCTGTGGGGAATTCCCATACCGTTTTTATCAATGAACTTCTATGTGTATTGTCGGCAATGCAATCCATTTAGTTTTAAATGGGTTTTTTCCTTCGAAATGTCATTTTGCTGTCAGACTGTTCTAAACACGGGAAACATGCGCCCCTTTACAGGCATACTATAGACACCCCCCAGCCATGAAATTTAAAGGGATATTACACTTTTATTGTTTGACTTTAAGCATTGTTAAAATCACTGCTCCTGAAAAAACGTCCGTTTTTAAAACTTTTTTTTGCATTGATCCATATCCCCTGGGGCAGGACCCAGGTCCCCAAACACTTTGTATCACAATAACTTGCCTATAAGCCTTTAAAATTAGCACTTTGATTATTCATGTTCGTGTCCCATATACTTTAACGGTGTTCGCGTGTTCGAACAAACTTTTTTCCTGTTCGCATGTTCTGGTGCGAACCGAACAGGGGGGTGTTTGGCTCATCCCTAGCAGCCAGTCATACTTCATCACATGCTGATGGCCTTTGACAAAATTGTTATCTTTATCGGTCCTCTACATTCAACAATATGAAGAATTTTACTGAAATAGTGATAAACACCAGAATTACAGTGGGGACGGAAAGTATTCAGACCCCCTTACATTTTTGACTCTTTGTTATATTGCAGCCATTTGCTAAAATCATTTAAGTTCATTTTTTTCCCTATCAATGTACACATAGCACCCCATATTGACAGAAAAACACAGAATTGTTGACATTTTTGAAGATTTATTAAAAAAGAAACTGAAATATCACATGGTCCTAAGTATTCAGACCCTTTGCTGTGACACTCATATATTTAACTCAGGTGCTGTCCATTTCTTCTGATCATCCTTGAGATGGCTCTACACCTTCATTTGAGTCCAGCTGTGTTTGATTATACTGATTGGACTAGGAAAGCCACGCATCTGTCTATATAAGACCTTACAGCTCACAGTGCATGTCAGAGCAAATGAGAATCATAAGGTCAAAGGAACTGCCTAAGTAGCTCAGAGACAGAATTGTGGCAAGGCACAGATCTGGCCAAGGTTACAAAAAAAATTCTGCTGCACTTAAGGTTCCTAAGAGCACAGTGGCCTCCATAATCCTTAAATGGAAGACATTTGGGACAACCAGAACCCTTCCTAGAGCTGGCCGTCCGGCCAAACTGAGCTATCGGGGGAGAAGAGCCTTGGTGAGAGAGGTAAAGAAGAACCCAAAGATCACTGTGGCTGAGCTCCAGAGATGCAGTCGGGAGATGGGAGAAAGTTGTAGAAAGTCAACCATCACTGCAGCCCTCCACCAGTCGGGGCTTTATGGCAGAGTGGCCCGACGGAAGCCTCTTCTCAGTGCAAGACACATGAAAGCCCGCATGGAGTTTGCTAAAAAACACCTGAAGGACTCCAAGATGGTGAGAAATAAGATTCTCTGGTCTGATGAGACCAAGATCAAACTTTTTGGCCTTAATTCCAAGCTGTATGTGTGGAGAAAACCAGGCACTGCTCATCACCTGTCCAATACAGTCCCAACAGTGAAGCATGGTGGTGGCAGCATCACGCTGTGGGGGTGTTTTTCAGCTGCAGGTACAGGACGACTGGTTGCAATCGAGGGAAAGATGAATGTGGCCAAGTACAGGGATATCCTGGACGAAAACCTTCTCCAGAGTGCTCAGGACCCCAGACTGGGCCGAAGGTTTACCTTCCAACAAGACAATGACCCTAAGCACACAGCTAAAATAACAAAGGAGTGGCTTTGTTATTTTAAGCCCTGACTTAAACCCAATTGAGCATCTCTGAAGAGACCTAAAAATGGCTGTCCACCAACGTTTACCATATAACCTGACAGAACTGGAGAGGATCTGCAAGGAGGAATGGCAGAGGATCCCCAACTCCAGGTGTGAAAAACTTGTTGCATCTTTCCCAAAAAGACGCATTGCTGTATTAGATCAAAAGGGTGCTTCTACTAAATACTGAGCAAAGGGTCTGAATACTTAGGACCATGTGATATTTTTTCTTTTTTAATAAATCTGAAAAAATGTCAACAATTCTGTGTTTTTCTGTCAATATGGGGTGCTGTGTGTACATTAATGAGGAAAAAAAATGAACCTAAATGATTTTAGCAAATGGCTGCAATATAACAAAGAGTGAAAAATTTAAGGGGGTCTGAATACTTTCCGTCCCCACTGTAAATGTAAAAGAGAATAAGAATTATAGGAGATGTAACACTAAGACATGTTCTTTAAGAAAACATGAAAATATCTGATGGCACTGCTCAAAAGCTGATATAAGCTGATATAGAGCTCAATATCTGAAGAGATATGCTATCTTTATTATCTCAATGTCTGATGATTAAGTAAACCAGTAGACTGCTATAAATATTAACTGATAAAATAAAAACAGTATCGCCTATGTAAAATAATATGCATGAAAAGGTTTTCGAGAAAGAAGCCATTCATATAATCTAACCACAATTTCCATAAAGAAAGCAAAACCATATGTAGATTACACACGAATGAGACATAAACAGATAAGCAACCATCACCAATGATAAGAGATCAAACATGATCATTTTTTTTAATTATGCAAATTATTAAGCAATAAAATATTAGTGGAGTGTAGGGGACCAAGCTAACTGGGTCCCAAAGGAATAGGAACACTCATCAAATGCGCAGTTGGCCTTTCAATTATTTGGGTTGCACGAGCATGTGAGAACTGTTTAGGGTGAGATTGAGTGCAATTCATGAGATCCAACTTCAAAAATGCATTCATCATCTGTCAAAAAAGGTCTAGATATTTATGGAAAGAGGTCAGCACCAAACAAAAAACAAATAATACAAATGTACCCTGAAAAATGTTAAAGAAAGGATCTATTGAGAATGGGACTTTAAAGGTACTTCATATATATACAGAAAGACAATTACTTTAGTAAAAGTATAAATCATTTATTCAAAGACAGACACATTTATGACATAATAAAAATATGCAACTGCAGTTACAATCATGGTCCTGGGTATGCACACCTATCCAAACCCTGACCTAATGAAAAAACTGGAGTTGCATGTACATAATTCCTGCGTCCTAATGTTTCGACATGTTTTGCTGGGTCGGCTTCATCAGGAAAAGGACAAAGGCATTTGGGTACTACATATTAAAACCAATGATTTGTATAGAGCCTTAGGTGTATAAACAAAAAACAAAAAAAAAAATTAATTAACTTATAACAATACACAAAAAAATAATTTATTTTTTAATAGACATAGTATGACATTGTAAATGCATAATTCATGTTGGTATGTCAAAAACAAAACAAAAAAACACCCCCAAAACACCTAAACCCCATACCCCCCACACACAAAACCCACACACACCCCGGAACCTCAACCCCATACCTTGGTGGATCCCCTAGTGTGCACATCCGGGGGGGGGAGTCACACGCCCCCACTGCCTGGACCCCAGACCAGTTCCCAAAGTGTCAGACTTCCCGTAGAGGGGGATGCAATTTTCAATTGGATCAAACAGGTAAGCAGTGCAGCAGTATCTGCAACAAGTCATACATCAAAATAAAAATAGATACATAAAACAACTCAAGGGTAGGGGAAGCACCAGTCCATAACCAACTGTAAATGAACCGTACTCACCACACTCTCATAACTCTATAAATAAAGTGGTGTACACGCCTGGAGCTCATGCAGACAGGGCAATCATTGACGGCATCAGTAAATTCACTCCGTATGATAAACTCCACATCATCTACACAGCTGATAAGACATATAGACGTCTGTCAGACATTGTCCTCTGCAAAAAACACACCCAGCCCCCATCTCATAATATCAAGGAATATATATAAAAAAGAGTTTTCTCACCTCAAAATGACTGATGCTTTAGCTAATCCCATCTTTAATAAGCGCATAAAATGAGAAAATGCATGGGGGGTGGCAGAGAGGCATAAAGCCACATTGCCAAAAGGGGAAAGAAGGCTGAAGGCGGTCTCTGCAACATGAAAGGTATATCCAAATCAATATAGGGTCTCTCAGACTTCCAAGTGAGAACATAAGCAATTCCAGTGCCAAAATGAAATAATTACCTTAAAAAAACCCCGCCATAGAATGTCATGAGCTCCCGGGCTGTGTCAAATTGCATCTGCACAATCTGAGGTTTAAATATCCCCCCCCCGGCGCCAAAACCGGCGTGTGACGTCACACCGCACTGACGCCCCGCAGACGCAAATAGGAGGTGCAAGCAGCACAGACTAACACCCAGAAACCGGAAATGATGACCACATCCGGTTTCCGTCTAGCAGGGCGGAAATGCATACCCTGCAGACAGTGCAGGACAGCTGAGCTGTCCCGCAGATGTAATAAATAACCGGGACGCCGTGAAAGACAAAGCACCTCAGGGCGGGCATGCATCGGGACAGCATCACCCAGAAGGTGACATACCAACATGAATTATGCTTTACAATGTCATACTATGTCTATTAAAAAATAAATTATTTTTTGTGTATTGTTATAAGTCAATTCATTTTTATTTTTGTTTTTTGTTTATACACCTAAGGCTCTATACAAATCATTGGTTTTAATATGTAGTACCTGAATGCCTTCGTCCTTTTCCTGATGAAGCCGACCCGGCGGAACATGTCAAAACATTAGGACGCAGGAACTATGGACATGCTACTCCAGTTTTCTCATTAGGTCAGGGTTTGGATAGGTGTGCATACCCAGGTCCATGATTGTAACTGCAGTTGCATATTTTTATTATGTCATAAATGTGTCTATTTGTCTTTGAATAAATTATTTATATTTTTACTAACGTAATTGTCTTTCTGTATGTATATGAAGTACCTTTAAAATCCCATTCTTAATGGATCCTTTCTTTACCATCTGTCAAAAAAGCTTTACATACTAATGTCAGAAGCAAACCACAAAGTCTTGTGTACACAAAACTGGCATTTTTGGTTTTGTTTTGTTATGTCAAGCTGTATATATAAAGATTCCTAAAAAATTATTTTTTTAGGGATTCATTGACCATTCAAAATTGGTCTACAAGATTGGAGGTGTAGATTGTAGAGGATTCAGAACTTGATTTTTTAATTCAGATGTAGTGCAGAAAATTACACTCACTGACTACTTTATTAGTTACACCTTGCTAGTACCAGGTTGGACCCCCTTTTGCCTTCAGAACTGCCTTAATTCTTCGTGGCATCAATTCAACAAGGTGTTGAAAACATTCCTCAGAGATTTTGGTCCATATTGACATGATAGCAGATTTGTCAGCTGCACATCTATGATGCACATCTCCCCTTCCACCCCATCCCAAAGGTTCTCTATTGGATCTGGTGACTGTGGAAGCCATTGAAGTAAAGTGAACTCATTGTCATGTTCAAGAAACCAGTTTGAGATGATATGAGCATTGTGACATGGTGCATTATGCTGCAGGAAGTAGCCATCAGAAGATTCATAAAGGGATGGACATGGTCAGTAACAATACTCAGGTAGGTGGTGGTGGTGGTCGTGGTGTTTAAACGATGCTCAACTGGTATTGGTAAGCAATTGAACAGGTGTACCTAATAAAGTGGCCGGTGAGTGTATATCTGCAGGATTTTTCATCTAGTCCTACAAATCATTTCATTTTAAAAACAAATAATTATAATCAAGATCAAACAAAAACTCGATATTGCAATTCTGTCCTCATGTCTATTCTGGGTCTTTGAAACTCATTTGAATGTCATGTTATATAAAAACAGAGGTTACTGGGTAATGTTTCATAATTTTTCTCTATGTGCTTTAGTTTATAGATATATTTCTGTATTTTCTAACTCTCCATTGCCTGTTCTATTCCCACCCACTCCTTGTCCTTCCAATTAATCTACATAAGATTTGTGTTAAAGGTTCAAAGAACAGAGCAGCTTTGGAAGGAATAACGGTTCTTTAGAAATGAAATGAATCATATGAACCAAATGATAGGATTTTACTGTAAATAGTAAAGACAGAGTTATTATTTTGAAGTGCACTTTTGTTAAGCCTACAAGAAGGGAATCATTCTAGCATGTCTACTTACAGAGAAGAATAGGACAGAGAAGTAAGAACAGAATTTAGGAGCTGTTACATATCATTAAATGGGTCAGGATGTATAACATTGCTCCGTAAACATGATTGAGGAATCTAAAATTGTTGGATACAGTGGGGTTGATTTACTAAAACGGGAGAGTACAAAATCTGGTGCAGCTATGAATAGAAACCAACCAGTTTCCATTTTGTTTTGTCAAAGCCTAATTGAACGAGCTGAAATTAGAAGCTGATTGGTTTCTTTGCACAGCTGCACCAGATTATACATTCTCCAGTTTTAGTAAATAAACCCCAGCATTTTGTTGAATTGTATGAGGATAGCTATTTTTATAAAGGAAATTCACAATTGGAATTCCAGTTGAAGCTCCAACACAGGCTAAGCATTATGATTTAGATCATACTCCTCAAAATGTTAAGGTCTCATCTGAAGGTCATATTACATCCCATCCAGATCTGTTGACAAGATTCCCATATTTCAGCAAATATACTTAAACTCATTAGCCAATGCATTTTGTGATAATGCGTGGCCTAACAGTGATGCGGCATAGGTCATAATGCTGAAGGATTTAGTTGAAAGGATCTTAGTGTGGTTAAGTACAAATTGAAATAAAGGAGCACTGCAATCAGATCTACTGGGATTGACACAAATTAAGAAAGCAGCCTTGTCTACCAAACAATTAGACCCTTGGAGAAGTTCACCATCACTTAGGGACTTAGGGAAGCCCTTGTGACAAATGCTTCTGGAAATCCTGAAGATGTTTTATGAAATACCGTAATATTTAAATGCCTATCCTCCTTTTAGCTTTTTAGACAAGTTTTGACTCCTACTTTAGCATCTTTATTACCATTTTTGATCTTTATTACAATAAATGACTCCTCCAGAAAAATCTCCCATGCTATATAAGCCAGACAAAAAGTCTAGCTTCTTGTTTCCTGTCAGTGTAGTCCATTTTCTATGTAGTCCCCTTGAAAACCTATTTGGGGTTCAGAAACAGCTACATTACAGAATTAGGTATTAAAATAACCCTAGCTGTCAGAGAGTGATAAGTACCTAAACAGGGATCCAGCCTTCCCACCCTTTTCCATGACTAACATTCCCATCTTTCTGTGTGCGTCATTTTCCGTGAGCAGTGTTTATTCTGTTAGTAACAAAAACAGTCAACTGGTGTACTTAATCAGTAAGACTGTAAGGATAATGGTAGCATATCGCTTCATATATGAAAGAGGAGGTAAACCCTAGAATTATGTGAAACCTTTGTGAAACATTATGTGAAACTTACCTGCAAACGAAGCCCACGTTGTCTCCGCCGTCTTCCTTTCCTAGGCCACAGACTCCGACTCGTCCGACTGTGACTTGCCGGAGTCATGTGACATGACTCCCGCGCATGCGCACGGGAGCCTCCAGTCATGGCACACTCGCTTGAAGAAACGGCCATTCCTTCAGAGCGCATGCCCCGATGACATCACGGTGCAGTAAACAGTAAATATCTCCTGAACAGCGCACATTAGGAGATATATACAGTACCTATAGGTAAGCCTTATTAGGCTTACCTTTGGGTACAACTTCCCCATTGAAGTTTACAACCTCTTTAATATCTGGTCAGCTTTGCAATTTTGCAAGCAATGTTCAGTTTTTTTTTTTTTTTTTTTTCTTTATAAATGTGTCTTAAGGTTATGTAGTATTACCATTTATCGCAGGTATAGAGAGGGTAGAAAAGGGGGAGGGGTGTGCCTATATATCAAGAATAATGTACAAGTGAATGTGAGAGATGACTTCAATAAGGGGGCTAGGGAGGAGGTGGAATCCTTATGGGTAGAGCTCCAAAGGGATAAAGCTAAGGGGAATATAATACTGGGAGTATGCTATGGGCCCCCTAACCTGAGGGAGGAGGGGGAGAATGACCTCCTATCACAATTTGGATTAGCAGCAAAGATGGGAAGTGTTATCACAAAGGGGGATTTTAATTATCCAGGCATAGACTGGAGGGTGGGAACCACGCATTCGTCTAAGGCTCGCCAGTTCCTAAATGTCTTGCAGGACAATTTCATGGGTCAGATGATAGATGCAGCAACTAGAAACAAGGCGTTACTAGATCTACTGATTACCAACAATACAGGCCTGATCACGGATGTGGAAATACAAGCAATTCAGGAAACAGCGATCACAGGTCAATTGGCTTCACTATAAATCACACAAATAGGAAACACCAGGGGAACACAAATTCACTGAATTTCAAAAGAGCTAAATTCCCTAAACTATGAACCTTGCTAGAAGATATAAATTGGGATAAAATCTTAGAAATAAAGAACAAGGAGGAGAGATGGGTTTGCTTTAAGAGCATATTAAATAAGGGCATTAGCCAGTGCATCCCATTGGGAAAAAAAATTAAAAGAGCGAGCAAAAGTCCTGGATGGCTCAACTCCAATGTAAAAATGCATATAAAAGCAATGAAGAAGGCCTTCAAAGAATACAAGGCTGAGGGATCATCATCAGCATTCAGACTTTACAAAGAATGCAACAAGATATGTAAGGGTACAATTAGGGCGGCTAAGATAGAACACCAAAAACAGAAAGCAGAGGAGAGCAAAAAAAAAATCCCATGAAATTATTTAAGTATATAAACAGTAAAAAAGGAAGGACAGACCATATTGGCCCCCATAAAGAACGAGGAAGGACATCTGGTTAGAAAGGATGTGGAGCTGGCGAAGATATTGAATTTATTCTTCTCCTCAGTCTTCATGAGGGAATCGGGGGGCTTCAATAACCAAAACTGCAGTGTTTGTCCTCATGACACATCACAGGAAGCACCCTCATGGCTAACAGAGGACAGAATTAGAAATAGACTTGGGAAACTTAACATTAATAAATCACCGGGACCAGATGGCTTGCACACGAGGGTACTTGGCGAACTTGGTCAAGTAGTTGCCAGACCATTGTTCCTAATTTTTACTGACAGTCTGACTGGAATGGTAACAGCTGATTGGAGAAAAGCCAATGTAGCACCAATATTTAAAAAAGGGCCAAAAATACATCCCTGGGAATTTCAGACCAGTTACCCTAACATTAATAGTATGCAAGCTCTTGGAGGGGATGATAAGGGACTATAGAAATGAAAGCAGTATCATTAGCAGTAATCAGCATGGATTCGTGAAGAATCATTCTTGCCAAACTAATCTATTAACCTTCTATGAGGAGGTGAGCTGCCATCTAGATAAAGGAAGGCCCGTAGATGTGGTGTATCTGGATTTTGCAAAAGCATTTGACGCAGTTCCCCATAAACATTTACTGTACAAAGTAAGGTCTGTTGGCATGGACCATAGGGTGAGTGCATGGATTGAAAACTGGCTACAAGGGCGAGTTCAGAGGGTGTTGATAAATGGGGAATACTCGGACTGGTCAGGGGTGGGAAGTGTGGTCCCCCAGGGTTCTGTGCTGGGACCAATCCTGTTTAATTTGTTCATAAATGGCCTGGATCAATCTCTGTATGATGCCACTAAGCTAAGCAGGGAAATAACTTCTCTGCAGGATGGGGAAACCTTGCAAGAAGATCTGAACAAATTAATGGGGTGGGCAACTACATGGCAAATGAGGTTTAATGTAGAAAAATGTAAAATAATGCATTTGGGTGGCTAAAAATATGAATGCAATCTACTTACTAGGGAGTGAACCTCTGGAGGAATCTAGGATGGAAAAGGACCTGGGGGTCCTAGTAGATGATAGGCTCAGCAATGGCATGCAATGCCAAGCTGCTGCTAACAAAGCAAAATGCATATTGTCATGCATTAAATATGGGATTGTACTCATGGCTACAAAATCTGTTTGTTTCCTTTGTTGTTTCTTATGCCCTGTACACACGATCGGACATTCCGACAACAAAATCCGTGGATTTTTTCTATTTGGCTCAAATTTGTCTTGCATACACACGGTCACACAAATCTTGTCGGAAATTCCAAACATCAAGAACGTGGTGACCTACAACAAGTACGACGGCACTAGAAAAGGGAAGTTCAATACCAAGTGCGTCACCCTTTGGGCTCCTTCTGCTAATCTCGTGTTAGTAGAAGTTTGGTGAGAGACGATTCGCACTTTTCAGCCTCGTGCTTTTCCGATCAATACTGCTCTTCAGTTTGTGCTTGTGGGTTCGTATCTGGTTTTCAGTACTTGCACCCCAAAGCGCACACAAGGTCCATATAAAATATATGGAGTATTTTGTGGTTAGGGGGGCCATTGATATGCCAGAAAATGTTTAATAAACATTTTAAAAATATTTATTTTATTTAAACTAAAATAATACCTTTGATTTACTGCTTGTGTTTCTTTTAGCTACCGTATTTATCGGCATATAACACGCACTTTTTTCCCCTGAAAATCAGGGGAAAATCGTGGGTGCGTGTTATAGGCCGATCCCCGCCGATTTCTGTGTCATCGGAGCGATCGCGGCAATTGCCGCGGTCGCCGCCGACATACACAGCCGTGGGTACATTCAAAAATGGCGCCGAGACTGCAGGGAGCAGAGATACACATACTCGAGTGTTCTCGGCTTTTTCCGGCGCCGCTGTCATGCCCAGTCCCGCCCCTGGACCTGTGTTATGTCCATCATAGGGCGGGACTGGGCGTGACTGTCAGCGGCGCCGAAAAAAGCCGAGAACACTCGGGTATGTGTATCTCGGCTCTTGTCGGATCCGAGATACACATACCCGAGTGTTCTCGGCTTTTTTCGGCGCCGCTGACAGTCACGCCCAGTCCCGCCCTATGATGGACATAACACAGGTCCAGGGGCGGGACTGGGCGTGACGACGGCGCCGGAAAAAGCCGAGAACACTCGTGTATGTGTATCTCGGCTCCCTGCAGTCTCGGCGCCAGTTTTTGAATCTACACTGAGTGCACAAAGCTGCACTGACATGGCTGGACTGGGGCAGACCTGCAGGAACGAAGCTGCACTGGGGCAAGGCTGCACTGGGGCAAGGCTGCACTGGGGCAAGGCTGCACTGGGGCAAAGCTGCACTGGGGCAAAGCTGCACTGAGGCAAGGCTGCACTGGGGCAAAGCTGCACTGACAAGGCTGCACTGACAAGACTGCACTGGGGCAAGGCTGCACTGACACTGAAAAAGCTGCAGATAGACAGATAAGGCTGCATTGATGGGCATTTTAATGTAAGTTTTTTTTCCTTACACTTCCCTCCTAAAAATGTTTTTTCCTTAAAATTCTCTCCTAAACTTGGGGTGCGTGTTATACGCCGGCGCGTGTTATACGCCGATAAATACGGTATCTCCTAGGTTCTCCAATGGGCTTATTTTTTTTACATTTTCTTCAATAGTGCAAACGTAATTTATTTGATACATGAGGTGACAATCTCTTCTTCAGGGAACTATTATTATGTTGTGGGTCTGCTACACACACACACACCTTGTTTTTGTTGTTAATGTATGTAACGCATTACTGTTAAAAAATATACATCATTTTCAGCACCATGAATGAATTTTGCAGAGTCACGAAAATGGCATGATTGTGGCAAATTATAAAGCACTGTGGGAGTTATTTACTAAAGGAAAATCCACTTTGCACTACAAGTGCACTGCAAAAGTGCACTTGAAACTGAACTTAAAGTGCACTTGTAGTGCAAAGTGAATTTTCCTTTAGTAAATAACCCCCATTTCAGTGTAAACACCAACTTAGTCCAAAAACTGATATTGAGTATTGAAAGAAGAATCCACACATTGTTGAGTAGAAAACTTTTTACTCTGTGCACATTAACATGTGCGTTAGAAAATGTTTTTTGAACAAACTAACACATTTTAGTAATAAATTTTTTTTTTTTTTAATCATTAAAGAATTTTTATTGAAATTTCCATACAAATAACAGAAAAATTGAAGGCAGCTGGTTTTGGTATATAACAATCAGGTATAGCGGTAAAACATTTACATACTAATCTCAATCAAAGTAATGGACAGTAGTCATACAAATGATCAAATAAAGCATACATAAACAGTTTAGTAACATCCCTGTTTACCCCATTGGGTTCTAACTGTAAACAGGTGCTAACTAATATAATGGCAACATTATCATGGACAATTCAAGAATTTAGAAAAAGAGAGAACTGTGAAGCCTTGATATTACTCATGGAGTAATACTGAAATATGGTTTAAGAACTGCAGCTCATGTTTTTGAGTGAGGTAGAAGCTCTAGGGTGACTAGTATTTGCCACAATTTCTCAAACTTGACCGTGTTGTAATTTTTATACACCAACATTATTGCCGCGTACACACTGTCGGACTTTTCATCTACAAAAGTCAGACGGACGCCGACGGACTAAAGCTGGCTGACAATCCGATCGTATGTGGGCTTCCCCGGACTTTCAGCGGACTTTTTCAGCCTCAAATCCGACGGACTTTAGATTTGAAACATGCTTCAAATCTTTACGTCGTAACTACGACGGACCCCGAAATCTGCTCGTCTGTATGCTAGTCCGACGGACAAAAAAACGACGCATGCTCATAAGCAAAAACTAAACGGAAGCACTCGGTCTAGTAAAACTAGTGTTCGTATTGTAGGTAGCACATTCCTCACGCTGCAAAATCTGTGATCGTTGAATGCAGCGCATTTTAATGTCTTCTTTACGAATGCTATAAAGAACGAAGAATGTTTTGCTGTTCATATTCAGAGTTCTCCCAAACTGATTTCTGGATTCTTTTTCTCTTTGATCTCATGAATGATATAGTATGCTTTTTAAAAACAATGTTTCCATACTAATAATAATTTTTACACTTGTTTTTTTTTTGGTGGAGTCATCTTTTATTGTAAATTTTATCCAGATGTTCATTTTATGATTGTTGTCGAACTTCTTTTATGTTTCTGTATGTTTTTTGTTTTGTTTTGGTGTTTGTAAACTTACCACAAAGAACCCTTTTTTTTTTTTTTTTTTTTGGTGTTTGTAGAGTTACCACAAAGAACCCTTTTTTTTTTTTTATAGTGATTTTTTCTTTTTTGTATATAAAGTTAACCCAAAGAACCGTTTTTGGTTATGTATCTTTTTTTTTTTTGAAAAGTTACCACTAGAACATTATTAACATTATGAATGTATTTTTGGTGTGTTTTTGCAAACTCAATGAGATTGTTGTCCCTTGTTAATTTGACATTGTGTCTAAAATCAATGATTTAAAATAAAACACATAAAGTCTTTTCATAAACTCAAAAAATATCCATTTATTCATGGTCTAAATAAAATAAAGAGGAAGTCAACGCAGGAAAAAGTCTGTGGACAAGAAAATTGGGATCTTAAGGAGTCCATATAAGAGGGAGCACAATCTGGTCCAGGAATCCCAGAGATCAACAGCAGCAGCAGATGATATAGATGTCCCCAGACTGTGGTACTACAACAGCTTGCGTCTTCTGTCAGACCAGACTGAACCCAGGTCATCACTTTCTTCTCTTCCCTGCAGCCTTTCCTCCACGCTGCCCTGCACCTTTCCCTGCAGCCTTCCCTGCAGCCTTCTTTGGAGGCTGTGGCTCTGGTGTTTCAGTTGTGGCAGGAGGAGGAGGAGGAGGGGGGGCTGCCTCATGTAGTTGGGTGTTTCTTGTTAGCGTGCCCTGCAGCCCCTTCTGGATTGTTTCCCCAAATAGTCGCTCACAAATGAGGCGCTGCTCCCAATCCATTTTAAGAAGCCTGCTAGCTAAGTAGCAGCCATAGGACTCTTCCGCTTCGGGGAGGGGCTCCTTAAAAAATGCGAGGCCTCTTGCATGAGACGCAGGGATGCCTCCTGTGTGACCGTCCCCTTCCTGGCCCTTTTTTTTTGGAATGCGGAGGGGAGGCACTTGAGATTCGGTCAGGCTCCTACTGGGCCCAGCCACCTCACTGGGCCCAGCCACTTCCTGCCTGACACTGGGCCCAGCCTCCTCCAGGATGATGGTGAATCCGGCCTCCTCCAGGCTGTCCATGGGCCCGGTCTCCTCCTGCCTGCCACTTTCCCCACATTCCTCCTGGATGGACTCATCCTGTGTATAAAAAAAGGACATAGTTTTAGTATATATTTTTGGGTTTATCAATGACACACAATTTGCTTCTCATGACTAGCAAATTCAATGTGAATACATCTCTTTAATAAAAGAGTCTAATCAGACACCCTAATTTTTTGAAGCAGGTGCCAAACATATTTACCCACTACTGTCAATTGATATGTATACACAATTTTGAGGGCAAAATTATTTGAATCAATTAATTATTAATATTAGGACAGTAAATATTTGTTAAAATAATTTACCTGACTCCAGATGGTCATATCCGATTCATCCAGGATGGAAGACCCAGCTTGCTCCTCATCAGCCTCTGCTGGGGTGGAGGGAAGGGTGCATGGAAGGGTTGAAAGTGATGCCCTGGCTTCAGTCTGGTCATCAAGAAAACGGAGTTGATTGTAGTACCACAGCCTGGGTACATAAACATCATCTGCTGATGCTCCTGATCTCATTGATTCCTGGATCTTGTTATGCTCCCTCTTATACATGTTCCTCAAGACCCCAATTTTCTTTAACAATGTCTCCATTGTTGCTTCCGGGATGGTCGCCTGGACAAAGGACAGAAGTCTCTCCAGCGTTTACTTCCTCACATGCTTTAAATAATACTGAGGGTGTTTCACCTCCCACAAATTCCGCATCTCTCTATATTTTGAAATAAAAGCTGTAATGAAATCTGGATCCTTAAATAGGGTATTCATAATGTCTGTAAAAGATAAAGTCACAAGACAAAAAACACTTATTAGGTTTCTGCTAAACCCTCATCATCTTATCCCTATGTAGGCCTCATCAATCTGTCAAGCCATATAGGCCGCTTGCTACAAAGTCTTGACCAAATGTATAAATTTAAAATTACCTTCGTTTAGTAGCGTCCCGGTCCACTATCACCTACGCACAGAACGTACGTACGACACAGTACGTAACAGCGCATTATACACTGCACATGTGTAATACTACGCCTACTTGGCCCACCCCTGACGTTCTTTTTGTTTACGCATATAACCCGCCCTTGACTCTATGCACAGAACGTACGTACGTACGACACGTGCGCAAGAGCCCTCTTTATACACTACGCATGTGTGAAACTCCGCCTGCGTCGCCCGCCCCTGACGTTCAATTTTAACTCATGTTCTCCGGCCCTTAATTCGATGCACAGAACGTACGTACGACACGTGCGCAAGAGCCCTCTTTATACACTACGCATGTGTGAAACTCCGCCTGCGTCGCCTGCCCCTGACGTTCAATTTTAACTCATGTTCTCCGCCCCTTAATTCGACGCACAGAACGTACGTACGACACATGCGCAAGAGCCCTCTTCATACACTACGCATGTGTGAAACTCCGCCTGCATCGCCCGCCCCTGACGTTCGATTTTAACTAATATTCTCCGCCCATTTTTTTTTACGGCGCGTAGTGGGGTGAATAATGGCGGAGACACATCAGGTGTGTACTACCTCAGATAGCGAAGAAAGCCCGGAAGCCAGAATGTCAAGATCTGTGAGGCCTAGATTTAAGGCCTCCAATATGTCCTTTAAAGAGATGGTGGAAATAGTGGCCATTCTTAAAAAAAAGGACTATGATGGGAAGTATGGGCCGTACGCCCGGCCAAATTTGCGCAAAGCCAAAATAATGGCGAAGGTGGTGAAGACCTTACAGGCTTATTTTGGGGTACAGCGCTCGAAGGATCAAATTCGAAAAAGATGGTCCGACCTCAAACTCCGGGAGCTGGATCAGTACAGACGGATCCGTAAAGTGCTGAAAAAAGTTCTTGTCGTGTTTTCATCTTGTGTTGATTACCTCGTATACTGCTCCATGTGCTTTTCTTTCCTATACGATTTTTGCATCGTTTGAAACGATCTTTTAATAAACCTCGTTACATATCTATAGATATATGTATATTTATATATATATATATATATATATATATATATATATATATATATATATGTAATGTTTTTTGAATATTTAAATTTATATATATTTTTATATTTAGATTTAGTTTCATATTTAGATTTATATTTAGATATTGATATCTAGATATCTATCTATCTATCGCGATATGTCTTTAGAAAGTAAAATCTTTAAGTCAACTAGGAACTCTACACAAACAGACAATTTGTACACCACTTCACTACAAATGTTTGAAGATTACTATGTACTAAAATATCTGTGTGCTAAGTATATTAATTTTTTGCTTCACATAGGGGAAAAATCACTCAGCCAAGAAGAACCCAGTCCCCCCCAACCAAAAGAACATACTTGGGAAATCAGCCCAAGCCCCACTGAGGATGTGGAGGAAGGAGAGGTGGGCGACATGGGCACCCCACCAGGTGAGTGTCTGACACACCAGCTTACGGTAATCTATGCATGGCTGCCTTTTATTTTATGTAATTTTTCTAATCTATTTTAGGTGATCTGGTTGTGCTTGACTCAAGCAACAGCGCCACCCCCGAGGATGTTCATGAAGTATGCGACATGGGCACCCCGCCAGGTCAGTGTCTGAGACACCAGCTTTATGGTAAGGTAAACTATGTATGTGCGCATATTTCTAAACACATCTTTTTTTTCATTCCATTTTAGGTCCAATTGACTATTTCACCACAGACAGTGCCCAACGGCTAATTGCTCAAATAATGGCCTGGAATGGGGAGATAGATCAAATGCGTAATCAGCTGGATTGTATGCAGCAGGAAATGAAGGACATGATTGATGTTTTGGGTCGAATCTAAATGCCCTTTTTGAAACCCAAAAACATTGATCATGTCCTTCATTTCCTGGTTTGCTGACCCCATTCTGGGCCTTCTCTTTATTATTTTCTGTAAATGATATGCCTGTTTAACAACATCAACAAACCACATTTTTGAAAAAAAGGAGGCCTGTTTTTAAACCCCCCCCCCAAAAATAAAAGTTTTAAAAAAAAACCCAAAAAATAAAAAAACTGTTTTTAAACCCCCCCCCCCAAAAAAAACTGTTTTTAAAAAAACACAAAAAAATAAGGTTTAAAAAAAAATAAAAAACAAAATAAAAAATAAAACGGTTTTTCAAAAACCAAAATAAAAAAAAGGCTGTTTTTAAAAAAGCCAAAAAAAAAAGCCTGTTTTTCAAACGAACACCAAAAAATTTTTGAAAAATGAGGCCTGTTTTGGTAAAAAAATAACCCCCCCCCCCCAAAAAAAAAGAAGGTCTGTTTGTTAAAATCAAAATGCCAAAAAAATTATATTTTAAATTATCTAAAAATCTAAATAATTATATTATTCTAAATTTATAAATATATCGAGATATTTTTGGCTAGGAACATTTTATAACAAATGCATAAGTGAATGTATACCAAAGATTAAAAACCTCTGTTTAGGAATTAAATAAATGTGTGGTTTGTTATTTCAATGCTCAGTATCAGTTTGTTTAAATTTAAAAAAGTTGTTTACAGTGACAATGGAGCTTATTTAGAAATTTACAAGGAAAATATAGTTGGCACTACAACTGCTCGACCATAACCTAGGAGAAAGCCCAAAAGAAAGGCAAGCAATAAATATAATTCAAGATTTCATCAAGATTTTTTTTATTTTGATTCTTTAGATATCCTGGCCCATTGCAATGGCACCCCTACCCATAAAATAATTAACATATTGCTGTCTAACTTGATGGGCACTTTGGGGGGCCAAGCCAGTACGGACAGTATCCAGGCCCGTAAGATTGTCACTGCTAATAAGACCTGCCTCAGGCCCAACTGGCACAATATAATTTTGTGAATGTTTGTGCAAAAAGTTGTGCAGGATGCAGCACGATAAAATGATAAAATTCATTTTGTATTCCGCCAAATTAATGGAGGTTTGAAACAGGCGGAACCGGCTGGCCAGAATCCCAAACGCATTCTCAACAACTCTTCTAGCTCTGGCCAACCGGAAATTAAAAACCCTCCTCTCCGGGGTGAGGGTTCTTTGGGGGAATGGCCTCATGAGGTGCTTGCTCAGAGCAAAGGCTTCATCGGCAATGAAAACAAAAGGCAGTTCTTCCACGTTATCCGCATCAGGTGGCAATCCCAGGCCACCACTTTGGAGACGCTGGCAGAACTCCGTCTGGGCAAATACTCCTCCATCCGACATCCGGCCATTCTTCCCCACGTCCACATATAGAAATTCATAGTGTGCCGACACCACCGCCATTAAAACAATACTATGGAACCCCTATAATTAAAATAGTATGACCCCGAATGGGGTGGTGGCACGATGTGGACATGTTTCCCATCTATAGCCCCTCCACAATTGGGAAAGTCCCAACGGGTGGCAAAATGGGATGCCACAGTCTGCCATTCCTGTGGCGTTGAAGGAAACTGGGGAATCAAACAAGAAAACAAAACTCAGTAATTTTGAATATAACATTGCAAGAAAATTATACAATTAAAAACATTCTTGCCCAGCATCAGTATAACATTAAATAATTGAAATCTTCTTGAAGAAATAATATGGAAAGGCACACTTATCAGATTGCTCACCCCCTCTGATGGCACATTGATTACATTTTAGGGGGTGGTGAAATTAGAAAAAAAAAAAGTTTAAGGACACGCAGGGATTATGGACTATAAAGGCTACAAGACTGTGCAGTTGTCGCACTCTGCAAGTGCAGTTGCTCCCCAGCTTAAGTAAATGAGGTAAGGTAAAAATGCTTTCATGTTGCAAGGAGTACACAATCACATGCAAGGGCAATTAATCAAAACACTTTGTGGCTTGCATATGATTGGATGATGGAAATTAGCAGAGCTTATGCTCATTTACTAAAGCACTGGAGCAAATGCACTTGTAGAGTGCAAATGCATTTTGCAAACTGCAACATATATTTGCTTTGTAAAAATTAACACCACAGAACATTCTAGCAAATTATTAGGGGGGGGGTTGGAAATCTAGTTAATTACAGGCACACTATTTGGATAGAGTTTAGGTGGGGGTTGGGAAATCAAGCTAATTACATGCACACTATTTGGATAGAGTTTAGGTGGGGGGGGGTTGGGAAATCAAGCTAATTACATGCACACTATTTGGATAGAGCTTAGGTGGGGGGGGGGTTGGGAAATCAAGCTAATTACATGCACACTATTTGGATAGAGTTTAGGTGGGGGGGGGGGGGGTTGGGAAATCAAGCTAATTACATGCACACTATTTGAATAGAGTTTAGGTGGGGGGGGTTGGGAAACCAAGCTAATTACATGGACACTATTTGGATGGAGTTTAGGTGGGGGGGGGTGGGAAATCAAGCTAATTACATGCACACTATTTGGATAGTGTCATGAAGATCCTGCCAGTAACAGGCAGATTAGACCATTGGTGCACGATTACGGGCGTCTATGCGCACGCGCACATGCACTCGTTAGTGTTTGGCGGGTTATTTAAACCTGTCTGGCACTTGCATCATTGCTGTTTGCTCTGCAGCTCTGTGTATGTGTTCCCTGAAAACCTGATATCTGCTCCTGTTTTGACCCAGCTTGCTTTGAGACTATTCCTGTTATCTGCCTGTACCTGATCCCTGGCTTGTTTGACGATCCCTCTGCCTGCTCCTTTTGTACCTCTGCTGCCAGCCTGCTTACCGACCCGGCCTGTCTGACGATCCTGGATTCCCATCCAATCTGCTGAGCCTGTCTGCTGAGCCATCCAGGCTGTTCACCTGTCTGCTGATCATCCAGTCTGCTGGGCCTGTCTGCTGAGCCATCCAGGCTGTTCACCTGTCTGCTGATCATCCAGTCTGCTGGGCCTGTCTGCTGAGCCATCCTGGCTGCTCACCTGTCTGCTGATCATCCAGTCTGCTGGGCCTGTCTGCTGAGCCATCCAGGCTGTTCACCTGTCTGCTGATCATCCAGTCTGCTGGGCCTGTCTGCTGATCATCCAGTCTGCTGGGCCTGTCTGCTGAGCCATCCAGGCTGCTCACCTGTCTGCCTGATCCATCCAGTCTGCTGTCCTGTCTGCTGAGTTGTCCAGTCTGCAGTTCCTGTCTACTGATCCATCCCGTCAGCTGTGCCGGCCATCTGATCCTTCTGCTGTTGATCCTGCCAGGCACTTATACAACTCCGCACTCCTGCACCCCTGTCACCACTATCAGGGGCTCTCGAGTCGGAGGCGTAGGAGAGGCCATCCTCTGCAATTCGGGCTCACCCTTTAGGTACGTAACAGTAGCAAACAGCCATGTCTGAGCCCGAGCAGGGAACCTCTCCTATGCAGGAACTTTGTTTGCACTTAGCAGGCCTGACCCAGGCTGTCAAAAGCCTTCAGGAAGGATACACCCGGTTGGAGGAACGGGTCCAAGTACTGTCTTCTTCCACTGGAATTCAAGGAACCCCTCAAGCCTCTACCTCTTCTACAGGCACCGCATCCTCTCCTACGGTGGTGATGCTTCCGCCCGAACCACGTGTCCCCACACCCGAAAAATTTGCTGGGGAGCGTAGCAAATTCAGGGCGTCTCGCAATTCCTGTGAACTGTACTTCGCCCTCCAGCCACGTACCTTCTCCTTGGAAGCCACCAAGGTGGGCTTTGTTGTCTCTTTACTTTCGGGTGAACCTCAAACCTGGGACCATCGCCTCCTGGAACAGAAAGCCGATGTGTTGACCAACCTTACCACCTTCTTTAATACCATGGCTCAACTGTATGAAGACCCTCAGCTTTCTGCAACTGCCGACGCCGCACTGCACGCCCTTCAGCAAGGGCGCCGGGCGGCGGAAGATTATGTGGCTGAATTTCATCGGTGGAACGCAGACACTGACTGGAATGACGCTGCGCTCCGTTACCAGTTTCGCATGGGACTGTCTGACCCCTTGAAGGACGAGCTAGCCCGAGTTGGTGTACCCCAGACCCTAGACGCATTAATCAATCTTGCCATACAGATTGACCGGCGGCTGAGGAAACGTAGGTCGGAAAAAGCAACTGGATTTTCCCGACCAACCTGGATGTTACCTAGAGTGCCCAGTCACCTGCATCCGGCCCCTACCTCTCAGTCCACTTCTACAATGGACACTTCGGAACCCATGCAGTTGGGGGTGCTTCGCCCTTCTCTTACTATGGAAGAGCGCCAACGTCGCCGGGCAAATAATCTATGTCTCTACTGCGGGGAACCCGGTCACTATGTCAAGAATTGCCCTACTAAACTTCGTAAGTGTTTCCGAAAATCTCCTGAACATGTGCTTACTGGAATCCAGACCTCTTCTCATCTTGCCCTCTCTATCTCTTTGCAGCTTCCAGGAAAGACTCTGTCAGTGCCCGCCATTATTGATTCAGGAGCCTGCAGCTGCTTTATGGACTCATCTTTTGCAACAAGACATCAGATTCCTCTGCTTCCTAGGACCCAAAGACTGTCTATTCACCTGGCTGATGGATTCACTATTAAATCTGGGCCGGTTATCCAAGAGACTTCCCCTTTGCCAGTCACCATTGCCGGTGCCCACCACGAACTGCTTCGTATGGACATTATCTCCTCACCTCTGTTTCCTGTAATTCTTGGAATGCCTTGGCTTCAAGCCCACAATCCTGGTGTCAACTGGGCCACAGGGGAGGTCACCTTTTCCTCTCCTTATTGCCAGCAATTCTGTGCCTCAAAGGACCCCCATGGGCCCTTTCCTTTGCTATGTCTGGACACTGAAGCTGAGCTATGCCAAACTGTCCCGAAAGCCTACCATGACTTCATTGACGTGTTCAGCAAGAAAGGAGCAGAAACTCCACCTCCCCATCGGGTGTATGATTGCCCTATTGAGCTCCTTCCAGGGGCCGAAATTCCCTTCGGAAGAATCTTCCCGTTAACCGAGTTAGAACAGGTGGCCCTTAAGGACTATATCGATGAAAACTTAAATAAGGGTTTCATTCGTCCATCCACTTCCCCGGCAGGTGCGGGTATCTTTTTTGTAGAGAAGAAGGATCACACACTTCGGCCTTGCATAGACTACCGTGAGCTAAATAAAATTACCGTCAAGAACAGGTACCCCCTTCCCTTGGTCCCCGAGTTATTCCAGAGACTGGGAACAGCTACTATCTTTACTAAACTTGATCTTCGAGGAGCCTATAACTTGGTCCACATCAGGGAAGGAGATGAGTGGAAAACGGCGTTCCGCACCCGTTTTGGGCACTTTGAGTACCTAGTAATGCCCTTCGGGTTATGTAACGCTCCTGCCACGTTCCAGTATTTTATTAACGATGTTTTCCGGGATTATTTAGATCTGTTTGTCATCGTCTACTTAGACGATATTCTAATCTTTTCTTCCTCCCTAGATGCTCATCGCAGACACGTCAGGTGTGTTTTGACAGCATGGCCTGTACGCGAAGTCAGAAAAATGTGAATTTGAACAAGAGAGTATACCATTCCTGGGATTGATCATCTCCATAGAAGGTATCAAGATGGATCCGCAGAAGATCGCTGCAATACTTGACTGGCCAGTTCCTGTTGACAAAAAAGGAATCCAACGTTTCATTGGATTCGCTAATTTCTACCGGAAATTCATTAAAGGGTTTTCTGCCATCATTGCCCCTATTACCCAATTAACTAAACTGGGGCTTTCGCTTCCATTGGACCCCAGAAGCTCAACTTGCCTTTGAATCTCTCAAAGAATTGTTTACATCTGCCTCCGTTCTAAAACACCCTGATTCCGCCCTGCCATTTGTACTTGAGGTAGATGCTTCTGAGATCGCTGTTGGAGCAGTACTCTCCCAACGCCAAGGAACCAAGGCAATGCTCCACCCGGTAGCCTTCTTCTCCCGCAAACTTTCGGCTCCTGAAAGGAATTACGATGTGGGGGATCGGGAACTGCTGGCAATCAAATGGGCACTTGAAGAATGGCGGTACTTACTTGAAGGAGCAACTCACCCAATCTTGATCTTCACTGATCATAAGAACTTAGAGTACTTGAGGTCGGCAAAGAGGTTGAAGCCACGGCAAGCCAGATGGGTGTTGTTTTTCTCCAGGTTCTCTTTTCATGTTACTTACCGGCCAGGCTCTAAGAATACAAAACCTGACGCCCTGTCCAGAATGTTTCATAAATCCAAAGAAATGACTTCCCCCGATACCATTCTTTCTCCAGGGAATTTTCTTCTGCTGCAGGAAGATTTGCTCTCCCGGATCAAGCAGGCTACTCTGGGGTGGACGCCCCCCGCTAATTCGGAACTACGAGCAAAAGACGGGTTGTTCTGGTACAGGGACAAGATTTTTGCACCTGAAAGCGTACAAGTCCTTATATTAGAACTCTGTCATGATCACGCACTAGCTGGACATTTTGGCATAACTAAAACCACCGATTTGGTACAACGTACCTTCTGGTGGCCTCAGGTAGGCAGAGACTGCAGGAAGTTTGTGGAATCCTGTGTCACTTGCATTAGGAGCAAGAGCAGTAGAGCCAAGGCCTGGGGATTATTGAGACCACTGCCTGTTCTGGATAGACCCTGGAAAATGTTATCCATAGACTTCATTGTAGAGTTACCCCCAGCAGAGGACCATACCACCATCTTTGTGGTGGTAGATCGGTTGTCAAAAATGGCACACTTTATCCCTATGAAAGGCACTCCCTCTGCTTCTGAGACTGCACAGGTATTCATCAGAGAAATTATCAGACTCCATGGAGTACCGGGCAAGATTGTCTCAGATCGGGGGGTACAATTTACTTCCCGATTCTGGAGGTCCTTATGCAAAGCTTTGAAGATCGAGCTATCTTTCTCTTCCGCTTATCACCCCCAGACAAATGGGCAAACAGAGAGGACCAACCAAACCCTCGAACAATACTTCCGCTGCTTTTCTTCATTTACTCAAGATGACTGGATCTCTTTGCTTCCGCTGGCTGAATTTGCCTACAACAATTCTACACACTCTGCTACAAAACAAACCCCATTTTTTGCCAATTATGGCTTCCATCCATCATTCCTTCCCAGCTCCATCCCAGAATGTCCTGTACCAGCAGTTCATGAAACAATTAATTTTTTTTCTCTCAACAATCAGCTCTTGCAAGAAACTATGGCCAGGACACAGGAACACAATAAAGAAGTTTTTGATAAAAAGAAACGTGGAGAACTGTTACTGGCACCCGGTAATCTAGTTTGGTTGTCTACACTGAACCTGAAGATGGCATGCCCTTCAAAAAAGCTGGGTCCTAAATTCATAGGCCCATTTCCTGTGAAGAGGAAAATCAATGAAGTGGCTTACGAGTTGGAACTTCCTGAGTCACTTAAAATTCATCCTGTTTTCCACGTAACACTATTAAAATCCTCTGTTGCTAATCCCTTTCCTGGCCGAAGCTCTGACTCTCCTGATCCTGTATTAGTAGATGGGGAAGAGGAGTTTGAGGTAGAAGCAATAGTGGATTGCAGGAGGAGAAACAATCAAACTCAATTCCTGATCAAATGGAAGGCTATGGGCCCGAGGAGAATTCATGGGAACCTGAAGAAAACATCCACGCTGAGAGTCTGGTTCAATCCTTCAAAAGGTCCTATCCTGAAAAATTGGCTCGGATGGGCATCCGAAGGCTGCCCCTTTAGTGGGGGCAATGTCATGAAGATCCTGCCAGTAACAGGCAGATTAGACCCATCGGTGCACGATTGCGGGCGTCTATGCGCACGCGCACATGCATTAGTTAGTGTCTGGCGGGTTATTTAAACCTGTCTGGCACTTGCATCATTGCTGTTTGCTCTGCAGCTCTGTGTATGTGTTCCCTGAAAACCTGATATCTGCTCCTGTTTTGACCCGGCTTGCTTTGAGACTATTCCTGTTATCTGCCTGTACCTGATCCCTGGCTTGTTTGACGATCCCTCTGCCTGCTCCTTTTGTACCTCTGCTGCCAGCCTGCTTACAGACCTGGCCTGTCTGACGATCCTGGATTCCCATCCAATCTGCTGAGCCTGTCTGCTGAGCCATCCAGGCTGTTCACCTGTCTGCTGATCATCCAGTCTGCTGGGCCTGTCTGCTGAGCCATCCAGGCTGTTCACCTGTCTGCTGATCATCCAGTCTGCTGGACCTGTCTGCTGAGCCATCCAGGCTGCTCACCTGTCTGCTGATCATCCAGTCTGCTGGGCCTGTCTGCTGAGCCATCCAGGCTGTTCACCTGTCTGCTGATCATCCAGTCTGCTGGGCCTGTCTGCTGATCATCCAGTCTGCTGGGCCTGTCTGCTGAGCCATCCAGGCTGCTCACCTGTCTGCCTGATCCATCCAGTCTGCTGTCCTGTCTGCTGAGTTGTCCAGTCTGCAGTTCCTGTCTACTGATCCATCCCGTCAGCTGTGCCGGCCATCTGATCCTTCTGCTGTTGATTCTGCCAGGCACTTATATCACTCCGCACTCCTGCACCCCTGTCACCACTATCAGGGGCTCTCGAGTCGGAGGCATAGGAGAGGCCATCCTCTGCAATTCGGGCTCACCCTTTAGGTACGTAACAGATAGAGTTTAGGTGGGGGTGGGGTTGGGAAATCAAGCTAATTACATGCACACTATTTAGATAGAGTTTAGGTGGGGGCGGGGGGGGTTGGGAAATCAAGCTAATTACATGCACACTATTTGGATAGAGTTTAGTTGGGGGGGTTGGGAAATCAAGCTAATTACATGCACACTATTTGGATAGAGTTTAGGTGGGGGGGTTGGGAAATCAAGCTAATTACATGCACACTATTTGGATAGAGTTTAGGTGGGGGGTTGGGAAATCAAGCTAATTACATGCACACTATTTGGATAGAGTTTAGGTGGGGGGGTTGGGAAATCAAGCTAATTACATGCACACTATTTGGATAGAGTTTAGGTGGGGGGGTTGGGAAATCAAGCTAATTACATGCACACTATTTGGATAGAGTTTAGGTGGGGGGTTGGGAAATCAAGCTAATTACATGCACACTATTTGGATAGAGTTTAGGTGGGGGGGGTTGGGAAATCAAGCTAATTACATGCACACTATTTGGATAGAGTTTAGGTGGGGGGGTTGGGAAATCAAGCTAATTACATGCACACTATTTGGATAGAGTTTAGGTGGGGGGGTTGGGAAATCAAGCTAATTACATGCACACTATTTGGATAGAGTTTAGGTGGGGGGGTTGGGAAATCAAGCTAATTACATGCACACTATGTGGATAGAGTTTAGGGGAAACAAAATACAATGCAGCTGACTAAATACATTCAAACTGAGTAGACTAGGTGGATATGTGCCCAGCATTGTATGCTGGGGAGGTTATTGAAGGCAAATATACATGCATGACAAAAAAGAACAGGAAAAAATTCCAGCATGCGTAAGGAGAAAAAGGGGACATTCACACTATATTGCAATGATGGTAAGTAGTGTTTGAGTTAAGAAATACATTACATTATCAAAGATTAAATAAAAGAACATGTGGTGCTAATAAAAGAAAAAATTCTTACCTTAATATAGTCCTTCTGCAGGACCTGTATGATGGCAGAACAGGTCTCTGGGATAATGATCCCCAGAGCCTGGGGGGAGATGCCTGTCGAGAACTTGAGGTCCTGCAGGCTTCTCCCTGTCGCCAAGTACCGCAACGTGGCAACTAGCCTCTGCTCCGGAGTGATGGCTTGCCTCATGCAGGTATCCTGCCTGCTGATATAGGGGGTCAGCAAAGCCACCAAACGATCAAAAACGGGGTCTGTCATCCGGAGAAAGTTCCTGAAATCCTCAGGATTATTCTCACGGATCTCACGGAGCAATGGCATGTGACAGAACTGGTCATGCTGGAGCAACCAATTCTTGGTCCATGAACTCCTCCTCGCAATGTTCATGGACTGGTCTTGGTCTGAAGAATAAACTACAGCACCAAGCACATACAATGCACGAGCTCGACGACGAGTACGTACAGGTAACATGGCTTCAAAACGGTCGGCTGGTCAGAACGCACTTAACAGAACGCACTGAAGAACAGCAAGGCCTGTGAAGAGCGACCTGAAAATCAGGAACGAGCGGACAATAAAACAAAGATTTCTCAATGCCAACTGACCAAACGCACTGAAAAGCAGATACAAACCTCACAAGCACAGACTGAACAACAGTTAAAACGAACTGAAAAATACGAGTCTCACAAGCGCGAATCGTCTCTCACCAAACTTCTACTAACACGAGATAAACACGAGATTAGCAGAAGGAGCCCAAAGGGTGTCGTACGGGCTATTGAACTTCCGTTTTATAGTCTCGCCGGACTTGGTGTACGTCACCGCGTACTAGGCTGTCGAACTTTTGTGTGGTCGTGTGTAGGCAAGTCCACTCGTTAGAAAGTCTGCCGCAAGTCCGCCGAAAGTCCGCCGGAAGTCTGTCGGACAGGCTGTCGGACTTTTGTAGATGAAAAGTCCGACCGTGTGTACGCGGCATAACTCATATTGAGCTTGTGTATTCAACCTTATAACAACATCAGATAAATTCGGTGCTTCGTTAGATTTCCATAGTTTTGTTATAGGCAGCCTTGCTGCTATTAATACATTTGCTACTACTGTTCTATATTCTACAGAGTAAAGATCCAGATTTACTCCTAAAAGGGCCATTGCGGGAGTAAGAGGAAGTAAATTAACAGTGAGGTTAGCAATAAATGTTGAAACTGATTTCCAAAAACTACTAAGATTTTTGCAATTCCATAAAATATGATAAAGGGAACCAGTTTGTTCATTGCAACGCCAGCAAGTTGGGGAGAGTGATGGGTAGATTTTGGAAAGTTTCTATGGTGTAAGGTACCATCTGTTTAATATCTTTGGGGCATTATCCCAATGTTCAACACAGGATGATGCCTTAGTGCTCAGAATTTTGGCCTTATGCCATTGTTGCCAAGAAATAGATAAGGAAAGATCCTTTTGTCATTTCAGCATATTATTGTTTTTAACAGATTTAGGGAATTATGAAAAAAGTTTGTAAAATAGGGATATTCCTTTCTTATCACAAGCGTATTTGTTCAGTAGGAACTTCCAAATTTTTGATGGGATATCCATGCTTGATTCTGGGTCAAGTTTCTTTAATCTTTCAAAATGTCTAAGTTTTTTTAACACCAACTCTTTATAGTCTAGGAGTAGATTGACATAGTAATTAAACCCCTGTGAAATCCAATTATTCACTGAGATACGGGCTCTACAGTAGTCCAGCACTCTTAAGGGCACAGGGATTTTAATTAGTTCACCTAGTTCTTTTGATTTAGATAATATGTGTTTCCAAGTTATCAACGTGGATTTAACAATGATGAGTTTTGGTATTACGACTTTAGGAAGCAAAGCATACGCTATAGCTAATGCACACATGTCATTGCCCTTAGTGACTTCTTTTTCAATATTTACCCAAAGTTTCTCATCTGATTTAGAAAACCAAAATTTAATTTGATCAAGGAGTGACGCATAGTAATATTGTCAAATATCTGGGAGACCCATTCCACCTTTATTCTTAGTAGTGGTAAGAATTGAGATGGCTACTCTAGGTTTTTTATCATTCCAAATAAATTTTTTAAGCTTTAGATTCACCTGGTTGAAAAATTTATTGTTCACCTCTATGGGGAGCGAGCGAAAATAATAAAGAATTTTAGGAAGGGTCTGCATTTTAAAAGCCGCTATTTTCCCTACCCAGGAGAGTTGTGTTTTATGGAAAGATTGGAGATCTTTATTTATATTTTCTAGTAGTTTAGGGAAATTTACTTCATATAATTTAGCTGTTGGATAGGTAAGTTGGATCCCCAAATAAGGAATGGAGGGCTGCTCCCAATTGTAAGTCATTTTATTTTTAAGGGACATGTAGCTTTTTTGGGATATATTCATAGGCAGGACATGACATTTGTTGCTATTAATTTTGTAGTATGAGATTTTCCCAAAGGATTCTATTATATTTTGCACATTGGTGAGAGAGGTTTCAGGATTGGATAAGGAAAGTATTATATCATCGGCAAATAATCCTAATTTGTGTTCAATATTGCCCACTTTAATACCTGTAATTGATTCATTAGAACGGATTAGTTCTGCCAAAGGTTCTATTTCCAATGAAAATATTATAGGAGAAAGGGCAGCCCTGTCTTGTGCCATTAGAAAGGTCAAAGCTTTTGGACAAATTTCCTGAAGTGAATACTTTAGCAGAGGGCTTCGTATAGAGGGACATTATGGCTGAACGAATTAAACCTGTAAATCTGAATTTCATAAGTGTTGCCGATAGATAGCCCCAATGAACTCTATCGAATGCCTTCTCTGCATCTAAAGCAAGAAGCAGAGAATGCACTCCACTATTCTCCACTTGTTGAATCTAATTAATCATAAGCCTCGTTCCATCAGGGGCCTGCCGACCTTTAACAAAGCCCACTTGATCCAATCCGATAAGATAGGGAGTAATTTCCAACAGTCTACTAGCTAGTATTTTAGCATAAATTTTAATGTCGGAGTTTAACAATGATATTGGCCTATAATTGGCCGGTGAAGTAGTATCTTTCTGAGGTTTCGGTATTGTTATCATAATAGCTTCCAACACCCAACACACACCAAAGAGTGCCCACAAGAATATAAGTATTATTTCTCCATAGAAATGTGTTGTTGCATTGCTGGTCCACCTGTATTTCTAATGTAATTGGTGCATGGTCTGACCAGTTAATGTTATGAATTTTGGCATCTATTGTTTTTTGTAAGAGAGTTTTGTCTGTGATGAAAAAATCTTTTCTTGAGTAAGTTTTATGTGCATTGGAAAAGAATGTATAATCCCTTTTGGTGGAGTGAAGACACCTCCAGGGGTCATACAGGTCTTCTTGGAAAAAAAAGATCACTTAGTCCCAATCTGATGGTGTGGTTCTTCTTGGTCGTATCAATATTTGGTTCCATAGGGGCATTAAAGTCACCACAAATGATAATGTTATCTTTTTGAATTTTACGTATTTTTTTTCAATATTTTCTGCAAGAATTGGTGAGGATGTGTGTTGGGTGCATAGACATTGGCAATTGTATATGTTATGTTGTCTATGGTAGCCACTAATATAATAAATCTTCTGTGGTCGTCTGTTTGTAAATCCAGCATCTTAAATGTTACGGTGTCTCTTACTGCAATAATTACTCCTTGTTTCTTTTTGTGATTGTTTGAGTGGAAAATATGTGGATAATTGTTGTGAGTGAACTTCGGTGAATTGTTTTTAGCAAAATGTGATTCATGGACGCATACTATGTCACTTCCAAACTTTAAGGCGTCAGTCCATAGAGCTTTCCATTTGTGGGGACTGTTGAGTCCTTTTGCGTTTAATGATAGTAGTTTAAGTCCCATTAATGTGAAACCAATAGATAGTGAAGTGTCGCGTTGCTATTCTTAGGATAAACCAGATTATTCCTATGAGGTAATGCATTATATAGCGGAATGTTGGAGAGAGCCATATAGCTAAGTCCATGAAGGTAAAGCAAAACCAACTTATTAAAACAACTGAAGAAAAACTGTAAAAAACAAAAAAACTTTAAAAACAAGGAGGAGTTGTTTACAACTTCTGTGTACTGTTATGTTAGTACTTGCAGTTGGGGGAAAAGTAAATCTTTGGGATACAGTTATAACGAGTTCCCTGAAGAAATGATATACCTGAGGACTAGGGATGAGCCGAACACCCCCCGGTTCGGTTCGCACCAGAACCTGCGAACAGACCGAAAATTTGCATGAACGTTAGAACCCCATTGACGTCTATGGGACTCGAACGTTCGAAATCAAAAGTGCTAATTTTAAAGGCTATTTTTCACGTTATTGTCCTAAAAAGGGTTTGGGGACCCGGGTTCTGCCCCAGGGGACATGTATCAATGCAAAAAAAACTTTTAAAAATGGACGTTTTTTTCGGGAGCAGTGATTTTAATGATGCTTAAAGTAAAAAAAAAAAGTGAAATATTGCTTTAAACATAGTACCTGGGGGGTGTCTATAGTATGCCTGTAAAGTAGCGCGTGTTTCCCATGCTTAGAACAGTCCCTGCACAAAATGATATTTTTTAAAGGAAAAAAAGTCATTTAAAACTGCTTGCGGCTTTAATGTATTGTCGTGTCCTGGCAATATGGATGAAAATCAGTGAGACAAACGGTATGGGTACCCCCAAGTCCATTACCAGGCCCTTTGGGTCTTGTATGGATATTAAGGGGAACCCCGCACCCAAATTAAAAAAGGAAAGGTGTGGGGCCCCCAGGCCCTATATACTCTGAACAGCAGTATACAGGCAGTGCAAACAAGACAGGGACTGTAGGTTTGTTGTTAAGTAGAATCTGTTTGTAATTTTGAACTAGTGCATTTTCAAAGTGTAGCTCCAGCCAAAAAATCTGTTTTTAAGCTTTTTGGAAAACATAGAAAAGGGTTATCACCCCTGTGACATTTGATTTGCTGTCTATGCTCCTCTTCAGAAGATTTCACCTCACTTTTTGTCCCAATGACAAATGTTTTTTGAAAATTTGGGGTTTTTAGTGAAACAAGGATTGGTGATAAAGCACCAGTATTAACTCTTACAGGAGAGAATTTCCACTTCCACTTGTCTCCTATCGTTTGCAAGTAGGAGTCGTTTGTAAGTTGGATGTTTGAAAGTAGGGGCCTGCCCTATATACTCAGCAGAAATTTGGGCCTTAGGTGTTGTTGTGGCCACAACACTCACAGGGCCCTGCTGTGAAATATTAGATCAAGAATTGTAATTACATGCCCCTGTTGAACAGGGCCAGAAAAATTGGGCCTTTGGTGGTGGTGGTGGTGCTGGTGGCACAACACTGTAAGTCCTCACAGTTACTCTTGGTGGGTGCAGAAACGGGCCCTGCTGTGAAATATTAGATCAAGAATTGTAATTACATACCCCTGTTGAACAGGGCCAGAAAAATTGGGCCATTTGGCGGTGGTGCTGGTGGCACAACACTGTAAGTCCTCACGGTTACTCTTGGTGGGTGCAGAAACGGGCCCTGCTGTGAAATATTAGATCAAGAATTGTAATTACATGCCCCTGTTGAACAGGACCAGAAAAATTGGGCCTTTGGTGGTGGTGCTGGTGGCACAACACTGTAAGTCCTCACAGTTACTCTTGGTGGGCGCAGAAACGGGCCCTGCTGTGAAATATTAGATCAAGAATTGTAATTACATGCCCCTGTTGAACAGGACCAGAAAAACTGGGCCTTTGGTGGTGGTGCTGGTGGCACAACACTGTAAGTCCTCACAGTTACTCTTGGTGGGCGCAGAAACGGGCCCTGCTGTGAAATATTAGATCAAGAATTGTAATTACATGCCCCTGTTGAACAGGGCCAGAAAAATTGGGCCATTGGTGGTGGTGGTGCTGGTGGCACAACACTGTAAGTCCTCACAGTTACTCTTGGTGGGCGCAGAAACGGGCCCTGCTGTGAAATATTAGATCAAGAATTGTAATTACATGTCCCTGTTAAACAGGGGCTGAAAAATTGGGCCTTAGGCACTGGTGCTGTTGCCACAACACTGCAACCCCTCACAGATACTCTAGTTGGAATGCAGGAACGAGCCCTGCTGCAAAGTATTGCATCAAAAATTGTAATTACATGCCCCTGTTAAACAGGGGCTGAAAAATTGGGCCTTAGGCACTGGTGGCGGCGCCCAAAACCAAAATTTTCCTTACAAGCTATCAGCATGATCATTGAGGAGGAAGAGGATAATTACTCAGCATAACAGGATAGTCACTCAGCATCAGCATAGGCAGTCTTTGAAGGGATCTGACATTTCCAAAAAAAATTATTTGGTTACATCAGCATCAGGTGCTGGGTATCTGGTGGTGATCCAAGACTGAGTTGGTGGACAGACGCACCCTGCGATCGGTTACAAAGCCTCCAGCAGCACTGAATATGCGTTCCGAAAGAACACTGGATGCAAGACAGGCCAGTAGCTCAGCTGCATACTGTGCAAGCTCTGGCCAGTGATGCATCCTCAAGACCCAGTAACCCAGAGGATTTTCGGTGGGAAAGGTGTCCAAGTCAGATCTTGCCCCTAGGTATTCCTGCACCATGTAAAACAGACGCTAGCGATGGTTGCTGGAACCGATCATACCTTGGGGCTGCGGACTAAAAAATTGTCTGAACGCATCGGTCAGACGGCCACCTTCTCCACCGCTCCTTCTTTGACTGACCAAAGCCTCAGCAACACGATGTCCATAAACAAGAGTTTGTAACCTCCCAGTCTCTGGGAACGCGTTGCACAGACCTTTCTGCAAGGCCTCCCGAAGATGTTTCATCCTCTGCTTCCTCTGCAACGGCAAGATAAGGTCCGCAACCTTACCCTTGTAACGTGGATTAAGGAGGGTTGCCAGCCAGTATTAGTCCTTCTCCTTGATACCACGAATACGAGGATCCTTCCGCAGGCTTTGCAGGATCAGGGAGGCCATGCAGCGTAGGTTTGCTGAGGCATTCCGTCCGGAGTCCTCTGGGTCACTAAGGACGACATGATCCGCAGCCACCTCCTCCCAGCCACGTACAAGTCCATGTGTTTCTTGGGACTCTAAATGATCCCTTAAAGACTGCTGCTGTTGCTGAGTGCCAGGCTCCACCTCCATACTGACACAATCCTCCTCGTCCTCTTCCTGTGTGATCGGCGGGCACGCAGGAACACTGTCTGGATAAAGGGGGCCTTGAGAGCTAAGGAAGTCCTCCTCTTCCTGCCTCTGTTCTGCCTCAAGTGCCCTGTCCATTATTCCACGCAGTGTGTGCTCCAACAGGTGGACAAGGGGGACAGTGTCACTGATGCATGCACTGTCACTGCTCACCATCCTCGTGGCCTCCTCAAATGGTGACAGGATAGTGCATGCATCCCTGATCATGGCCCACTGGCGTGGGGAAGAAAAACTAAGCTCCCCTGACCTTGTCCTGGTGCCATAGTCACACAGGTACTCATTGATGGCCCTCTGCTGCGTGTGCAGCCGCTGCAGCATGGCAGCAGCGGCATGGTTGAGTTCCACCTGGTGGGCATGTCACAGATTAGGCGGTTCTTGGGCAGGTTAAATTCCTTTTGGAGGTTTTCCCTGCCGAGCACTGGCATTATATGACCGGCCGAAATGCACACAGACTTTCCTGGCCTGCCTCAGGACATCCTGTAAGTCCGGGTACCTGCCCAAGAACCGCTGCACCACAAAGTTAAGGACGTGAGCCAAACAGGGCACATGGGTCAGTTGTCCCTGTCGGAGGGCGGAGAGGAGGTTGGTGCCATTGTCGCAAACCACCATTTCTGCCTTAAGTTGGCGTGGCGTCAACCACCTCTGAACCTGCCCCTGCAGAGCTGACAGAACCCTCTACCCCAGTGTGGCTCCTGTCCCCCAAACACACCAGCTCAAGCACCGCATGGCATCTTTTGGCCCGTGTACTTGCGTAGCCCCTTGAATGGCTACAGAGCACCGCTGGTTCTGAGGACAAAGCACAGGAAGAGGCCATGGAGAAAGAAGAAGAGGAGGGGGTGAAGGAGAGAGATGTGTCACAATCATTAGTAGTGGCATTTTGAAGGCGTGCTGGCGGAACAACCTCCAACACTACTGCACCTTGTCCTGCATCCTTTCCAGCTGCCAGCAGAGTGACCCAAAGCACCAAGTAACATCCCTGTCCATGCCTGCTGGACCATGAGTCAGCGGTAATATGCACCTTACCGCTGACAGCCCTGTCCAGCGAAGCCAAGACATTGCCTTCCACATGCCGGTAGAGAGCCGGAATCGCATTCCGTGAGAAAAAGTTTGGGTACCTGCCACTGAGGAACCACACATTCCACAAACTCACGAAAGGGGGCAGAGTCTACCAACTGAAAAGGTAGCAGTTGAAGTGCTAGCAATTTCGCCAAGCTAGCATTCAACTGGGCTTGTGGATGGCTGGGAGAGAACTTCTTTCGGCGGTGCAGCAGCTGGGGCAGGGAAATTTGCCTGGTACAATCTGACGTCGATGTACCGAAAGCAGATTGCCCACAAGTACTTGGCTGTGACACACCTAATTCTACACCTTCATTCCTCTCAGTGCAGGTCTCAGAGAGGACTAAAGGTACTGTATAGTGGGGTTGGAGATCTCAGCTGATGAGGAGCAAGGAGAGGTCCTCTTTGTTCTTTGGTGTTGGTCTTTTAGATACGCTTGCCAACGAACTGCATGGCAGGTCAACATATGTCTGGTCAAGCATGGGTGCCCAAGCGAGAGATGTTTTGGCCACGCGAGATACGCTTGAGACATATGTTGCAAATAGCAGCGGTGTGATATGATGCACTCGTCTCAAAAAAGGCCCGCACCAAAGAACTTTTGGAATAACGCGCAGAGACAGCCGCGCCCTGCACATGCGGAGCTTTGCGGTTTGATGCAGTCAGTGTGCTGCCCTTAGGCTGGCCCCTGGAGGGCATCCTGCCTCGTTGGTTATGTGCCTCCTCCTCCTCTCTCCTATCAGGCACCCACGTTGAGTCAGTGACCTCATCATCCCCTCCCTCCTCATCACTGGAGCAAACCTGGCAGTATGCTGCAGCAGGGGGAGCATGTCTGCCAGATTGCTGTCCTTCTTGGACGCCCCCTCTGTCCTTGCTCACGTTACTGCCTTCATCCAGCTCAGTATCATCATCAGAGCCTTCTAAACGCTGGGCATCCTCCTGGAGCATGTACCCAACACTGTGGTCAAACAGTTCGAGGGACTCCTTAGGAGGACATGGTGGGGCTAGGGAAGGAGCCGCTGATGCCATTAAGCCGAGGGAAGAGGTGCGTTGGCAGCTGCTTTGCCAGACAAAGTACCCTGAGCATGGGTGAGGGATGATGAGGAGGATGAGGACGGCTTGGTCATGCACTCGACCAAGTCTTCCGCATGTTGCGGCTCAACACAGCCAGCTGCCAAAAAAAAGGCCAAGCGTGTCCCACGGCCACGTGCTGATGAGGATGCACCATCTCCACGACCAGCACCGTTGCCTCTAGACATAGAACCTGCTTGCCCTCTTTTATTGGCTTGTGACTGTCTGCCTCTCCTTGTTGGCCTTCCAGACATACTAATGGCCTGTAGCTGCACTAAGCTGGGATATATATATATATATATATATATATACTGATACTGCAGCTAGCAAAATCAACTGCCTGTCTATAGTATGAGAACACCACCAACCTTCTACAGGTAGCTTTAGCTGAACGCTGTGCAGAGGTCGCACTACACTAACGTGCAAATAATTTAGCTGCCTGCGGTAGTGATAGGATCAGGAAACTACCAACAACCTTCTACAGGTAGCTTTAGCTGAACACTGTGCAGAGGTTGCACTACACTAACGTGTAAATACTTTAGCTGCCTGCGGTAGTGATAGGATCAGGAAAACACCACCAACCTTCTACAGGTAGCTTTAGCTGAACACTGTGCAGAGGTCGCACTACACTAACTTGTAGCTCTAGCTGAACACTGTTCAGAGGACGCACAACACTAACTTGTAGCTTTAGCTGAACACTGTGCAGAGGTCGCACTAAACTAACTTGTAGCTTTAGCTGAACACTGTGCAGAGGTCGCACTACACTAACTTGTAGTTTTAGCTGAACACTGTGAGGAGGACGCACTACACTAACTTGTAGCTTTAGATGAACACTGTTCAGAGGACGCACTACACTAACTTGTAGCTTTAGATGAACACTGTGCAGAGGTTGCACTAAACTAACTTGTAGCTTTAGCTGAACACTGTGCAGAGGTCGCACTACACTAACTTGTAGTTTTAGCTGAACACTGTGAGGAGAATGCACTACACTAACTTGTAGCTTTAGATGAACACTGTTCAGAGGACGCACTACACTAACTTGTAGATTTAGCTGAACACTGTGCAGAGGTCGCACTAAACTAACCTGTAGCTTTAGCTGAACACTGTGCAGAGGTCGCACTAAACTAACTTGTAGCTTTAGCTGAACACTGTGCAGAGGTCACACTATACTAACTTGTAGTTTTAGCTGAACACTGTGAGGAGGACGCACTACACTAACTTGTAGCTTTAGATGAACACTGTTCAGAGGACGCACTACACTAACTTGTAGCTTTAGTTGAACACTGTGCAGAGGTCGCACTAAACTAACTTGTAGCTTTAGCTGAACACTGTGCAGAGGACGCACTACACTAACTTGTAGCTTTAGATGAACACTGTTCAGAGGACGCACTACACTAACTTGTAGCTTTAGATGAACACTGTGCAGAGGTCGCACTAAACTAACTTGTAGCTTTAGCTGAACACTGTGCAGAGGTCGCACTACACTAACTTGTAGTTTTAGCTGAACACTGTGAGGAGGACGCACTACACTAACTTGAAGCTTTAGATGAACACTGTTCAGAGGACGCACTACACTAACTTGTAGCTTTAGCTGAACACTGTGCAGAGGTCGCACTAAACTAACTTGTAGCTTTAGCTGAACACTGTGCAGAGGTCGCACTACACTAACTTGTAGTTTTAGCTGAACACTGTGAGGAGGGCGCACTACACTAACTTGTAGCTTTAGATGAACACTGTTCAGAGGACGCACTACACTAACTTGTATCTTTAGCTGAACACTGTGCAGAGGTTGCACTAAACTAACTTGTAGCTTTAGCTGAACACTGTGCAGAGGTCACACTATACTAACTTGTAGTTTTAGCTGAACACTGTGAGGAGGACGCACTACACTAACTTGTAGCTTTAGATGAACACTGTTCAGAGGACGCACTACACTAACTTGTAGCTTTAGTTGAACACTGTGCAGAGGTCACACTAAACTAACTTGTAGCTTTAGCTGAACACTGTGCAGAGGTCGCACTACACTAACTTATAGTTTTAGCTGAACACTGTGAGGAGGACGCACTACACTAACTTGTAGCTTTAGATGAACACTGTTCAGAGGACGCACTACACTAACTTGTAGCTTTAGATGAACACTGTGCAGAGGTTGCACTAAACTAACTTGTAGCTTTAGCTGAACACTGTGCAGAGGTCGCACTACACTAACTTGTAGTTTTAGCTGAACACTGTGAGGAGGATGCACTACACTAACTTGTAGCTTTAGATGAACACTGTTCAGAGGACGCACTACACTAACTTGTAGATTTAGCTGAACACTGTGCAGAGGTCGCACTAAACTAACCTGTAGCTTTAGCTGAACACTGTGCAGAGGTCGCACTAAACTAACTTGTAGCTTTAGCTGAACACTGTGCAGAGGTCACACTAAACTAACTTGTAGCTTTAGCTGAACACTGTCAGGAGGACGCACTACACTAACTGTAAAAAGTCTAGCTGCCTGACTGTGGTACTAATAGGATCAAAAGAACACCAGCAATTTTCTTCAGGTAGCTGTAAATACTGTAACAAGACAAGCCTGCCTGTCAGTAGGAAGATAACAGGAATGGATCTAGCTAAACTGAATACAGTGTATATATATATATACATATACAACACCTGGGATGCATATATATACATAATACACTGTAAGTGCAGCTAACTGGCTGACTGTCCTGCCTAATCTAGCTAACTCAAATGAAATGACACTGTCTCTCTCTCTCTCTATCTCTCAGCACGCCGGAACACACTATACAGGGCGGCCTTATATAGTGTGGGTGTGTTCTAAACCCCCTGAGCCATAATTAGCCAAAGACACCCTGGCTTTGGCCAATTACAGCTCTCTCTACTGACGGCGCTGTGATTGGCCAAGCATGCGGGTCATAGTGCATTCTTGGCCAATCATCAGCCAGCAATGCACTGCAATGCCGCAGTGAATTATGGGCCGTGACGCGCCACACGAATTTGGCACGAACGGTCCATATCATTCGCAATTCGACGAACGGTCGAAAAGACGATGTTCGATTTGAACATGGGTTCGACTCGAACACGAAGCTCATCTCTACTGAGGACATAATGGTATAGTACTCTATATTGCCTATGAAGTTAGTCAGGTTAGGAGCGGGAGAGAATGCCAGTATAGGTGCCCTTTATCCATGGCTAGTTTGCCATTGTGGTGCTATTTTCCCCAGAGGGGGCTTCTCCAAATTAAGATAACCTTCTTTTGGTAATAATCCCCATGAATTGAGGTACTTCAGCCCTTCTTCTAGCATGTAAATAGAGTAGGAGATGCTATCCCTCTCTATGAGAAGTTTAGTGGGAAACCCCCATTTATACACAATGTTATGGTTGCCGAGGATTTTGGTTATTGGATTCAAATGTTTTCGGGCCAAAATGGTTGCTTGTGACAAATCCGAGTATAGCTGAATGCCCGCATAAGGATCTGGTAGTGGAGAACGTTGTCTCGCAAGTTGCATCAAATGATCTTTCACATGGTAAAAATGTATTTTCGCAATTACATCCCTGGGCAACTTTTCTGGTATGTGAGAGGGCTTAGGCAGCCTGCGCGCTCTATCTATTACCAGCTCTTGAGGAGATATTGTAGGTATCAGATCAGACATCATTCGGCATAAAAATTGTTTCAAATCTGGAACTTACAAAGTTAAACTTTGACAAAGTGAAGGCAATATCAGACATTAGTATGTCCAAACTGTGTTGATCTTGCCTTCATCAGATGGGGTGATGTCACCCCTGTGAAAGTCAAATTTTGAAGATGCACACAAATTGAAAGTCAAAATGGGGATTTCCCTCCTGATCCCATGCCTAATGTCAACATGTGCTAGCTCCCATCATGGGGGATCAATGGGCGTGTTTCGGGAGTGAAACCCCTTCCTCTCATCTACTTTATTTGCGAGGAAGGGGTTGCACCCCCAAAACGCGTACCTTGATATCCTGTGATGGCAGATAGCACAAGCTGACATACTGTGTGCATCTTCAAAATTTGGCTTTCTAAAAAATATTTAAAATGTGTAAAAATACTAAAAATAATAATAAACTAGAAGAATTTTGTGTTTTTTTAGATTCTGCCTAAAACATCAATGATGTTTTTGTGTCTTTTCTCCACATCATTGATGTCTTCCTTGATCTTTTGTAAATCACGATTGCACACCATGATCTCCCCGATGAGGATGTATGCACGTGCACTTGTGAAATGCGAATCTTCTTCCACAACATCCACATCACCTAAAATTAAAAAACACACCATGTATTATAAATATGCAGGCATACATCTATTACCTGAAGCTGTGGTCTCAGACACTCACCTGTTGTGGTCACTATTTCGCCCACTTCATACACCTCTCCTTCCTCCACATCTTCTGGTTGTGGTGTGGGGATTTGCTTTTCTTTCGAAGGTAGGGGGTCCCTGGTGTCCTCAGATGTCCCGAGTCTTTTCTCCCCTATGTGAATAAAAAAAAGGTATGCTTAGTACACAGATATTTGAGGCCAGAAATAGTAATATGAAACATTGCTTGGAAGTGTCGTACAATTGTCTTTTTTGCCAGAGTTCGAAGCTGAAGACATTATTTTTTTCACTTTCTAAAGCTGGAATATTTACCTTTTTTGTACACTGGAGCACCTGTGTGGGACACCCTAAACAGTTTGTTCTGGTGTCCTACACTAGTGCTCCTGTGTCCAGATGTGTAAACAGCTGCTGAGTGTCCTCTACTTATACTGAATCAAGTTTGCATTTCATTCTAGTACAAACCCATCTAGACAACAATGTCATAAACTTCTTTTAATAAAAATAGGCCTGAACAAATGTAGTTAACCTGTATCTGCCAAAAACATCGTATTAGTGGGCGAACAAACAATGTTTACTACAAATGATTACTGTGCCTACGAACCTGAAACTTGCCATTTTAAACTGTACAACAGTAAAGAAAAGCACATGGAGCAGCATGCAAGTAAAAATAATAATAGGATCACGCGACAACTGCTTACTTTTTTGAAGAACTCTCTTGATCTTTCTGTACTGATCCTACTCCCTCAATTTCAGGTCTGACCAGCGTTTCCTCAATTGATCCTTGGATCGTCGTACCCCAAAATTCCTGTGCAGACTTTTCACAACTTTAGCCATGACCTTGGCCTTTCTGACATTTGGGTTTGGGTAAGGTCCATGCTTCTCATCATAGTCGGCCCTCTTCAAGATGTCCACCATCTCCACCATCTCTATAAAGGACATATTGGAGGCCTTAAATCTCCACCGGGATCAGGACGTTCGTGGCTCCGTGCTTTCATCGTTGCTGCTCTCCTCTGCATGCACTTGCTCTTTCTCCGCCATGCTCTCTCCCACTGCGCCGAAAGACAAGGGGCGGGGAATAGACTAAAAATAACGTTGGGGCGTGCAGAGTTTCACGCATGCGCAGTGTATATAAAGCGCAACACGCGTGCGCCGTATGTACGCTCTGTGAGAGGAGGAAGGAGCATCAGAAGCGCCGATCGTTAGAACGAAGGTACAATTTGAACTTGGTGCATCAGTGGCCTATACTGCTTATAGATTGAGGCCTATATTGGGACAAGATCAGGAGAGTTTAGCCTGACATTAGTGTTTGTCTTGTGTTGTGTCTTGCAGAGAAAATGGATTTATTGAATGATCGGGATTTTATCCCCATATTCATTCATATGTACAGGGAGCTGTCCTGTCTGTGACAGGTAAACCACCCCTTTTATAACAATAAAACAAAGAGGAAGGCAGCGCTGGATCAATTGCTGGAATTTGTGAAGCCGGTGATCCCCACGGCAGACATCCCCTATTTGAAGGCCCTAATTGGTGGCATGAGGAGCACTTATAATAGGGAGCACAAGAAGGTGCAGGATTCCCAGAGATCAGGAGCTGCAGCATAGTGGTACTATGACAGACTGCATTTTCTGGCAGGCCAGACTGAACCCAGGCCAGCACTCTCCAGTTTTCCTTCAAGGCTTTCTTCCACCTCAGCTGAGGCTTCCGACGTCCAACCTGGGCCTTCCAGCCAGGAAGAAGTGGAGGAGCCCAGCTTGAGCCAGCTATAGCATTGTTCAACATATTTCTAGTAAAATAATTAATGATGTTAACTAGATGTTATTATTGATCAGTAATTTCTTATTTTACAAAGTGTTTTACATATCAATAGACAGTAGTGGCCACAAATGATTGGGACAAGAATGAAAAATGTTGGGGTCAGAATGATAGTCTTTTCTATTTATTAACATTCAATTTGCAAAAGTCATGAGCTGAAAATTGTGTGTGATTGATGAACCAAAAACTAAAACTATGTCCCTTTTTCATACACAGGAAAGTCTCAGCCAGGAGGGGGCTGTGGAAAGTGGCAGCCAGGAGGTGGCGGGGGTAAGTGGCAGCCAGGAGGTGGCAAGGACCAGTAGCCTGCCTGAATCCCAGGTCCCTCACCTTCGCCTTCCAAAAAAAAGTCCCAGGAAGAGGAGTAACCTGGAGGAGGCAGCACTTGGCCTATTTCGGAAGGCTACTGCGGCCCTCAGAATCCCCCCCCCCAATATTCAAGAGGACTATGCCTACATGGCAGCCTGAAAAATGCAGGAAATGGAGGAGGGCCAACCATTCTTATGTGAGGAAGTTATGTTACAAGCCCTAAATAAGGGGTTGGGGGGGAATAAAACAAGCCAAAGCCACGTTTGTGAGTTCAACCATTGTCCTCCTCCTCCTCCTCCACCTCCTGCCAAAACTACAACACCAGAGCCACAGCCTGGAAGCAAGAAAGTGATGACCTGGGTTCAGTCTGGTCTGACAAAAGATGCAGGCTGTTGCAAGACCACAGCCTGGTGACAGATATGTCATCTGCTGCTGTTCCTGATCTTTTGTAGTCCTGGACTGGATTGTGCTCACTATTATAAGGACTCCTCAGGCCACCAATTTTGACTGTAAAATAATTGATATCTGCCCTGGGGTACAAAGGCTTGCAAATTTCACCAGTTTCTCCAGTGTTGCCTTCCTCTTTATTTTGTTATGTCCCATAATAAATGGCTATTTATTTTTCCCAAATACTTGCCTATGTGTTTTACTTCAAAAAGGACAGTTTGTTTGTGAGTAGGCAGGTACATTTCAAAAATACAATGTCAAATTAATAAGAGACAACAACACCAACCTCCTTGAGGTTAAAAAATACAAGATAATAATGGTGTTGTGGTAACTTGACACAAAACAAAAGAAAAAATTATGGAGATCACTATATTAAAAAAAAATAGGAGTTCTGGATAAAAAAAAATATAAACAAAAATTCTAAACATTATTATGAAGATCTGACAAAAAAAAATAGGAGATCTGGATAAATATATATATATATATATATATATATTTTATCCAGATCTCCTATTTTTTTTTGTCAGATCTTCATAATAATGTTTAGAATTTTTGTTTATATTTTTTTTTATAAAAAATGATTTCTTTATTATTTCTTGTAATCTCATGAAAAATTTTTTTTTATTTTATTTTTTCGTAAGATCTCCATAATAATGTTTAGAATTTTTGTTTATATATATATATTTTTTTCAATCCAGATCTCCTACCTATTTTTTTTCGTCAGATCTCCATAATAATGTTTAGAATTTTAGTTTATATTTTTTTCTTTTTTTATCCAGATCTCCTATTTTTTTTTTCATCAGATCTCCATAATAATGTTTAGATTTTTTGTTTTTATATATATATATATATATATATATATATATATATATATATAAACAAAAAATCTAAACATTATTATGGAGATCTGATGAAAAAAAAAATAGGAGATCTGGATAAAAAAAGAAAAAAATATAAACTAAAATTCTAAACATTATTATGGAGATCTGACGAAAAAAAATAGGTAGGAGATCTGGATTGAAAAAAATATATATATATAAACAAAAATTCTAAACATTATTATGGAGATCTTACGAAAAAATAAAATAAAAAAATTTTTTTCATGAGATTACAAGAAATAATAAAGAAATCATTTTTTCAGAACTCTGTGTGAATATCAGCAGCAAAACAACGTCATTATTCTAGCATTCTAAAGAAGAAGAGAATGTGCTGCATTAAAAGATTTAAAAAATTGCAGCGTGACGAATGTGCTTTCTCCATTACGAACGCTAGTTTTACTAGACTGAGCCCTTCCGTCTCGTACTTGATTCTGAGCATGCGTGGAACTTTATGCGTCTGAATTTTCTACACAAAATCGGAATTTACGAGAACGGATTTTGTTGTCAGAAAATTTGAGATTCAGATCTCAAATTTTGTGTGACGGAAATTCCGATGGAAAATGTCCGATGAAGCCTACACACAGTCGGAATTTCCGACAACAAGCTCACATCGAACATTTTCCGTTGGAAAATCCAACCGTGTGTACACGGCATTAGAGTGTTGACAGGCAAAACAATATTTACAGTTATAAAAACACCTTTCCCTGTAAAGAAGGTGTATCCCTATCATGTTGGTGTAAATATGAGATCTGGAGTCTTTTTGACCCCAGGTCTCATATTTAAGAGGTACTGTCATGCTTTTTTTCTATTACAAGGGATGTTTACAATAATTGTAATAGGAATAAAAGTGACACATTTTTTTTTAAAAGAACAGTGTAAAAATAAAAAATAAATGGTAAAATAATTTAAAAAAATTAAACGCGCACCGTCCCAAGTGAAGTGAACGCATACTTGAGTAGTGCCTGCATATGAAAACGGTGTTCAAACCACACATGTGAGGTATTGCCGTGATTGGTAGAGCGAGAGCAATAATTATAGCCCTAGACCTTCTCTGTAACTCAAAACATGCAACCTGTAGAATTTTTTTAACATCACCTATGGAGATTTTTAAGGATAAAAGTTTGTCGCCATTCCACGAGCGGGCGCAATTTTTAAGCGTGACATGTCGGGTATCAATTTACTTGGCGTAACATTATCTTTCACAATATTAAAAAAAATGGGCTAACTTTACTGTTGTCTTATTTTTTAATTCAAAAAAGTAAACAATGTCCCTGCATAGGGGACTGAGAAGGACTCCTTTGGCATCTTTGTCAGTGGGGTGAAGGAAGAGAGGGGGGTGGAAGGTGGGCTCTGTGGGGTGCATGGAACAAGAGGATCTGGGGGGCTCTGAGGGAGGAAAGGGGAGGCTGAGGGGCTCTATAGGAGGGAGAAGGCTAAGGTGCTTATAGGGGTTTCCGAGGAGGAGAGGAGAGGTCTAGGGCTGAGCTGTCCCACACTCTGTGTACTGTCTCAGCTCAGACCTCCTTTTCAGTGTAGCGCATGGCAGGAATGAAGACAGTTTCTCCTCTCTGGTGTGTTCTTAGTGGGAGCCTGCTCTCTTCTGCCCAAAGCAGGCTGCTATTAGAGGGTGGAGAGAGCAGAATCCTTCCTCCAGCTGCTATCAAGGCTCCTGCTCCTTATGACAGGAGTAATACTACACTCACTCCAGTTAATGAGGCAGCCAGAAAATAAAGCGACTGAAGCTCCCAGAGCCCCTTTCCCTCTACATATCAACACTGCACCTGGGGCATGTGTCCCTTCTGCCCCCTCCTTGTCCCAGTTGTGATTGTGCACAGCACAACAGAATACTGGCTGCCGGTGCTGACACTCCATCTGCCTACCTGAATGCTGCTATACAGGGCATTACAGAAGAATATCAAGACAAATCCAGATACTTTCAAAAATGCATGTAACAATACATTTAAGGGTCAATTCAACCAGACTAAACATTTGGTAGATGTTTGATAGATGCTAGACCAGACAGTTTCTTTTTATGGATGGGCTTTATGTTCAGGTCGAACATGAGTTTGACTCGAACATTGGCTGTTCACCCGTTCGCCGAATAGCGAACAATTTGGGGTGTTCGCAGCAAATTCGAAAGCCGCGGAACACCCTTTAAAAGTCTATGGGAAAAATCAAGAGTGCTAATTTTAAAGGTTAATATGCAAGTTATTGTCATAAAAAGGGTTTGGGGACCCGGGTCCTGCCCCAGGGGACATGTATCAATGCAAAAAAAGTTTTTAAAACGGCTGTTTTTTCGGGAGCAGTGATTTTAATAATGCTTAAAGTGAAAGAATAAAAGTGTAATTTTCCTTTACATTTCGTACCTGGGGGGTGTCTATAGTATGCCTGTAAAGTGGCGCATGTTTCCCATGTTTAGAACAGTCTGACAACAAAATGACATTTCTAAAGGAAAAAAAGTCATTTAAAACTACTCGCGGCTATAATGAATTGTCGGTCCCGGCAATACACATAAAAGTTCATTGATAAAAACGGCATGGGATTCCCCCACAGGGGAACCCTGAACCAAAATTTAAAAAAAAATGTGTGAGGGTCCCCCCAAATTCCATACCAGGCCCTTCAGGTCTGGTATTGATTCTAAGGGGAACCCTGTGCCAAAATTTTAAAAGAAAATGGCACGGGGGTCCCTCTCAAAATCCATACCAGACCCTTATCCAAGCACGCAACCTGGCAGGCCGCAGGAAAAGAGGGGGGACGAGAGAGTGCCCCCCCTCCTGAACCGTACCAGGCTACATGCCCTCAACATTGGGAGGGTGCTTTGGGGTAGCCGCCACAAAGCACCTTGTCCCCATGTTGATGTAAACGGGTGACCCCGCCCCCCTCTTACACCACAGGGAAAGCCATAGGGAAGTCCCCGTGTGTCAGAGGGGGTGGGATCACCAGGTGGCCCCACCCTTCGTTATATAAGAGCTGTCACCTGAACAGAAGCGTCACACAGTGGGAGACTCCCATTGCAAGATGCCAGACGAGAAGACCAGAGGAAGATAGAGGAAGATAGAGGAAGAAACGGAGGAAGATAGAGGAAGAAGCAGGGGAAGAACAAGATGGAGGAAGAAGAAGAACACCCAAGGAAGACCACAAGAAGATGGAAGAAGAAGCGGGGAAAGAAGACATTAATAAAGGAATTGTCAAAAGACGTCTATTGTCTTTTTTTAACATTTTTGACACTTTTTTTGTGAATTGGTAGGGGTACATTACCAATTCACACGGGGGGCTGGGATCTGGGGGTCCCCTTGTTTAAGGGGGCTTCCAGATTCCAATAATCCCCCCGCCCGCAGACCCCCACATCCACCGGGCAAGAGTTGTGGGGATGAGGCCCTTCTCCCAATCAACATGGGGACAAGGTGCTTTGGGGGGGCTACCCCAAAGCACCCTTTCAATGTTGAGGGCATGTGGCCTGGTAAGGTTCAGGAGGGGGGGCTGCTCTCTCGTCCCCCCCTTTTTTCCTGCGGCCTGCCAGGTTGCGTGCTCGGACAAGGGTCTGGTATGGATTTTTGGGGGGGTTCCCATTAATATCCATACCAGACCTGAATGGGGGGGTATGGAATTGGGGGGGACCCCCACGCATTTTTAAAAAAATTTTGGTTCGGGGTTCCCCTGTGGGGGAATCCCATGCCGTTTTTATCAATTAACTTTTATGTGTATTGCCGGGACCGACAAGTCATTATAGCCGTGAGTAGTTTTACATTACTTTTTTTCCTTTAGAAATGTCATTTTGCTGTCAGACTGTTTTAAACATGGGAAACATGCACCACTTTACAGGCATTCTATAGACACCACCAAGGTACGAAATTTAAAGAAATATTACACTTTTATTGTTTCACTTTAAGCATTATTAAAATCACTGCTCCCGAAAAAACGGCCGTTTTTAAAACTTTTTTTTTGCATTGATACATGTCCCCTGGGGCAGGACCCAGGTCCCCAAACACCTTTTAAGACAATACCATGCATATAAGCCTTTAAAATTAGCACTTTTGATTTTTCATGTTCGTGTCCCATAGACTTTACCGGTGTTCGAGTGTTTGAACAAGTGTTTTGCCTGTTCGCATGGGGGGGGGGGGGGGGGGTTCGGCCCATCCCTATTTCTTACATGTCTATATCTACTGGTATGATATGCCTGCTTGAGTTTGTAAATTTACACACCTGTTGTTGCCATTGTAAGAAGTTTTCACTCTCAGTGTTGCAATTTTTAGATTTATTTTGTATTATGTATAACACAATAGGAGGTTCTGGAACATACAAAGGTAGGTAACAACATTAAAAACTCCCAGGGGAATAGAAAATGAGTAAAGAATTATGGAAGGGAGATTTTCACTGTGGGCATACAAATATCATGCATAAAGCCAGGGGTTGACTAAGCCCAACAGACTGCACCTGCGGCTAAAATATCACTAAGCCCGACAGACTGCACCTACGGCTAAAATACCATTTGAGGGTGATTTAAACCATTAATTCCTAGCAAACATGCTAAATACATGGATGAAAAGTGTACGGCTATGCCCATAAAGGCCGCTAAATTTGTGGCTCTTTCCTCACATGCACAGCTAGGCAGCAGGAATTTTCCAGCTTTTACTCAGTAGTCATGAACCAGTTCAGGTTGTTATGTTTTGTTTTTGTTTTTTAGGGGAAAAACTTGGATAAGGATGGGAAGTTATGGGATGTCTAGAACTGTAACTTGAATGCTGACTGAGGACTTGCTAACTTTCTGGCTGCTAAAAGTCACTATGCTGTCCTCCCATGGGATAAACAGATCAGCTGTACTGATAGCAAACACTGAACGCAGATGCTCTCTCTTCACTCTTTATGTCCCCAAGCAAGAGGTGTAGGGTAGCTGTACTGGCTTTAGTGGCTCTAAGCTATCCTTAGGTAGTAAGCAAGCTGGGTATTGCACATGGCTGCCCCTCTTCTATCAGGTTCTGGAGTGTAGTGCTTTAAGTTACTGACCTTTGCTGAATCCTGAGGCTCAAGCGTCTTTTGCACACACCTCCTGCTAAACAGATCCTGACCTTGGCTTTCAGGATGGCTTCAGCTAAGCCTAGCTGAGGCTGAAAGGGTATTAGGCTTCATCTGCTTCTGGTCTCTCTCTGGCTCCTTCTTTGTGCCCAGGGGCAGAGCCCCCCAGCACAGGGGTCCCCCCACAGACAACTGGACCCTGGACTCTGTACACCACATGGCCAGGCTCCAGAATATTTATGGCCTATCCCTCCACTTTTTGGACCATCCCCACCCTGGAATAGGAGGAGGTTCCATAAATATTCAGGCCTAATCTCTTCTCCTTCACCCTCTAAGTTCTATAACCCTCCATCAGTTCCATAAGCCATAGTGATGTAGCAGAGACTAAGCCTTACAGCTCTGCCAGTTAACTCTAAACAAATTACCCTAGCTCTTCTGCCAACAGAGGAGCCCAACTACATTTTTCTACACTGTGCACAGTGGGTGCTACAAATACATAGATGAAAGTTGTATTACCAGGCAAAAGATTTGTATTTATGCTAATCCAAACCTGTGATTTATACTGCTCTGCCACACAGTACAGCCCTGTCATTCAGGTAAGGAGACCTTATTTTTCTCTGATGCAGTTATACTTATGCCCCGTACACACGGTCGGATTTTCCGACGGAAAATGTGTGATAGGACCTTGTTGTCGGAAATTCCGACCGTGTGTAGGCTCCATCACACATTTTCCATCGGATTTTCCGACACACAAAGTTTGAGAGCAGGATATAAAATTTTCCGACAACAAAATCCGTTGTCGGAAATTCCAATCGTGTGTACACAAATCCAATGGACAAAGTGCCACGCATGCTCAGAATAAATAAAGAGATGAAGGCTATTGGCCACTGTCCCGTTTATAGTCCCAACGTACGTGTTTGACGTCACCGCGTTTAGAACGATCGGATTTTCCGACAACTTTGTGTGACCGTGTGTATGCAAGACAAGTTTGAGCCAACATCCGTCGGAAAAAATCCTAGGATTTTGTTGACGGAATGTCCGAACAAAGTCCGACCGTGTGTATGGGGCATAACAGTTCTCATCCCTCCCCAGCCTGTAACTGAACAGCAAAACAAGAAGCAGCAGACTAATGAGCTTTAAGGGAGGTAGCTGGGATTACAGAACACATTGCCCCATGGAGCACCTGAATTCACAATGAACACTTACGTCAGGTGGCAGTAATACTTTCAGGTCAGAAGTTATAGTTATAGTAGGACACCTTTACAGAAGGACTGCATCTTCCTCTTCATCCTTCAAATGACAAATGACTCTGAAGCATTTTGAGATGGTATTACTGAGCAAGTACTCATCTCCACCAGCTTAATTAATGTTGCACATAACATTTTAAATTTGTTCTGTCCACCATACTTGAAATCGCAAGGCCTTGCACATTGTGACCCCAGGCTAGGTCCTTAGGCAGGCCCTGTACCATAATGAGCTCTAATATAGAGGCCCAACCACTAAGTGGGAGACATGAAGTACTAAGCTGTCCCCTCACCACCAGGGCCCCCACCACCTGCCATTTTTCTGCTCCCTTTGCCAGCTGGCTGCTTCTTCTTCTGATTTCTTTTCACTGAATAAATACATGCGTTACCAGTTGACCATATAACACGCCTTATCGTCTACCATACCTTTCTCTTAACCCAGGAAGTTAGGTACTTTCTCCTCCCCAGTTTTCATTTTGCTTGATACACCATAACTACACACTGTTAGGCACATGGGTTTCCTGTTCACCCATTGACACAGGCAACTTCTTCTTTGAATGATTACCGATTCATTAACAAATTACAATTGATGTAGGACACATCATTGCATTATACTGTACATCTTTACACACATGGGTGTCAGACATTGAAGTTGGCTGTGCATGATTCAGTGGTACATAGATTGGTTTAAATGTCACTAAAGATGCAACCCATACATTAACCGCTTCCGGAATGCCCCGTGTACATTTACTGCTGCAGGGTGGCCTGGGTTCGCAAAATCACGTACCTGTACGTGATTTTGTGCATGTGGTTTAGTGAGCGAGCGTGCACAATCGGCGTGCCACTCCCGCTGTGATTGGACACAGCGGAAGCCAATCAGTGGGTCCAGCAGCCACAACGGGCCGCCATGACCCGCCGATCGTTCACAGGAGAGATGAAGCAATAGTGTGCAGATGTAAACAAAGCACGCTGCTGCTCTGTCAGAGAGGCAAAGCACCTCCCAGGGAACACATTTAAAGCCTTGATCGCCCCTGTAGTTAACCCCTTCCCTGCCAGTGTCATTTATACAGGGATCAGTGCATTTTTTTTAGCACAGATCACTATATTGGTGTCACTGGTCCCCAAAAAGTGTCTCTTAGGGTTAGATTTTTCCAACGCAATGGCACAGTCCCGCTAAAAATGGCAGATCGCCACCATTACCAGTAAAAACAATAAAAAAAATTAAAAGTCCCTAAATGAATCCCCTATTTTGTAGACACTATAACTTTTGCGCAATATTGATTATATTGATATATTGATTATATACGCTTATTGGGATTTTTTCACCAAAAATATGTAGCAGCATACATATTGGCCTAAATTGATGAAGAAATTTGTTTTCTTTACATTTTTTTTGGATATGTAATATAGCAAAAAGTTAAAGATATTGTTTTGTTTTTTTTTTCAAAATTGTCAGTATTTTTCTGTTTATAGCGCAAAAAATAAAAACTGCAGAGGTGATCAAATACCACCAAAAGAAAGCTATATTTGTGGGGAAAAAAAGGACATCTATTTTATTTGGGTACAGCATCACACGACTGCACAATTGTCAGGTAAAGAGACGCAGTACAGTTTCGCAAAAAATGGCCTATTCAGGAAGTGTGTAAAATCTTCCGGGGCTGAAGTGGTTAAACACAACTCCATTTGAGTGGAGACCCTAAAGAATGGGTTCCATTGAATGGTGTGCTGAAAAGGAAATCATTACATGCTTCTCTGGTCCACACTCTGGACTCCCCCAACTCAGGAGGGTTCCCCTATATACATGCCCTGAAGAAACAAGAAGTGACACACATGCAGGGGAAACCATGTCACAGAATACATTAACCCCCATGTAAGTACCAGCCATAATTAACCACTTGACCTCTGGAAGATTTCCTCGCCCTTCATGACCAAGCCATTTTTAGCTTTTTTGCACTGCGTTACTTTAACTGACAATTGCGCGGTCATGCAATACTGTAATGAAATTGATATAATTTTTTCACACAAATAGAGCTTTTTTTGGTTGTGTTTGATTACCATTGGGTTTTTTTATTTGTTGCACTATAAATGAAAAAAGACAGAAAATGTTGAAAAAAAAACCCCAATATATTTTACTTTCTGTTATGCAGAAAAGATTTAAAAAATCTAATTTCTCATAAATTTAGGCCAATATGTATTCTGCTACATAATTTTGGTAAAAAAATCCCAAGAAGCATATATTGATTGGTTTGCACAAACGTTATAGCGTCTACAAACTATGGTAGTAATAAAAACTAGTGATAGCAATAATAACTAGTAATGACAGTGATCAGCGACTTATAGCTGGACTGTGATAGTATGGCAGAGAGTCTAACACTAACTGACACTTTGTGGAAACCAGTGAAAATAATACAGTGATCAGTGCTAAAAATATACACTGACACTGTACTAATGACACTGGCTGGAAAGGGGTTAACATCTAGATGATCAAAGGGTTAAATGTGTGCCTAATAGTGCTTGGTGCATTCACTGTGAGGTGCTTTTACTACAGGATGAGCCGTTTTTTATTCCCTGCTTAGCAGGGGAACAAAAACTGGCACATCCCCACTGGCAGGCCAGAGCACTGTATTGTTTGCATTCATAGAGCTCTGTCCTGTCATCCTCTTCGCCGATCATTAGAGGCTAGCGCTCAATTATTGGCTGGGACCCGCGGATCGGCTTATGCTGTGACTAATCACAGCACAGCTAGCGTGGCAGACGTGTGCGTGTGTGCAGCCCCTACCAGGAAAAGCTGGATTTCGTATCTAGTACGCAATCCAGCTCACGATAGCCGGTTTGCCGCCGGGAACACAAGGTTACCCAAAAACTGTTTAAATTAGGCAATTGCCTACAAGCCTTTATCTCAATCAGTCTGCTCTCTCCTCCCATTGCTCTATTTGCATTCTCCTGGTTAGCACATTACTGTAGTACTGCAACCCAACTGATTGGCTCCCAGCAGTGGTGTAGTGTGGGTTGTCAGCACCCGGGGCAAGGCAAGTAATTTGCGCCCCCCCTAACCTGTGGACTTTTAGCACTCCCCGAGTCCCTTCCAATACAATAGTACTGACCTACCTGATTCCTATACTGACCACTACACTGAGAACTACACTGTCCACTACACTACATTGTCCACTACACTGACCACTATACTATACTGTCCACTATACTGACCACTATACTATACTGTCAACTATATTACACTGACCACTATACTGTCCACTACACTGACCACTACACTACACTGAAAACTATACTACACTGTCCACTATACTACACTGACCACTATACTACACTATACTGACCACCATACTACACTGTCCACTATACTACACTATACTGACCACTATACTACACTACACTGACCACTATACTACACTACACTCACCACTATACTACACTACACTACACTGACCACTATACTACACTATACTGACCACCATACTACACTGTACTGACCACCATACTACACTGTCCACTATACTACACTGACCACTATACTACACTATACTGACCACCATACTACACTGTCCACTATACTACACTACACTGTCCACTATACTACACTACACTACACTGACCACTATACTAACCACTATACTACACTACACTGACCACTATACTACACTATACTGACCACCATACTACACTGTCCACTATACTACACTACACTGACCACTATACTACACTACACTATACTGTCCACTACACTGACCACTATACTAACCACTATACTACACTACACTGTCCACTATACTACACTATACTGACCACCATACTACACTGTCCACTATACTACACTATACTGACCACCATACTACACTGTCCACTATACTACACTATACTGACCACCATACTACACTGTCCACTATACTACACTACACTTACCACTATACTACACTACACTGACCACTATACTACACTGTCCACTACACTACATAGACCACTATACCACACTGTCCACTACACTGACGTCCATACTAAACTACACTATACTAACCACTATACTGACCACTATACTACACTACACTGACCACTATACTACACTGTCCACCATACTACACTGTCCACCATACTACATTATACTGACCACTATACTACACTATACTGACCACCATTCTACACTGTCCACTATACTACACTGTCCACTATACTGTCCACTACACTACACTGACCACCATACTACACTGTCCACTATACTACACTATACTGACCACCATACTACACTGTCCACTATACTACACTATACTGACCACCATACTACACTGTCCACTATACTACACTACACTGACCACTATACTACACAATACTGACCACCATACTACACTGCCCACTATACTACACTATACTGACCACCATACTACACTGTCTACTATACTACACTACACTGTCCACTATACTACACTATACTGACCACCATACTGACCACCATACTACACTGTCCACTATACTACACTACACTGACCACTATACTACACTACACTGACCACTATACTACACTGTCTGTTATACTACACTGTCCACTACACTACACTGTCCACCATACTACAATATACTGACCACCATACTACACTATACTGACCACCATACTACACTGTCCACTATACTATTGTCACGTACCTGGTAGGTTGTGAGCCTGAAGTGCAGGAAAAGACCTCCCTTACAGCTCCCACTCCCGTTCCCCTGGAATGGAGACAGAGGGCCAGGAGTGAAGAGTGGTATGGGTGCCTGGCAGGATCAACAGTTGCTGAAAGTCCAGTAGTGGTGGCACCCTCTGGAGTCAGTAGCCTGAGGAGTAGACTGAGGACAGAGACTGGAATGCAGGACTGGAACCAGGAACAACAGCAGGTAATAGCAGACTGGAAGCTGGACTGGAACAACAGCAGAAGATAGCCTGGAACACTGGACTGGAACCAGGAACAACAGCAGGTAATAGACTGGAACGCTGGACTGGAACACAGCAGAAGATAGCCTGGAACGCTGGGCTGGAACACAACAGAAGGTAGCCTGGAACGCTGGGCTGGAACACAACAGAAGGTAGCCTGGAACGCTGGGCTGGAACACAGCAGAAGATAGCCTGGAACGCTGGGCTGGAACACAGCAGAAGGTAGCCTGGAACGCTGGACTGGAACCAGGAACAACAGCAGGTAATAGCAGACTGGAAGCTGGACTGGAACCAGGAACAACAGCAGGTAATAGCAGACTGGAAGCTGGACTGGAACCAGGAACAACAGCAGGTAATAGCAGACTGGAAGCTGATGAACACAGCGGAGGGTCAGTAACGTTCGGACAGCAGAGGTACCAGGGGTAATGCAGAGGGATGGTCAGGCAAGCCAAGAGAGTCGGGTGCAGGCAGATAGCAGGATCGTCAAACAGGAAGCCGGGTCAGATAACAGGAAACACAGATCAGATCAGGTAACACTCACAGAACGCTGTAGAGCAGACAGCAGGGATGGAGTGTGACAGGCAGGTTTAAATAGCCCGCCTGACACCAGCGGGAGTGCGCGCGCGCGTGCCCGTGCATGACCGCACCCGTGAACGCGCGCGCATGCACAATGGGACCCGTGGCCGGGTTCCCGTGCGCCTGGGACGCCGGTTACTGGCAGGATCTTTGTGACATTGCCCCCCCCCAAGGGGCAGCCTCCGGATGCCCCTTTGAAAAAATTTCTCTGGATGAGCTATTTTAAAGGCTTGTAACAGGTCTTCAGCATGAATATTATCCTCTGGTTCCCAAGAATTTTCCTCTGGGCCAAACCCCTTCCACTTTATTAAGAATTGATTTTGGTTACCTCTTTTCCTGTGGTCCATGATAGCCTCCACCTCGAATTCCTCTTCCCCATCTACCAGGATTGGATCAGGAGGATCCGTACTTCGACCTGGAAATGGGTTAGTAATAGATGGTTTAAGCAAGGACATGTGAAAAACTGGATGTACCTTTAGTGAATCTGGGAGTTCAAGTTCATATGCAACTTCATTAATTCTCCGTTTAACAGGGAATGGTCCAAGAAATTTGGGACCCAATTTCTTGGAAGGGCAGGCCAACCTGAGGTTTATGGTTGACAACCATACCTGATCCCCAGGTGCAAGTAAGAGCTCACCTCGCCTCTTTTTATCGAAGGTTGCTTTGTTGTACTCCTGGGTTTTGGTCATGGTGTCCTGTAAAACTTGGTTGTTAGAGGTAAAGAAATCCAATTTCTCCTGGACTGCGGGTACTGTGCATTCTGGAAGAGAGTTTGGTAAAAATGAGGGGTGGAAACCATAATTCGCAAAAAACGGAGTTTGCTTGATAGCAGAATGATAGAATTGTTATAAGCGAATTCGGCCAATGGTAAAACAGCAATCCTATTATCTTGGGCAAAGGAAGAAAAACAGCGCAAATATTGTTCAAGGGTCTGGTTTGTTCTTTCTGTTTGCCCATTAGTCTGGGGGTGATAAGCCGATGAAAATGAGAGTTCAATGTCCAAGGTTTTACACAAAGCCCTCCAGAATCGAGAGGTAAATTGTACCCCTCGATCTGAAACGATGTTAACTGGTACCCCATGGAGCCTGACGACCTCTTTAATGAATGCTTGTGCTGTTTCTGTAGCTGAAGGGGTACCCTTCATTGGGACAAAGTGCGCCATCTTCGACAACCGGTCCACTATGACAAAGATTGAAGTGAAGCCCCCAGCTGGGGGTAGTTCTACAATAAAATCTATTGAGAGCATTTTCCAGGGTCTATCTGGGACAGATAAGGGTTTTAGTAGACCCCATGCCTTTGTTTTGTGCCCTTTGTTCCTAAGGCAGGTGGTACAGGACTCTACAAACTCCTTACAATCTTTGCGCAGCTGAGGCCACCAGAAGGTGCGCTGAACCAAATCAGTGGTCTTAGCCACACCGAAATGCCCAGACAGCGCATGATCGTGACAGAGCTCTAGTACTGGAACTCGTAGTGTTTCAGGTATAAAGATCCTATTCTCATGCCACAATAACCCATCCTTAACCTGGAGTTCTGTCTTAATGGAAGATTCTATTTCTGCGGAGGCCTGTTTAATCTGGGAAAGCAGGTTTCCCTGAAGTAGAAGAAAGTTCCCTGGAGACAAAATGGTGTCTGGAGGGGAAATCTCTTGAGGTTTGTGAAACATCCTAGACAGGGCGCCAGGTTTGGTATTCTTGGAGCCAGGACGATAAGTGACATGGAAGGAGAACCTGGAGAAAAAGAGAGCCCACCTGGCCTGACGTGGTTTCAACCTCTTTGCAGACCTCAAATACTCCAGGTTCTTATGATCTGTAAAGATTAAAACTGTATGAGCGGCACCCTCCAACAGATAGCGCCACTCCTCTAATGCTGACTTGATTGCCAACAACTCTCTGTCACCTACATCATAATTTCTCTCTGCCGTGGATAGTTTACGAGAAAAGAAGGCAACAGGATGCAGCAGGGCTTTGGTTCCCTGTCTTTGGGATAATACTGCTCCTACAGCAATTTCAGATGCATCCACTTCTAGAATAAATGGCAGAGAGGAATCTGGATGCTTCAGTACAGAGGCGGAGGTAAAAAGGCCCTTGAGAGTCTCAAAAGCCTTTTGAGCCTCGGCCGACCAATGGAAGCGTGTACCCTGTTTGGTAAGCTGTGTGATGGGTGCAATGATGGCTGAGAACCCCTTAATAAATTTGCGGTAAAAATTAGCGAATCCAATGAATCGCTGGATTCCCTTCTTATCAGTCGGGACTGGCCAATCTAGAACAGCCGTGACCTTCTGGGGGTCCATTTTAATGCCCTTACTGGAGATGACCAACCCTAAAAATGGAATACTTTCCTGTTCGAATTCACATTTTTCAGCCTTTGCATATAGACCGTGTTGTCGAAGTCGGCCCAATACACTTCTGACGTTCCTGCGATGGGATTCAAGGGAACAAGAGAAAATCAATATGTCGTCTAAATAGACGATGACAAACAGGTCTAGAAAGTCACGTAACACATCATTAATAAAGTATTGAAATGTGGCAGGGGCATTACACAGGCCGAAAGGCATCACGAGGTACTCAAAATGCCCATAACGGGTACAAAAAGCGGTCTTTCATTCGTCTCCATCCCTGATACGAACTAAATTGTAGGCCCCACGGAGATCAAGTTTGGTGAATATGGTAGCCGTCCCCAGTCTCTGAAACAACTCTGGTACTAAGGGGAGAGGGTACCGATTCTTCACAGTAATTTTGTTTAGTTCGCGGTAATCCACACACGGCCTGAGGGTTTTATCTTTTTTTTGCACGAAGAAGATGCCTGCACCTGCGGGGGACGTGGATGGACGAATTAAGCCTCTTTTGAGGTTTTCGTCAATGTATTCCTTCAATGCCCCTTGCTCCACCTCAGTCAGGGGAAATATTCTTCCAAAAGGAATTTCAGCACCAGGAAGTAACTCAATGGGACAGTCATAGGCCCGGTGAGGGGGTAACAACTCTGCCCTCTGTTTACTAAATACGTCCAGGAAATCATGATAGGCGGAAGGAATGGATTGAAGTAGACTAGGATCTGTATCTAGGCATAACAGAGTAGAGTTCTCCTGAATGTTCTGGGTTCTGCAAAACTGTTGGCAGTAAGGAGAGGGAAAGGTCACCTCACCCGTGATCCAATTTATGTCCGGATTATGGGCCTGTAACCATGGCATGCCGAGTATTATGGGGAACAGGGGTGAAGCGATAATGTCCAGACACAGCTGTTCCTGATGGACGTTGGAAACGAAAACGGGTATTGGCATAGTCTCTTGGGTGACAGGTCCAGACTTGATAGCGGTCCCATCAGCTAGATGGATAGAAAGTCCATGTTCTTTAGGTGACAAGGGTATTTGGTGTTGGGTGGCAAAACGAGAATCCATGAAACAGCTGCAAGCTCCTGAGTCAATAATGGCGGTGATTTGTAGATCCTTCCCTGGAAGCTGTAGCAGAAGAGGAAGAGCAAGGTGAGTGGTATTTTTAACCAGAGATGTCACATAGTCAGTAGATAGGGATAAACACTTACGGAGTTTGAGGGGACAGTTCCTGACGTAGTGCCTGGGTTCCCCACAATACAGGCACAAGTTATTTGCTCGACGACGTTGTCGTTCCTCTGGGGTGAGTGAAGGTCGCAGGACACCCAATTGCATTGGCTCAGGTAAGTTAAGCGTGGAGGTAGGTGGTGTTGATGATGGGTGATGGGGAACCTTAGGGGTAACCCAAGTTGGATGAGAAGACCCCATAGCTCTCTCCGACCTGCGCTCTCGTAGGTGTCGATGGATCTGGATAGCTAGATCGATTAAAGCATTTAAAGTCTGTGGTGTACCCACCCTGGCCAGTTCATCCTTCAGAGAAAGTCAGAAAGTCCCAACCGAAATTGATAACGGAGAGCCACATCGTTCCAGTTAGTATCCGCACTCCACTTCCTGAATTCAGCCACATAATCCTCTGCTGCTCTGCGACCTTGTTGAAGGGTGTGTAGAGCCGCCTCTGCAGTTACAGATAGCTGGGGGTCATCATATAACTGGCCTAGTGCGTCAAAGAAAGTGGAGAGGTTGGTCAGAGATATGTCCTTTTGCTCTAAGAGGCGATGGGCCCAGGTTTGGGGGTCACCAGAGAGCAGAGAAATCACATAGCCCACCTTTGTAGCCTCCAGGGAAAAGGTACGTGGCTGAAGAGCAAAAAATAGTTCGCAGGAGTTGCGGAAGGCTCTGAACTTATGGCGATTTCCAAAGAAACGTTCAGGTGTGGACACCTTAGGTTCCGGAGGGAGCATCACCACCATTGAGGAAGGCCCAACTGAAGGAGCAGAGGAAGCTCCCTGGGCCCCAATTGGGTTAGACGGGGTTAACACTCGTTCCTCCAGTCTGGTGTATCCTTGCTGCAGATTTTTGACTGCTTCAGTCAATCCTGCCACGTGTGCACAGAGTTCCTCTATGGGAGACGTTCCCTGCTCAGGCTCAGACATGGCTGTCTGCTACTGTCACGTACCTGGTAGGTTGTGAGCCTGAAGTGCAGGAAAAGACCTCCCTTACAGCTCCCACTCCCGTTCCCCTGGAATGGAGACAGAGGGCCAGGAGTGAAGAGTGGTATGGGTGCCTGGCAGGATCAACAGTTGCTGAAAGTCCAGTAGTGGTGGCACCCTCTGGAGTCAGTAGCCTGAGGAGTAGACTGAGGACAGAGACTGGAATGCAGGACTGGAACCAGGAACAACAGCAGGTAATAGACTGGAACGCTGGACTGGAACACAGCAGAAGATAGCCTGGAACGCTGGACTGGAACACAGCAGAAGATAGCCTGGAACGCTGGGCTGGAACACAGCAGAAGGTAGCCTGGAACGCTGGACTGGAACCAGGAACAACAGCAGGTAATAGCAGACTGGAAGCTGGACTGGAACCAGGAACAACAGCAGGTAATAGCAGACTGGAAGCTGGACTGGAACCAGGAACAACAGCAGGTAATAGCAGACTGGAAGCTGATGAACACAGCGGAGGGTCAACAAGCCGGTGGTCAGTAACGTTCGGACAGCAGAGGTACCAGGGGTAATGCAGAGGGATGGTCAGGCAAGCTAAGAGAGTCAGGTGCAGGCAGATAGCAGGATCGTCAAACAGGAAGCCGGGTCAGATAACAGGAAACACAGATCAGATCAGGTAACACTCACAGAACGCTGTAGAGCAGACAGCAGGGATGGAGTGTGACAGGCAGGTTTAAATAGCCCGCCTGACACCAGCGGGAGTGCGCCTGGGACGCCATGCTACACTATACTGACCACCATACTACACTGTCCACTATACTACACTGTCCACTATACTACATTACACTGACCACCATACTACACTATACTGACCACCATACTACACTGTCCACTACACTAAACTACACTATACTGACCACTATATTATACTACACTAACCACTATACTGACCACTATACTACACTATACTGACCACCATACTACACTATACTGACCACCATACTACACTACACTGTCCACTATACTATACTATCCTCTATACTACACTGTCCACTATACTATACTGACCACTATACTACACTACACTGACCACTATACTATACTGACCACTATAGTACACTGACCACCATACTACACTACACTATACTGACCACTATTCTAACCACTATACTAGACTACACTAACCACTATACTGTGCACTATACTACACTATACTGACCACCATACTACACTGTCCACTATACTACACTACACTTTCCACTACACTAACCACCATACTAACCACTATACTACACTGACCTCCATACTGACCACTATGCTAACCACTCTACTAGACTACACTAACCACTATACCGTCCACTACACTGCCCCCAATACTGACCACTACACTACACTGACCTCCATACTAAACTACACTATAATGACCACTATACTAGCCACTACACTACACTGTCCTGCCTACAGTCTCTCTCTCGCCCCCCCCCCCCCCCCTCACTAACCTTCTTTTCCTGGCTGCATCGATCCGGAGGAGGAGGAGAACTCACATGCTTCTCTCCCCTGTGCTCTGCTTGCTGCCATGTTCAGTGTCCAGCGCCCTGTGATTGGGCGTATGGGGGGTCATGTGCGGAGGCGGGACTTCAGGAGCGATCGAGGACAGACCAGCCCTACGCCTCACATGACCCCCATACGCCCAATCACAGGGCGCCGGACACTTAACATGGCGGCCAGAGCCCGGGGACACAGGGACTAGAAATTAGGAGGAGGCAGCCAGTGACACATACTGGCGCCCCCCTAAATGTCGCGCCCAGGGCCACGGCACCCCCTGCACCCCCCACGCTACGCCACTGGCTCCCAGTCCTCCCCCTCCATCTTCCAGTGTAAGTGCTGCTGTACAGGGACTGCAGAAGGTCAAATTGTGTTACTTACACTGCTTGATTTAAAAAGAAATGTAATGATGTAGTAATGTATGCAGAGCTACATTAATTTGTGTCCTTTATGTCTTCCTAGAAGTCAGTGTTAAGTGTCTCTAGTGAAAACTTTGAACTCTTCATGCATCCCCTTTCTGTTCTGCTCTAAGAAAAGCTACAGACAACTTTAGACTGGAGAGAGCAAAGGGGATTTCCTTACCCTGTGACTAGGAACATTGCCAAATAGAGTTCATGATTTATTACACAGGCTACTTCTGCTTCAATTTAATCAGGTGATTTTACTCCATTATGACCATAATGACCTCATAAGTGGGAATTTTTTGGGTAACTTTCTCTATCTCTCACTAATGTGTTTAACTTTGTGCTAGCCTTACTTATTTTTATTGAACTGTACGCTACAGGATGCATACTTCCATATGGTTTACTTTGGCAAGGGTCCAGTCATTTCTTTCAACAGAGCTCTGCTCTAACTTCTGGACAATGGTACTCCCACCAGATACTGTAAATCATAGTACAAATTAAACACGCACTATGCAAAAATACTTGACTACGATTCCAGTATAGTCTTGCACAAACTCATGACAATCTTAATAAACTTGTTTCCAAATATTTAAAATAATAGTAAAAGCCTACTGTAAAGTAGAATATAGATCGTAGATGGGGTTTTTAAGTAACAAAAGTGGAATCATAGTATTATTTATATTTTTAGACAACAGCACATATAAAAAGTCTCCATAGGCTTTAAAATAGCAAAAACAAAAACTGAGTTTGGATGCTACAGCCCATTCAATCCTGGGGAACTCCACTTCTGAACAAATTTCTGTAAGACAGGATATGTACAAAGGAGGAGGCAGCACTTCTGGACTAAGCTTAGTAAGTAGCTTTTGGGGGGCTAGCAATAGTTTATGTAAAAGTATACCTGCAACTTAACGCGGTATAAATGCATAAGGAAAAAAAACGAAATGCATATAAATTAGCCTGGTTTTCACTACTGCAGTGCTTTCATGTACTTTTTTAAAAAATACAGCATGATAAGCGATTATGCCCATTATTCCCACCTGCATAAGCTCTACTTCAGGATAGACCATGTGTTTGTTTGCTCTGCTTTTATTCCTCCTGTTTATAAAGCATGTATTTATGACACTGCCTGGTCGGATTACTTTTTGGTTCTCATCTCATTTATGCAACCCCTGTTATTAGACTGTTTTACGGGTGACTGAATTAGTATATTTTAACCACTTCAATACAGGGCACTTATACACCTTCCTGCCCAGACCAATTTTCAGCTTTCAGTGCTGTCGCAGTTTGAATGACAATTGCGCGGTCATACAACACTGTACCCAAACTAAATTTTTATCATTTTGTTCCCACAAATAGAGCTTTCTTTTGGTGGTATTTGATCACCTCTGCGGTTTTTATTTTGTGCTAAACAAATAAAAAAAGACCGAAATTTTTGAAAAAAATAAAAGTTTTGCTTTTGTTTCTGTTATAATATTTTGTAAATAAGTAAGTTTTCTCTTTCACTGATGGGCACTGATAAGGCGGCACTGACAGTCACTGATATGGCGACACCGATGAGGTGGCACCCATGAGCAGGCACTGACGGGCACTGACGATGGGCAATGATATGCGGCACTGATGGGCACTGGTAGGCGGCACTGATGGGTGGCACTGATATGCAGCACTGATGGGCATTGGTATGTGGCACTGATGGGCACTAATGGGTGGCACTGGTGGGCACTGATGGTCACTGATAGGCGACACTGATGGACACTGAAAGGCTGCAAAGATGGGTTCTTATGGGTGGCACTGATAGGCGGAACTACTGGGCACTGATGGGCACTGATAGGCGGTACTGCTGGGCACTGATAGGCGGCACTGCTGGGCACTGATGGGCACTGATAGGCGGTACTGATGGGCATTGATACATGGCACTGATGGGCACTGATACGTGGCACTGATATGCGGCACTGATATGGGGCACTGATAGGCATCCCTGGTGGCACTGGCAATTGTAGGCATTGTGAGTGGGCACTGATTGGCAGCTGCCTGGGCATTGATTGGCAGCTGCCTGGGCACAGATTAGTATTTCCCTGGGGGTCTAGGGGGGCATACCTGGTGGTCCAGTGTGGTGGCCATCCTGGTGGTCCTGGGTGGCATGATGGTGGTCCTGGGCGGGATCTGAGGGGGGGCTGTGCTGATAAACAATCAGCACAGACCCCCCCTGTCAGGAGAGCAGCCGATCGGCTCTCCTCTACTCGCGTCTGTCAGACGCGAAAAGCCGTTGAGGAAAAGCCGATCAACAGCACTTCCTGTTTACATCGTGATCAGCCGTGATTGGACACGGCTGATCACGTGGTAAAGAATCTCCGTCAGAGACTCTTTACCTAGATCGGAGTTGCGGTGTGTCAGACTGACACACCGCAACAACGATCGCCGCAATGCTTGCTTCCGGGGGCGCGCAGCGGCTTAATATCCTGAGGATGTCATATGACGCCCAGTCAGGATATTGAAACCACTTTGCCGCCGTCTTTCTGCTTTATGGTGGGCAGCAAGTGGTTAAGTAACCCCGTTCCAGGTAAAAAAGTCAAGAAACATGCACTATATTAGGAACAGTAATGGGACACCTGCCTTTACACGTACATGAACTTTAACAGCATCCCAGTCTTAGTTCGTAGGGTTCAAGAGCCAGGCCTTCTCTTCCAACATCAGTGCCTGACCGTACAAATGCGCTTCTGGAAAAATGGTCAAACATTCCCATAGACACACTCCTAAACCTTGTGGACAGCCTTCCCAGAAGAGTTGAACCTGTTATAGTGCAAAGGATGGGCCAACTCAATATTGAACCCTACGGATTAAGACTGGGATGCCATTAAAGTTAATGTGCGTGTAAAGGCAGGTGTCCCAATACTTTTGGTAATATAGTGTATTTCCAAATATTTTCAAGTTAACATGATTCTCCTATCACATTATGGGTGGCGCATAAAGCGATCCTGCATGGCAAATTAATACAAATTGCATTTACATTGTGCACCTTAACAACAAACCCTATGTGCGGCACACAAGCAGCAGCCAAACAGTGAGTTACTCTCTTATACAGAGGCAGCCAGGCTCTCCCTTAATTTACTGCTGACCACACAGGCGGAAAAAAACCTCTGATGGTTCTCCGACAAATTTTATATGCAAAAAGATATAATTGGATTACTGATAGCTAATAAACTATTCTCTAAAGTAAAACAATCAGCCCTTCCAAAAATGAGATACTCTGTTTGGGCTCCTGGAGGCCTGGGGATTTGGTTACAATTTTCTCAACATTTCGAGAATGGTATGCTCGAACCGTGTGGCCAAGATCAGGCTCCATTGTTTCTACTCAAAACCCATCATGATATTTAGTGGCACTAAGCAAGGATGCCCCCTGATGTCTCCCCTGATTTTTGTTATAGGCATTGAAACTCTAGCCATAGCTATCTGGGTTGATCCCAGTATCCAGGGGGTTGCTTGTGGGAATAAAACTCATAAGTGCTTTCTTTTTGCGGACTATTTGTTCCAATTTGTTATATTGCCTTGCCTTTAGCCTCTCTGCTCAACATTATTTGCCTCTTAAATGACTGAAACAATCTTGGGTCTTAAGGTCAATGCCCATTCATTTGGTGGCTATGAATATAAATCGTCCCATGTCGCTCGAATTTCGCTTGTATGGAGAACTAACTTTGTCCCATATCTGGAAATTCACATAACGCCTGCAATTCCTCATTAGTACCAAGATGACCTTATTACCAGAATTGCTATATTATTTTCTTTCCCTACTGGTATCTATCTGACTTACTAAAATTACAGTCTACAATTATTTGTTATGTTTGTTATGTTGTAAAGGGTTCTATTTGCCCATTTATCTAGAGAGGGCCTCTGACTCCTGAATCTAGCATTATATTAACAGGCAGCCCAGGTTGTTTAATTTTTAGTGGTTTATTCCTGCATTGAAATACCAGACTGGTCCAGTATGGAAAGATAGACAGTGGGCTCATACCCTCTGGACTACTTAAAATGCTAACCTGCGAGGCAATGCCCACATATCCTAGCGCCTACCCTTTCCAATTCTCTGGCTGTCCGGGACAGGGTATGGAACAACATGCATCTTATTTCATCTTTCCACACATTGGCCCCTCTGTTCCCCAATCCCACTTTCATACATGGTTTGAACCCGAAGGCTTTTTGATGGTGGCTGAACAAGGGCCTATATAAAATAGGTCACTTTATACCACTCAGGGACCCATTCACTCTACAACAGTGCCGCAACAAATTAAAAGTGCCTGCATCGAAAACCTTCTTCATTCTACAAAATGTCTAATTTCTTATGCTACCTGGGGCCTGATATAACTTATGGCGCCAAAGTTAACCTATATGAGAAATGGTGTATGCAAGACATGGGTCAGATAAAAGGGAACTGTACCACATATGGGCTTTTAATTACCTTAACGGACAAATTCCCTTACATGAGGGAGTGAAATATTGATTTGGTATTTGAGAGGGAACTCAAACACTGGTATGACTGCTTTTAATTGTTCTATAAAGACATTCTAAAAGTATGAAGCAAATGTGAAGGTCCTGGCCAGATGGTATCTGGTTCCCTACCGAATTTCAAAACTTTACCTGGCTTCCCCCTTATTATGTTTTAGGGTCTGTCACTCATATGGTACTTATGGTACTATGTATCATGTCTGGTGGCAATATCCCACACTATGGGGTTCTGGAACAGAGTCTTTGCATTATTGAGATAGGTTACAGGAGTCCTGGTACCACAGACAACACATATTGCTCTTCTGAACTAACCACTTCTCGAACTATGCAAAAATGTATATATATTCTTTATACATCTTTATACAGATAAGTTGACTATAGTCAGATCATGGATGTACCCATCTCTATGCTTAAGCAAAAGGTTTCTTGGATCATGCTTAATGAAAAACTAGCTAGCATAATCAATGATACCAGTAAACATATTGAAAAGGAGATGGGCTCATTATGTGCATATCAGTCTTTAATTGTCATAGTTTTTCTTACGGCAGTTGCTATGGTTATTATGCTTTTCTCTTCCTCTGGGTTTCCCCTCTGACCCTTTATTTTCTTCCTCTTTTGCCCTTTTCCTGTTCTCATTTCCCCCTTTCTGGTACCTTATTCTTTTCTCTGTTCATTTTCTTGTGTATTACTCTGTGCGGATCGTGCGGATGGTTATTGTTGCTGATGGTTGTCCCCTTTTGATAACCATGCTGACCCTTAAATCAAAGTCAAGATTTAAAGAATGTACCCATTTTTGTTTTATTTGACTTTAATGTATGGATAATGCTAAATTATAAGAAGATAGTTGTTGTAACCATGTTGCTTATGGGTTTTTTTTCCTTTCATGATCCGTTTCTGTACATTGGATAGTTCTTTGGTTTTATACTTAAAAAATTCAATAAACACTTTGAAAGAAAAAAATTATTGAAAGTAAAAGTACAGCATGCTGCACTCCCAAAGGCAAGCTCACAACCCAAGCACTGACATGGTGGCTTTTACAGTATGCTCTGTATGAATTAAGTTCCACCATAGCCAGATTCTTGTGCAGAACCAACTGAACATATCAACTTTCATCACCTGCTAGTCCTTAAAGCGGAGCACTACCCAAAAGGGGAAGCTATGCTTGTTTGTACCCTGCCCTCCTCCATTGCCACATTTGGCACTTTTTGGGAGGTGGGGGGGTATCTGGTTTTGACACTTCCGGGTAAGATCGCCGCACGGCGATCTTTGACATTTACGGCCCTCCTCCTTCCCCCTGCTGCCTTCTGGGACACACAGAGGTCTCAGAAGACGGCAGGACCATTCAGAAACCGCAGCGCAGCTCGCGCATGCACAGTAGGAAACAAGCTGTGAAGCCGCAAGGCTTTACTTCCTGTTTCCCTATCTACAGATGTCAGCGCCTGCACCCAAAGACAATTGACGAATCAGCTAGAGGTGCCGACATCGTGGGATGTCCCCCCACCTACAGTATTTGTAGCTGCTGACTTTTAATTTTTATTTTTTTTTACAGATTGGAACTCTACTTTAACCACTTGCCGACCGCCTCACGCCTATATACGTGAGCAGAGCGGCACGGGCAGGCAAAATCACGTACCTGGAACGTGATTGCCTTCCCGCGGGTGGGGGGTCCGATCGGACCCCCCCCCCGGTGCCAGCTGCGGTCAGCATTTGGTTGGGAGCGATGACAGACGAGGGGGAGGCCATCCGATCGTGGCCCCCCCCTCGCGATCGCTCCCAGCCAATGAGAAACATCCCCTGCCTCTGTATAGTACACAGAGGCAGAGGATGTGATGTCATCTCTCCTCGGTCTGGCAGTTTCCGTTCCAGCGCCGAGGAGAGATGACATGTAAGTACACCAACACACACACAGTAGAACATGCCAGGCATACATTACACCCCCGATCCCCCCCGATCGCCCCCCGATCCCCCCCCAATCACCCCCCCCTGTCACAAACTGACACCAAGCAGGTTTTTTTTTTTTCCTGATTACTGCATAGTGTCAGTTTGTGACAGTTAGCAGTGGTGGGACAGTTAGTATTAGCCCCCTGTAGGTCTAGGGTACCCCCCTTACCCCCCCTAATAAAGTTTTAACCCCTTGATCACCCCCCCTCACCAGTGTCGCTAAGCGATCATTTTTCTGATCGCTGTATTAGTGTCGCTGGTGACGCTAGTTAGGGACGTAAATATTTAGGTTCGCCGTCAGTGTTTTATAGCGACAGGGACCCCCATATACTACCTAATAAATGTTTTAACCCCTTGATTGCCCCTAGTTAACCCTTTCACCACTGATCACCGTATAACCGTTACGGGTGACGCTGGTTAGTTCGTTTATTTTTTATAGTGTCAGGGCACCCGCCGTTTATTACCGAATAAAGGTTTAGCCCCCTGTAGGTCTAGGGTACCCCCCTTACCCCCCCTAATAAAGTTTTAACCCCTTGATCACCCCCTGTCGCCAGTGTCGCTAAGCGATCATTTTTCTGATCGCTGTATTAGTGTCGCTGGTGACGCTAGTTAGGGATGTAAATATTTAGGTTCGCCGTCAGTGTTTTATAGCGACAGGGACCCCCATATACTATCTAATAAATGTTTTAACCCCTTGATGGCCCCTAGTTAACCCTTTCACCACTGATCACCGTATAACCGTTACGGGTGACGCTGGTTTGTTCGTTTATTTTTTATAGTGTCAGGGCACCCGCCGTTTATTACCGAATAAAGGTTTAGCCCCCTGATCGCCCGGCGGTGATATGCGTCGCCCTAGGCAGCGTCAGATAAGCGCCAGTACCGCGAACACCCACGCACGCACCGTACACGCACCGTACACCTCCCTTAGTGGTATAGTATCTGAACGCATCAATATCTGATCCGATCAGATCTATACTAGCGTCCCCAGCAGTTTAGGGTTCCCAAAAACGCAGTGTTAGCGGGATCAGCCTAGATACCTGCTAGCACCTGCGTTTTGCCCCTCCGCCCGGCCCAGCCCAGTCCAGCCCACCCAAGTGCAGTATCGATCGATCACTGACACTTTTTTTTGTAGCGTTTTGGTGAACTGGCAAGCACCAGCGGCGTAGTACACCCCGGTCGTAGTCAAACCAGCACTGCAGTAACACTTGGTGACGTGGCGAGTCCCATAAGTGCAGTTCAAGCTGGTGAGGTGGCAAGCACAAGTAGTGTCCCGCTGCCACCAAAAAGACAAACACAGGCCCGTCGTGCCCATAGTGCCCTTCCTGCTGCATTCGCCAATCCTAATTGGGAACCCACCGCTTCTGCAGCGCCCGTACTTCCCCCATTCACATCCCCAACCAAATGCAGTCGGCTGCATGAGAGGCATTTATATATCCTCCCGAGTACCCCTACCCAATGAACCCCCCCAAAAAAGATGTTGTGTCTGCAGCAAGCGCGGATATAGACGTGACGCCCGCTATTATTGTCCCTCCTGTCCTGACAATCCTGGTCTTTGCATTGGTGAATGTTTTGAACGCTACCATACACTAGTTGAGTATTAGCGTAGGGTACAGCATTGCACAGACTAGGCACACTTTCACAGGGTCTCCCAAGATGCCATCGCATTTTGAGAGACTCGAACCTGGAACCGGTTACAGTTATAAAAGTTACAGTTACAAAAAAAAAGTGTAAAAAAAAAAAAAACACAAACAAAAATAAAAAAAAATAGTTGTCGTTTTATTGTTCTCTCTCTCTCTATTCTCTCTCTATTGTTCTGCTCTTTTTTACTGTATTCTATTCTGCAATGTTTTATTGTTATTATGTTTTATCATGTTTGCTTTTCAGGTATGCAATTTTTTATACTTTACCGTTTACTGTGCTTTATTGTTAACCATTTTTTTGTCTTCAGGTACGCCATTCACGACTTTGAGTGGTTATACCAGAATGATGCCTGCAGGTTTAGGTATCATCTTGGTATCATTCTTTTTAGCCAGCGGTCGGCTTTCATGTAAAAGCAATCCTAGCGGCTAATTAGCCTCTAGACTGCTTTTACAAGCAGTGGGAGGGAATGCCCCCCCCCACCGTCTTCCGTGTTTTTCTCTGGCTCTCCTGTCTCAACAGGGAACCTGAGAATGCAGCCGGTGATTCAGCCAGCTGACCATAGAGCTGATCAGAGACCAGAGTGGCTCCAAACATCTCTATGGCCTAAGAAACTGGAAGCTAGGAGCATTTTATGACTTAGATTTCGCCGGATGTAAATAGCGCCATTGGGAAATTGGGGAAGCATTTTATCACACCGATCTTGGTGTGGTCAGATGCTTTGAGGGCAGAGGAGAGATCTAGGGTCTAATAGACCCCAATTTTTTCAAAAAAGAGTACCTGTCACTACCTATTGCTATCATAGGGGATATTTACATTCCCTGAGATAACAATAAAAATGATTTAAAAAAAAAAATGAAAGGAACAGTTTAAAAATAAGATAAAAAAGCAAAAAAAAATAAAGAAAAAAAATAAATAAATAAAAAGCACCCCTGTCCCCCCTGCTCTCGCGCTAAGGCGAACGCAAGCGGCGGTCTGGCGTCAAACGTAAACAGCAATTGCACCATGCATGTGAGGTATCACCGCGAAGGTCAGATCGAGGGCAGTAATTTTAGCAGCAGACCTCTTCTGTAAATCTAAAGTGGTAACCTGTAAAGGCTTTTAAAGGCTTTTAAAAATGTATTAATTTTGTTGCCACTGCACGTTTGTGCGCAATTTTAAAGCATGTCATGTTTGGTATCCATGTACTCAGCCTAAGATCATCTTTTTTATTTCATCAAACATTTGGGCAATATAGTGTGTTTTAGTGCATTAAAATTTAAAAAAGTGTGTTTTTTCCCCAAAAAATGCGTTTGAAAATCGCTGCGCAAATACTGTGTGGAAAAAAAAAAATGAAACACCCACCATTTTAATCTGTAGGGCATTTGCTTTAAAATAATATATAATGTTTGGGGGTTCAAAGTAATTTTCTTGCAAAAAAAAATAATTTTTTCATGTAATCAAAAAGTGTCAGAAAGGGCTTTGTCTTCAAGTGGTTAGAAGAGTGGGTGATGTGTGACATAAGCTTCTAAATGTTGTGCATAAAATGCCAGGACAGTTCAAACCCCCCCCCAAATGACCCCATTTTGGAAAGTAGACACCCCAAGCTATTTGCTGAGAGGCATGTCGAGTCCATGGAATATTTTATATTGTGACACAAGTTGCGGGAAAGAGACACATTTTTTTTTTTTTTTTTTGCACAAAGTTGTCACTAAATGTTATATTGCTCAAACATGCCATGGGAATATGTGAAATTACACCACAAAATAAATTCTGTTGCTTCTCCTGAGTACGGGGATACCACATGTGTGAGACTTTTTGGGAGCCTAGCCGCGCACGGGACCCCGAAAACCAAGCACCGCCTTCAGGCTTTCTAAGGCCGTAAATTTTTGATTTCACTCCTCACTACCTATCACAGTTTCGGAGGCCATGGAATGCCCAGGTGGCACAAACCCCCCCCCAAATTACCCCATTTTGGAAAGTAGACACCCCAAGCTATTTGCTGAGAGGTATAGTGAGTATTTTGCAGACCTCACTTTTTGTCACAAAGTTTTGAAAATTGAAAAAAGAAAAAAAAAATTTTTTTTCTGGTCTTTCTTCATTTTCAAAAACAAATGAGAGCTGCTCACCATGCCTCTCAGCAAATAGCTTGGGGTGTCTACTTTCCAAAATGGGGTCATTTGGGGGGGGGTTTGTGCCATCTTGGCATTTTATGGCCTTCAAAACTGTGATAGGTAGTGAGGAGTAAAATCAAAAATGTATGCCCTTAGAAATCCTGAAGGTGGTGCTGGGTTTTCGGGGCCCCGTACGCGGCTAGGCTCCCAAAAAGTGCCACACATGTGGTATCCCCGTACTCGGGAGAAGCAGCTGAATGTATTTTGGGGTGCAATTCCACATATGCCCATGGCCTGTGTGAGCAATATATCATTTAGCATAATATCATATAACAACTTTTTGTAATTTTTTTTTTTTGTCATTATTCAATCACTTGGGACAAAAAAAATAAATATTCAATGGGCTCAACATGCCTCTCAGCAATTTCCTTGGGGTGTCTACTTTCCAAAATGGGGTCATTTGGGGGGGTTTTGTACTGCCCTGCCATTTTAGCACCTCAAGAAATGACATAGGCAGTCAGAAACTAAAAGCTGTGTAAATTCCAGAAAATGTACCCTAGTTTGTAGACGCTATAACTTTTGCGCAAACCAATAAATATACGCTTATTGACATTTTTTTACCAAAGACATGTGGCCGAATACATTTTGGCCTAAATGTATGACTAAAATTTAGTTTATTGGATTTTTTTTATAACAAAAAGTAGAAAATATCATTTTTTTTCAAAATTTTCAGTCTTTTTCCGTTTATAGCGCAAAAAATAAAAACGGCAGAGGTGATCAAATACCATAAAAAGAAAGCTCTATTTGTGGGAAGAAAAGGACGCAAATTTCGTTTGGGTAGAGCATTGCATGACCGCGCAATTAGCAGTTAAAGCGACGCAGTGCCGAATTGTAAAAAGTGCTCTGGTCAGGAAGGGGGTAAATCCTTCCGGGGCTGAAGTGGTTAAAGACCCTTAAGTAAACAAGTAAAAGTGACAGGAAACACTGACCAGCAACTATCTAGAAGGGACCCCCAGTAAAGGGGCCTACTCTCCTCTACAGGCAAACTTACATCTGTTTTTGCCCTTCTCTGGTCTTTACTATGGGAAGCTCCTGCACAGAGGCAAAGTTTCACATTAGTACTTATAATATTTGCTTTTTCTGGAGTTCAGCTTTAATCTTCAGGTATGTAATTTTTTGATAGCACTCCCCTAATTAGCTGCTAGGTTAGATAAATGTAGTTATTTGGATATTATGTGTTATCCAAAACTGGCTGCAAAAGTGGAAATATACTCCTTCAAAAGATTTTAGTAATAATTAAAAAAGAAAAAGAAAAGTAATTCATGTGGAAACATCTGTCTTAACTGCCTGATATTCTTCCTGCCCAATGTCAATTTTATTGTGGGTATTGCCGCAATGCATAACTGAACCACCAGTAAAGGTAAAGTGTGGTTATGTTGTGTAATGTTTCCTTTGTATGGTTTAAATAGATAAAGCCTATCTAGATAAAGTCCTAGATAAAGCTTGAGTTTAGTTAAAAGAAATGTACTGATGTATGTCCCATGCTGTGCACGTTGATGGATTGTGTAAAATTCTTTACTGTAAGGCTCCCCTGTCCTCCTCCCGCTGCTAAACTTCCATTACTGTGGTGGTTAACAGCTTCAGGTCTCCAGGCTCAGCTGCACTAAAGTGATCTGATGGGGACACACCCCCCTGTTGCCCTCTTCTCCTCCATTAAAGGGGAACTAAACTGTATCTAAGCACCAAAATTCAAAAATACTTAATTAATTTTTAATATATAAAGCAAACTCACCCATCCATCTATGGCTTCATGCAGTGGCATAACTAGAACCTCCAGGGCCCCGGTGCAAGAAACCACAAAGGACCACCCTGACCGAGGCCCTTCTTTAAGCCCGGTGGTGGAATGCTAGAGCCAAGTCGCAAGTGCGACCTTTGTGACCCTGGTAGTTCCGCCTGGTGTCAGTAGTTTTTATTTTTGTTATTTTATTTTTTTATTATTTGTTACCATTTTTTTTTTTTTACAATATAATTTTTTTACCATTTTTTTAGGAGCTCTTTTGGGGGGCACACACAGTTTACCGTGCCTCAGTTATGAAGGAACAGAGTCAGCGATCGGTACAGACACTGCCTCTATTCATTAGGACACAGAAAGTGCCAGTAAATAACACATTTACCAACCACTTCCCCGCTTTTCATCCTGACAGCATTCCCCGCAGTGGCCATCGGGAGAGGGGGAAGCTGGCAGAGCTGCGGGAGAAAGGGGGGGGCCAGGAGAGAGCACAGCGGGGCAGGAGAGCACACAGGTGGGAACCAGAAAGAAGCTGGGATAGGAGGAGCAGCGGCATACAGAGGAACCGATCTCTCCATTTTCCGCCTGCAGCCGCTAAATGCCTGCGGGAGGAAGAAGAGAATAAGCGGGCATTCAGTGGTTGTGGGAGGAAAATGGAGAGATCAGTTCCTCTGTATGCGGCCACCCCACCACTCCTCCTATCCAGGAGTGCAGGGGGGCAGCATAAGCCCCCTGGAGCATGGGGCTGGGTGGCAATTGTGACCCCCTGTGACCCCTGTAGGTACATACCTGGCTTCATGCTTTCTTTTGTTGAGATGCTCCCATCTTAAGTAAGGGTAGAAAATTAATGTAGCATTTATTCCCTGGAATCCATCTTCCCTTAGGCCAGGCATGCAGGCAGGAAGGTGTGCTTAGCTGAGAAAGTACCTTCTCCCTCCTCCAAATGAAAGAAAAAATGCCATGAAGACTTATAGGATGTTTGATGTCTTAGCTTGGTTCTGGAAAGGTGAAAACTAGTAAATATAATATATTTTCATATCTCCTTCCTAAGGCTAGCAGCTACTGTGCAAAATTTTTCATGCAATTAGAAGGGTGTTTTATTGCACCTTCCCGAATCTAGGAAGCTCCCACCCAGCCACTGTATTAAAACAAAAGTGGTTAAATGATATCTTCAATGTGATTGGAAGCCACTGTAGGGAACAAAGAATTATAGTTGATGTGACAGTTGCTTGGTTTGTAGGTGAGTAACCTGGCTGCTGTATTTTGTACTGGCTGCCAATGATGTAGTTCTTTCCCAGGGAGACCAATCTAGAAGGAGTTTCAGCAATTCGATGTGGATGATACAAAAGCATTGATTAATTTTGGGATAATCTCTCTTGGAACCAGTGTTTGATTCTTTTAATATTACTGGGATGGTGGAAGGAGGACCTATTGGAAATAGGATCCTGTCCAGGATCACAGCCAGGCTCCACACATGATCCGAGAAGATAAGGTTTGTACAATATCTAAGCAAACATTATATTACATTATTATAGTAAAGCAGTTTTATAAGTTGGAAATGCAAAGTCCAACTGTAGTTTTACACTGAGAGTGCAACTAAAAAATAATTTCTTGCATTGAATTCAGCTGTAGTGAAAGTATATGTTAGCACGTTTCCTAAAGCCTAAATGCATAGCTCCCAACTGACCCTGATTTCTTTTAACTATCTTTGATTTGAAACAAAGTCCCTCTGTTCCTCTTTCCTTCTTGTTTGTCCCACATTTTGGTCTGATCTACAGTAGTTGTATATGAAATGCACTATTTATCTTTCTAAAATTGTTTCCCAGTGCTAATCCTTTCATGCACTTGCTAAATTGCTGCATTTTGCAAACATCAAAAGCCAGTGTGAAGGAATAAAAAAAGCACTTATGGGTTTAACTAATTGTTGTTTTTTCTTATAATTCTCCTTTAGAGGGACATGGCAGGGTGTGTCCTATGCCTACATAGGTGTTCCTTGTTCCCATCTCAAAAAGTTGGGAGGTATGCAAATGTAGTTTTATTTAAAGCTGAACTTCAGTTATTTTTTTGGATACAGCAGTCAAATAAATCACCTCTAATAAAGGGTATATTATATCCTGCTTGTAGGCAGGTGCTAAGCTCTAGAGAAGTAGAAGTGAGACAACGATCATAGGTGTACTCACTTACTCCCTTTTTGAAAAGTTAAAGTGGATGTAAATCCAATTTTTTTTTTTTGATGTCATAATGTAAATTATAAGATTTCCTATCATTTGAGCCCAGTCTTGCCACACAGACTTAATCCATCTCCGAGCAATCCTCTTTTATTGTTCAGTGAGATAAATCTTGACAAACTGAGAAAAACTTTGTCAAATACTCCCCCTTGCTGTGAGTGACAGGTGATTTAAATATCTCGTGCACTAGCCTAAGTAAGAGACATGCAGTATTTTTTAATTCCCTCCCCCTCCTTTCTTCTGCTGCTCTGCCAGGATTGGATGTTCCGCATAATCTCAGCCCTGGCTGCAGACACTCCACTCCTGATGGGGGGGGGGGGGGTTGCTGCTGTACACAGCTATATTACACACATATATATATATATATATATATATATATATATATATATATATATATATATATATATATATATATATATATATATACTGTATACTGTATACTCCACCCCCCCCCCCGTAAATGACATGTATAGCGTTTCCGTCCTTTCCTCCGCTCTCCATCCTGACAGAGCCCGTGGGAATGGAGGGGAGTCGGCTGCGGGGGATGAGGGGGGGTGGAGGAGGAAGACACAGCGGGTGGATGAGGACAGGAGGGGGGCCAGAGAAGATCCCCACTATGGCAGTACTTTAAAAAAGATGAGAGTGGGTTTACATCCACTTTAATAAAGCAGTTGGCCCTGTTATGATCAGGTCCGTCTGTCAGTTTTTCAGGCAGACCTGTTTGGACAATCCATTTACCCCTATAGGTTAAAAAAAAAACAGAAGGGTATCCATCCTCCTCCGTCAAGGTGCATCGAATCCGGCGACCAATCTTTTTTTTTTTTTTAGGTCATTGAGACACTTTGCTAATCCCAAAATAATACTCAGTTTGGGTGTAATATTTCCGCCTCTGTCTGTTTTCGTACTGAAGAATAACTTTAAAAATGTGATGCTGGCTGTTTCCATCTTGCTTGTGGGCATGTGAAGCCCACAAGCATTGATTTCCTGGATGCGGTAAATGCTGTTCATTTACAGCTTGTTCACACACATGATCATTGTTTCCACACTGAATCTTGGGAAGCCTGACACTAAGCTCCCAGGAGACAGTGCGGCGCCGGGGAAAGGCAATAAACCCGCCTACTCCCTTGGGAGGAGAGACAGGAAGTGCCACAATAATGTACAATATAAAGGTAATTACAGTGATAAAAAAAAAAATTTGTGTGGCATTTGAACATCTATGCAATTAACTGAAGGGGGTAAGATTAAGTAAAAAATTTGAGTGGAACTCCGCTTTAAGTGAAAATATGTTGCACTATAATTAACCTTTCAATCAATGCTTAAATCCCATGTAATTACTTAATTAATTATGAATTCCTCATAGTGATAGTGAAAAATAAAAAATGATAAAAAAGAGGAAAAAGCAAATGATGTGCGTGGTATAGCCAAAACTTAGCAATCATGTAACTTCACAATCATGAGCATAAGCTACACCAGTGGAATAATCCACAGATTCCCACCTTCAAATACACAATATATAGATAGACCTAAATGGCTACTGAGTATATAAAGTCCGATTTAATGCCAACAAAAGGTCCATTCAAAAACTTCTTTTATAATGTTGTTTGATGTTTTTTAAATATCCTTTTATGTTTTAAAGATGTTTTGATAGCCGCTCTTAAATGCAGTAAAATACATGCAATAAATCAAAGATAGGCATCATTGCGCAATGAACGGAATACTCAGGGTAAAAAACCTTCAGCAGACACACTCACATGAACCTGGATAGTTTGTGCATTGGGCAAAACAATCATCCGCTTGGAGCGCGGTGAGTCCTCACACCACTACTATCGAGCTGTTAGCCAACCTCGGTATAGTACCTCACTGACTCCTCCTACGCATTGCATCACCCGACAAGTGACTTTTTCAAGGTTCACTTAACATTTACCTATAGGTGTCTGAACACTTTTAATGTTAAATTATATGCTTTTTTTCAATCATATACTCACCATTAGGGATGAGCTTCGAGTTCGAGTCGAACTCATGTTCTACTCGAACATTGGCTGTTCGCAAGTTCGCCGAACAGCGAACAATTTGGGGTGTTCGCGGCAAATTCGAATGCCGCGGAACACCCTTTAAAAGTCTATGGGAGAAATCAAAAGTGCTAATTTTAAAGGCTTATATGCAAGTTATTGTCAATAAAAGTGTTTGGGGACCCGGGTCCTGCCCCAGGGGACATGGATCAATGCAAAAAAAAGTTTTAAAAACGGACGTTTTTTCAGGAGCAGTGATTTTATTAATGCTTAAAGTCAAACAATAAAAGTGTAATATCCCTTTAAATTTCGTACCTGGGGGGTGTCTATAGTATGCCTGTAAAGGGGCACATGTTTCCTGTGTTTAGAACAGTCTGACAGCAAAATGACATTTGGAAGGAAAAAACTCATTTAAAACTACCCGCGGCTATTGCATTGCCGACAATACACATAGAAGTTCATTGATAAAAACGGCATGGGAATTCCCCACAGGGCAACCCCGAACCAAAATAAAAAAAAAAAAATGATGTGGGGGTCCCCCTAAATTCCATACAAGGCCCTTCAGGTCTGGTATGGATATTAAGGGGAACCCCAGCCAAAATTTAAAAAAAAAATTGACGTGGGGTTCCCCCTAAATTCCATACCAGACCCTTCAGGTCTGGTATGGATTTTAAGGGGAACCCCGCGCCAAAAAAAAAAAAAAAAAACGGCGTGGGGTCCCCCTAAAAATCCATACCAGACCCTTATCCGAGCACGCAACCTGGCAGGCCGCAGGAAAAGAGGGGGGGACGAGAGTGCGGCCCCCCCCCCTCCTGAACCGTACCAGGCCACATGCCCTCAACATTGGGAGGGTGCTTTGGGGTAGCCCCCCAAAACACCTTGTCCCCATGTTGATGAAGACAAGGGCCTCATCCCCACAACCGTGGCCGGTGGTTGTGGGGGTCTGCGGGCGGGGGGCTTATCGGAATCTGGAAGCCCCCTTTAACAAGGGGACCCCCAGATCCCGGCCCCCCCCCTGTGTGAAATGGTAAGGGGGTACTTACCCCTACCATTTCACTAAAAAACTGTCAAAAATGTTAAAAATGACAAGAGACAGTTTTTGACAATTCCTTTATTTAAATGCTTCTTCTTTCTTCCTTCATCTTCTTCTTCTTCTGGTTCTTCTGGCTCTTCTGGTTCTTCCTCCGGCGTTCTCGTCCAGCATCTCCTCCGCGGCGTCTTCTATCTTCTTCTCCTCGGGCCGCTCCGCACCCATGGCATGAGGGGGGAGGCTCCCGCTCTTCTCTTCATCTTCATCTTCATCTTCTTCTTCATCTTCTTCTTCTTCTTCTTCTTCTCTTCTTCATCTCTTCTTCCTTCTTCATTTCTTCTGCGGGCCGCTCCGCATCCATGCATGGAGGGAGGCTCCCGCTGTGTGACGGCGTCTCTTCGTCTGACGGTTCTTAAATAACGGGGGGCGGGGCCATCCGGTGACCCCGCCCCCCTCTGACGCACGGTGAATTGACGGGACTTCCCTGTGACGTCACGGGGAATGCCACAGGGAAGTCCCGTCATGTCCCGTGCGTCAGAGGGGGCGGGGTCACCGGGAGGCCCCGCCCCCCGTTATTTAAGAACCGTCAGACGAAGAGACGCCGTCACACAGCGGGAGCCTCCCTCCATGCATGGATGTGGAGCGGCCCGCAGAAGAAATGAAGAAGGAAGAAGAGATGAAGAAGAGAAGAAGAAGAAGAAGATGAAGAAGAAGATGAAGATGAAGATGAAGAGAAGAGCGGGAGCCTCCCCCCTCATGCCATGGGTGAGGAGCGGCCCGAGGAGAAGAAGATAGAAGACGCCGCGGAGGAGATGCTGGACGAGAACGCCGGAGAAAGAACCAGAAGAGCCAGAAGAACCAGAAGAAGAAGAAGATGAAGGAAGAAAGAAGAAGCATTTAAATAAAGGAATTGTCAAAAACTGTCTCTTGTCATTTTTAACATTTTTGACAGTTTTTTAGTGAAATGGTAGGGGTAAGTACCCCCTTACCATTTCACACAGGGGGGGGGGCCGGGATCTGGGGGTCCCCTTGTTAAAGGGGGCTTCCAGATTCCGATAAGCCCCCCGCCCGCAGACCCCCACAACCACCGGCCAGGGTTGTGGGGATGAGGCCCTTGTCTTCATCAACATGGGGACAAGGTGCTTTGGGGGGCTACCCCAAAGCACCCTCCCAATGTTGAGGGCATGTGGCCTGGTATGGTTCAGGAGGGGGGGGGGGCCGCACTCTCGTCTCCCCCTCTTTTCCTGCGGCCTGCCAGGTTGCGTGCTCGGATAAGGGTCTGGTATGGATTTTTAGGGGGACCCCACGCCGTTTTTTTTTTTTTTTTGGGCGCGGGGTTCCCCTTAAAATCCATACCAGACCTGAAGGGTCTGGTATGGAATTTAGGGGGAACCCCACGTCAATTTTTTTTTAAAATTTTGGCTGGGGTTCCCCTTAATATCCATACCAGACCTGAAGGGCCTTGTATGGAATTTAGGGGGACTCCCACATCATTTTTTTTTTTTTAATTTTGGTTCGGGGTTGCCCTGTGGGGAATTCCCATGCCGTTTTTATCAATGAACTTCTATGTGTATTGTCGGCAATGCAATAGCCGCGGTAGTTTTAAATGAGTTTTTTCCTTCAAAATGTCATTTTGCTGTCAGACTGTTCTAAACACGGGAAACATGCGCCCCTTTACAGGCATACTATAGACACCCCCCAGGTATGAAATTTAAAGGGATATTACACTTTTATTGTTTGACTTTAAGCATTATTAAAATCACTGCTCCTGAAAAAACGGCCGTTTTTAAAACTTTTTTTTGCATTGATCCATGTCCCCTGGGGCAGGACCCGGGTCCCCAAACACTTTTATTGACAATAACTTGCATATTAGCCTTTAAAATTAGCACTTTTGATTATTCATGTTCGTGTCCCATAGACTTTAACGGTGTTCGCGTTTTCGAACGAATTTTTTTCCTGTTCGCATGTTCTGGTGCGAACCGAACAGGGGGGTGTTCGGCTCATCCCTACTCACCATTATCCATTTCAGCGCTTTAGTATTTTTGTCTTTTTCTAGGACCGCAGAGTCTGTTTACACCCAGCCTCCCATAGAGCAAAGTAGGCTCTGTTCGTTTCCACTATGCAAAAACTGGGCAGGCCTGCTCTGATTAGCAGAGGATCAGTGGACAGATCCCCTGCTGATCAAAACGGAGTCCATCCAATGTGAAAGGGGTCAGACCACTTCAGTTGCTTACTTCTGTTGCTAGGGAAATCTGTTGGTGGACTGGTATGTCCTCAGTACAGGACTCCCTGTGGCTAACTTAGTGGAGTCTTGTGTTCTGATTGGAAACTGAGTTCTCCCAAGATTAGGGGTGGCCATCTTAGACACAGGGAGGCTTTATTGCAGTTTAGTGCAGGCAAAGGCCCCTGATATTGTCTGATCCTTGTGCATGCAAATCCCAGTCACATGCTGTCCACTGGTTACCGTGCAAATCCTCCTTTCAGTAAAGCTGGATATCCCATACAGCAGCAATCTCTCAGTGTCATACCTCCCAACTTTTTGAGATGGTAACGAGGGACACCTAATAGCAAAAGAATGTAGTCATTGGACATACCCCCATGCCACGCCCCCTTAAAGGAGAATTATACAAACAAAAATGAACAAAAAACCCACTAGTGCTTTTTTTTTAACTACTACTATTCCTTTATATTGGCTTTGGAAATTTACAAATGCATTAATTTAGAAATAGAATGAAAGGTTTAGCACTGGCTAGCACTTTTTGAAAGATAAAAAGAGCATTTTATATACAACTATATAGATCAGACCAAAATGAGAGACAAATGAGGAGGAAAGGGGGACAGAGGGACATTGTTCCAAATCAGGGACAGTCCCTCGAAATTATGGACAGTTGGGAGTTATGTTCAGTACTATGGGAATGAAGACCTCTGGCTGCAACAGTGAAGATATGCTTTCATTCGCCCTCCTTTTCCTCTCCTCTAGTCCAATCACAAAACTCCATGTATTTAGAATGTGAATGGACAAGGTAAGATCCTGTCCACCCAACCCCCCCGTCCATTCACAGAATGCTTTACATTTTGTGAAAGAATACAAGTTTTATGAATTGAAGAAAAGGAACAGAGGCAAGGGAGGGTGAATGATGGCATCCTGCGCTGTTACAGCTGCTGCCTCTCAGACATCGCAGTACAGAAAGATCACTATTGTTTACAGGATCCGGATTCACTGAAATAAGAATTATACAGCAACCAGCATAGGATACTCATCATTAGAGGTACTATATTTGACTAGTAAATAAAATAGGTGTCAAAAATATGCTAAAATATAGAAGCACAGTTTGCAAGGTTAATCTATACACCTAGGTCAAAATTACAACCTCTGCTAACTAGAGTTTTGCTGCTGCATTGCAATGTTGTTCATATATAAGTGAAAAGATTTTCATAAAAAGTTCATAAACCTCTTTAAAACTGTGCAGGATCTTCACATTGTAAACTTTCACCGCTGTGAAACATTTTACTAAATAAAAAGCTTTCCCTATGATCTTGCAGCATGATGTCACGCTGTGTCTCCTCATGTACAGCAGGTGGCAGCATTGTGGCTTTTGAGGACCACTTTTTTTTTTTGAATGTGAATTCCCCTAGATAGGAATCCCCTCCTTCTACCTATAAAACAGCTTCTGAGATGTCTGTTACCCAGTCTGAGTGCTGAGTCTTCAGGAAACACAAGAGTCAGAGACAAGTGTATTCCCTATTATTACTACTGGAATTTAGAGCTGCCAAAGAAATCCTGGGATTTGCAGCCCTACTGGAATTTTATTAAGCTAATTTAAAGGAATTGCTATTTGAAGCTCCATCACAGGGTCTGTGACACAAAGATCTTTTACGGGGTCTTACCCTTAAACTCTGTGTTAAAGCAGGACCCTAATTATGTCTGGAAGTCTGGGAGCATCCACTGTGACCAAAGTCATAGGATGTATCATCTATTTGCAGATCATGTCCACATATGGTAAATTATTTGTATTTTAGTGGAAATTATTCATGTTATTATTATTACTGTTTGTTTTATATTCTCTTTGCTATTCAGAGCTGCAGTCTTACTACTGAGACAGGTATTTTAAAAGACATAGAGGTCATGATTTTAATATTATTGTTGGCATGCCTCCATTGTCTTTATATATTCAATTTTCATTTTCAAATTTGAATATTTTGTAGTAATATAATGCTCTGGCTAAATTGTGTTCAATTTCTATCTGTGCAATTCATTGATTCTGTTCTACATATCAAAATTCCAATATTATTTGATAAAAGAACAGTACATTGGAAGCTCATCTCTATTGTCTTTATATATTCAATTTTTATTTACAAATTTTAATATTTTGTCTATAACGGCTTGGCTAAACTGTGTTAAATGTCTGTGTGTGCTATTCATTGATGCCATTGTACAAATCATGATATCAGTTTTATTTGATAGGAGAACAATACATTGGTGGCAGACCTCTGTTGCCCATATTGTCTTGTTTCTGAACATCCTCATTCATATATAAGATATAAGAATAATTAAGACAAAATAACACCCAGATTGTTGTATGAATGATTTTTGTAGAATGTAATGTCTATTTTTGGAATAATGGAAGAACTAAGGTATAATTCTAACCTTTTGTATTTCATTGTCAGAATGGCAAATTGTTTGCCAGGCGAGGTGGCGTGTGTACTGACTAGCTCATTATGTCTTCCACAGCCCATACCAGAGAAATCACCCTTACACAGCCTAACTCTATAATCAAAGCTGAGATCGGGGACGAGCTTCTTATCAAATGTCTAGGCACCAAATGCCGGAATCCGATCTTCACCTGGTCTTCCCTGTCTGACAATCCGTTAAGTGGTATAGTTACCAATGATGGACAAATATCTGTCCTGACTATGAAGATCAGCAGCGAGAATCTTGACATGTATGATTCCTTTCGGTGTACTGTGCATTGTGATAATCCTCCTGCGGAAAAGGGCTTCAAGGTGATAGCTTACTGTAAGTATTGAATACAAACTCAAAGTGATGTTAAGCTCTGGTTTAAAAAAGAAAATTCTATTCAAGTATATATTCCTATTGCAAAACCATACCAAACCATCCAACTTCCTATTAGAGGATGGCTACATTCGTTCTCTATGGTATTGCTGTATGTAGGAATGTAGCCACCCTCTCTTTCTTGCTCCCAAGATGGACTAGGGAATATGAAAATTTGTAGCGTGCATAGAGCAGTACACATGACCACAACTAATGTGCATAGAGGTGGGTGTGTGTGTGGAGGGGGGATTATAGGTTTGGGTACAGGGCTATTAAGTAGTAGACGTGCATGAAATAAAAATGAAAATATGAATATATGAAAATATAAAAATGAAAAAAATGAAATTATTTTTAGAGAGAAAGGATATTGTTTAGTATTACTTTAATGAAATCATTGCAAATACACAAATACTTATGTTTGGATGACAGATAGAAGACACTTTTAAAATATTCCACAATGATAAAAATGTAAAAGACTATGTGAAAGTAATGGCACCTGCTTCAAAACCTTTAGCTATCAGCAACCGTTCTGTATATTAGTCATCTTCATATATGACTTGCTTTAATGAGAACAGCAGGCTTGAGCCTGAAGCTAGAGATCTCCTTTAAAACATTATAGCAGAAGTATTCATGTGGAAACATCTGTCTTTAACGGTCAGTGTTCTTCCTGCACAATGTGTGTTCAATTGTAGGTACCAGTGCAATGCTTGAATTAACCGCCAGTAACGGTATTGGGTGTGGTTATAACAATCATCGCATTGTGTAACTTCTCCTATGTAAAATCTAAACCAAACCAATGATGCCTCTGCCTTGCCTAGGAGTAATATGAGCTCAGTCTGTTTAGCCCTGATAGTATATCATGTGTCTGCATAATATTTTAAAGCCATATCCATGGTTAAATTGTTATCATATTAAAGCTACATACCATGTCTCGAGTTTTTTTAAATTTGCATAGCACAGAGGTACATTAAACTGCAGGAAAGTAATACTGAAACTTGTGAAAAAAGATAATAAAACAGCGCAATCAAACCCAAAAACTGCTAAAAATGCTGGTGTGCATCAATACATGGGCAAAAAAATATCAGCCAAATGTAAATGGTATAAATTGAGCAAGCATGTAACCAGTGAAAGATTTTGGGTTTGATTGCGCTGATTATCTTTTTTTCACATGTTTTGACTCTTGTCATGAACAGCAGCATTAACCTTACCACTATTTGTTAGTTTATGCAGCGCAGGTGATTTACTGTTTCAATACTGAAACTTATTTCACCAATCAGCTGTCAATTTTTTCTTAACCCGCGCTGGAAAAATGTAAATTCTGTATGCTATAAGCAACAGTTATACTTTTGTGCTCAGATTTTTATGGATAAGGCTTTTAGCGTGTAGCTTTACCTGATAGATGTTCTTTGCTTACTTCAGTCTAGCTAATGCAATAAATGTCTTTTTGCAGCATTTCCTAAACCCATCCTGACCATCTCATCTCTTACGGCTGGAGAACAGTCACGTATCACCTGTACCATTCCTAATGCCTATCCATTTTACATGGCTGAAGCTTCGATCTTGATTGAAGAGATGACTGTGGCTGAGTATGAGGTCCCATATGAAGATTTAGATGAGCATGTACTGAAAAATATCAGCCTGTCTCATAATTTAAATCTGACTGATAAAAATGAGGCACAAGAGATTAAATGTGAAGCCCTACTAAAATTTCAGGAAGAAGGAATTGACCCTATATTTTGGGATACATCTATACAACTCAACCTTTTATGTGAGTAACCCAGGGGCAGCTTTCTGAACATGTATAAGGAGTGTATATTATTTTTACAAGTAATTATATAGCACTGTCAGTTTATGCTGTTTATGTGTTATTACATATATTTTACACATTCACAGTTCCTGCCCTCAAGGAGCTTACAATCTAAGGTCCCTAACTCATATTCATACATAAATTTACTAGGGCCAATTTAGACATTGTCCAATTAACCTACCAGCATGCCTTTGGAGTGTGGGAGGAAACTGGAGTTTCCGGAGGAAACCCACGCAAGCACAGGGAGGACACTCAAACTCCATGCAGGTAGTTCTGTGGGTTGGGATTTGAACCAATGACCCTAGTGCTGCTAGGTGGAAGTGCTAACCACTTAGCCACTGTGCTGCCTCCTATAAGTATTATTTGTGAGCTATAAAGCCCAATACCAGGCACCTAAAACATTATTCCTTACAGTGGGGCTGTACCTGCCCTGCAAGAGTTTCGATCTATGGGAACAATAAAAGAAGATTTACCAATCTGATCCTCAACACCTTCTCGTTGGTAGATCAGCCACAGCAGCATCTTCTCCCCCATGCTCCGGTGGTCTAGGGTTCTAACACCATCAAGACCAATATAGGGGCCATAGCCCCATATTGAATGTGTTGACACTGAGGGACAGTCCCCTGCCAGAGTGTGGGGAGCACCATCTGACGGAGGATAGAGTAAGCAAGAGTGTTTCTTTTTTCCTTTCAAATCATTTTCAAATTCTGCAATATCCATTGGCCAGCATAGAGGAACATGCTAATCTAAAAGGATGCCAGGGAGGTGTTCTTTCACTTGGCCTCATCCCTTGTCAGGACTTGCTCTGAGTGCATCTGAATGGGTAGCTAGAAAGAGGGATATGAAGAGAATGGAATGAACTGTAGAAACAGGCATTAAGGAAATAAATGTAGCTGGGGATCCCTGGAACGATTTGAGGGTGTTTATGTTGACTAAAGGTACACAGAGTTTTAAAGCAACAGAATGACACAATTAAAATTTACAGCATATATTTTTTTTTTTTTTTTACTCTTTAAAATGAAACTAAACCTACACTTACAAAAACCTGGGAAGTAGTGAAGATGTATGCAGAGTGTAAAATGTGCTGACCTCTAGGTCCTATAGCCAGGTCTCCTACCTGTCCCAGTGTAATCTACTTCCACCTTCTGAGTCTTCTTTGGATGTCAGTTGTTGGCTTGACAATAAGGAGATGATGACAAAATTTGTGAACTAAAGCGCACCAAAACTTACAAAAGGCAGTAGTTTAAATACTCCAGTCCAATCCTATCTTTGTGTAACTGAAATTAGAGTTGTCCTTTTAAAGCTTGTAACAGTATTTCACAATCTTATACCACTATTTTACACTTTTTTACTTTTCGCAGATCCTCCAGAAAAACCAATTATCAAAGCTTACCCTGGCCCAAATGTGAACAAAGCAGAAAACATCTCCCTGAAATGTACATTTGAAAGTAGATCCCCAGCTAGTATGCAGTGGGTGAAAGTGGATAAGGACAATGAACTGGTCATGAGCATGGATGACCAGGGAACTCTGACAATTCTGAATGCAGGGCCAGAAGATAGCGGGATGTACATCTGCCGTGTACAAAACAATGTAGGAAAAACATCTTCCCAAATGCAGATTACTGTACAAGGTAAGACAGGAAGAATATAACTGCTTGTAACTCAGCTAATGTTCCTACTGCTTTGTGACAGGTGGAATTTGCATGGCTCAATAGACCAGAGCCTACCAGTAAGGCTCCGTTAAGACCTAGGTGTCCTGGATTGACCTAGGCGACCATGTCTTTATGACCCTTGCTTTGTGCACTGGTGCGCATTAATGTTGGAACAGGAAGGAGCCATCCCAAACTATTCCCACAAAGTTGGGAGCATGAAATTGTCCAAAATGTTCTGGTATGCTGACGCCTTAAGAGTTCCCTTCACTGGAACTGAGGAGCCAAGTCCAACTTCTGAAAAACAACCCAACACAATGACCCCCCCTCCACCAGATGATTTGGACCAGTGCAAAAAGTAAGGTCCATAAAGACATGGATGAGTGAGTATGGGGTGGAGGAACTTGACTGGCCTGCACAGAGTCCTGACCTCAACCTGATAGAACACCATTGGGATGAATTTGAGCGTAGACTGCAAGCCAGGCCTTCTCATCCACAACAGTGCCTTCTGGAAGAATGGTCAAACATTCCCATGGACACACTACTAAACCTTGTGGACAGCCTTCCCAGAAGAGTTGAAGCTGTTATAGCTGTAAAGGGTGGGCCAACTCAATTTTGAACACTACAGACTAATGCCCTGTACACACGATAGAATTTTCTGACAACAAATGTTCGATGGGATCTTTCCGTCGGAAATTCCGACCGTGTGTAGGCTCCATCGGACATTTTCCGTCGGAATTTCCAAAAAAACAAAATTTGAGATCTGGATTTCAAATTTTCCAACAACAAAATCCGTTGTCGGACATTCCGATCGTGTGTATACAATTCAAACGCACAAAGTTCCACGCATACTCAGAATCAAGCAGAAGAGCCGCACTGGCTATTGAACTTCATTTTTCTCGGCTTGTCGTACGTGTTGTACATCTACGCGTTCTTGACGTTCTAAATTTTTTACAAGATTTGTGTGACAGTGTGTATGCAAGACAAGTTTGAGCCAACATTCGTCGGAAAAAAAAACATGGATTTTGTTTTCGGAAAATCCTATCGTGTGTACAGGGCATAAGACTGGGATGCCAATAAAGTTCATGTGCGTGTAAAGGTTGGTGTCCCAATACTTTTGATAATATAGTGTACTTTAAAGCAGACTTGTTTTTTTTACCTTAATGCATTCTCTGATCCAGCACTGTGCATAAGAGCAGTGGCTCTCTCCACTCTCTTCCTCCTCACAGGGCAGATTGGTTGCAACAGGAGCCATTGGCTCCTGTTACTATCAATCAAATCCTGTGACGAGGGAATGGGGGGTAGGGCAAAGCCCAGCTGTCTATGTATATTGGCGCAGGCAGCGGGGCTTAGGAGCAAACCTATTTACCCCTTTAGCAAGCAGCTTGCTGGGGAAGGGGGTACTTGGCAAGGGGGAGGAGCCAGAAGCACTGGGGGGGGGACCCCAGAAGAGGAGGATCGGGGCTGCTCTGTGTAAAACCATTGCACAGAGCAGGTAAGGATAACATTTTTTATATTTCGAAAAAATTAAAAAAAATGTAAGAGTCACTTTAATGCCTTGCAAGCACTGGCATCTGGAAACAAAAGAGTTGCTTTCACTATTACTTGCTCCTATAACACTTAGTAGCTTTTAACATGCCACTTGCTATTGTTAGCACAGCAACCAACATCAGTCAGCGTATTGGGAAATTGGTCCTTTTGGTGCATTTTCTGAGTTAAGATGAAGCGCTGCTGACTTGCATCATCCAATCATGTGCAAGCAGAAATGCTTTTTTTTTCCTTGCACGTGATTGGGTATTCTTTGCACTCACATTTCATTCACTAAGCTCTGGGGCAAATCCGCTTGCAAAGTGCAACTTCCCTTGCCAAGTGAGCAACCTTTTTTGCCTTTAGAAATGTACCCCAACGATTCACAATAGGGTCTTACAAATTCAAGTCTTCTGTTTTGCACAATGCAAGAGAGCTGGAAAGGAAAGAAATGTGCAGTATAAAAGTAAATGTATAATTTGTGAAAACGCTGGCATATGCTATGTTTTGTGGAAATGTTGTCTACCTTTTTTCAAGCCACATAAGTATAACACTATATATGTTTTCTAGCTCTTCCAGAAAAACCTAAGTTGACCATATTTCCTACAACCAAAGTGCAAATTGGACAGTCTGTCACAATTGAATGCCTAGCTAATGAAATGAATGTGCATGTTACCTTGTGGAAGGTATTAAAAGATAGAGATACTCCCCTTCCAGAAGCAAATGGAAAATTAGTCATACAAGAAGCAGACCCAATAGACACCGCCATATACAAGTGCACAGCTGAAAATGTTTATGGAGTTAGTGAAGCATCAGAATCACTCACAGTGGAATGTAAGTATGATTTATTGATACATAGAAGACCTACATGTAATCATCATCAATATGTGTTTAGCTGCTTAGGGTCCCATTTTGGACCATTTCACAGCACAGTATTACTGCAACGCATAAGAGACAACTGGCACTTTTCATGCATTATTGTAACAGAAGGGTGCTATGCTTTGCTCTAGTAAAAGTTTAAACTGCCTAAACGTGGGCTGGGACTAAATATTTGCTTTGGTTGTTAATATTCTAATTATCTGACTGGTTACATCTGTTCATTCAGTTAAATTCATAACTGTCCAGTCATCTATGTCTTGAATGTCATACTATTCAGACTTATCTAGCATTAGACATTAGTATTTTTAAAATTACAGACTCCATAGGTATGCATTTCTCAAAAGACTCCAGCGACACACATTACATCGAATGAAGTCATTCTTACAGGAAAATTACTGTTCTCTATGCCATTCCTCTGAATAAAATCAAATTCATCATATAATTTAAACGTATGAATGTTATAATTTACCACCCTAATACAGTACTTAGTGTTGTCCATATACAATATTGTGTTTCACCATCAAGACTGTAAAGTATTTTAATCCTTCAAACTAGTTCTCCTAGTTCAGCAGTCTCCAAACTGTAGCCCGGTGGCCGGATGTGGCCCTTTGCTTGCTTTTGCCCAGCCCTATTCCTCCCATTGACACCAACGAAAGGGCACAATTCCTCCCACTGAAAACAACGATGTGGCAGAATTCCTTCTATTGACACCAAAGATGGGGCACTATTCCTCTCAGTGACACAAACAATGAGGCACTATTCCTCCCGCAGACACCAACGATGGGGCAGAATTCCTTCCATTGGCACCGATGATGGGGCACTATTCCTTCCTCTGACACCAAAGATGGGGCACGAGTCCTCCCACTGACACCAAAGATAGGGCATTGTTTATCCCAACTGGATGCCAGAAACTCTGTGCGTCTTTGGCTCTGTTTCAGGGCTGAATTCAGGCAAAGATTTGGCCCTGATTCGTCCCTGAAACTGAGAACATGGACGCACAGCGTTCCTGTGCGATCCACAGCCGGTTCCAGTGTGAACCGAGCCACAATGTGTGTAGCTGATTTTGTAATTCAGTTAAACTATAAAATGCTTTACAGTTTTATATAAATTATGATTTGAACATTTATTTCAGGGAAATATAAAACATTAATTATTCATCTCTTTTTTTTCAGATCCTCCAATTGACACTGCTTTTACTTCTTCTGACAAGGAAGTAAATGAAGGAGGTGAAGTCACTTTGACATGTGCTTCAAAGGGAGTCCCTGAACCCAGCTTCTTACTGTATCATTTGTTGCCATCCGGGGATAGAGATCTGCTTTCTGAAGGTCCAGTGGTCACATTGACAAATGTGACCAGTGGGGTTTATCAATGTGAAGCCACAAACTCGCTGGGCAGCAAGAAAGAGAAACTGGAGCTTACAGTGAAATGTGAGTAGTGGCAGTGGTAATCCCAAAAACCATCCAGGCTAACCTTAATTTAGGTCAATGTACTTTTTACTGATTCCTTATATGCAATAAAGATTTAGGCAAATGTGTTTTGAACACATTTGATTACATTACCTTATACATGAGACAGCACAGTGATTTAGTGTTGAGAATGCAGGCAGATATACAGTTAGGTCCATAAATATTGGCACATCGACACAATTCTAATCTTTTTGGCTCTATACACCACCACAATGGATTTGAAATGAAACAAACAAGGTGTGCTTTAACTGAAGACTTTCAGCTTTAATTTGAGGGTATTTACATTCAAATCAGGTGAACGATGATGGAATTATAACAGTTTGTATATGTGCCTCCCACTTTTTAAGGGACCAAAAGTAATGGAACAGATTTACAATCATCCATCAAACCTTCACTTTTTAATACTTGGTTTCAAATCCTTTGCAGTCAATTACAGCCTGAAGTCTGGAACGCATAGACATCACCAGACGCTGGGTTTCATCCCTGGTGATGCTCTTCTAGGCCTCTACTGCAACTGTCTTCAGTTCCTGCTTGTTCTTGGGGCATTTTCCCTTCAGTTTTGTCTTCAGCATGTGAAATGCATGCTCAATCGGATTCAGGTCAGGTGATTGACTTGGCCATTGCATAACATTCCACTTCTTTCCCTTAAAAAACTCTTTGGTTGCTTTCGCAGTATGCTTCGGGTCATTGTCCATCTGCACTGTGAAGCGCCGTCCAATGAGTTCTGAAGCATTTTGCTGAATATGAGCATATAATATTGCCCGAAACACTTCAGAATTCATCCTGCTGCTTTTGTCAGCAGTCACATCATCAATAAATACAAGAGAACCAGTTCCATTGGCAGCCATACATGCCCACGTCATGACACTACCACCACCATGCTTCACTGATGAGGTGGTAGGCTTTGGATCAGGAGAAGTTCCTTTCCTTCTCCATACTCTTCTCTTCCCACCAATCTGGTACAAGTTGATCTTGGTCTCATCTGTCCATAGGATGTTGTTCCAGAACTGTGAAGGCTTTTTTAGATGTTGTTTGGCAAACTCTCATCTGGCCTTCCTGTTTTTGAGGCTCACCAATGGTTTACATCTTGTGGTGAACCCTCTGTATTCACTCTGGTGAAGCTTTCTCTTGATTGTTGACTTTGACACACATACACCTACCTCCTGGAGAGTGTTATTGATCTGGCCAACTGTTGTGAAGGGTGTTTTCTTCACCAGGGAAAGAATTCTTCGGTCATCCACCACAGTTGTTTCCCGTGGTCTTCCGGGTCTTTTGGTGTTGCTGAGCTCACCGATGCATTCTTTCTTTTTAAGGATGTTCCAAACAGTTGATTTGGCCACACCTAATGTTTTTGCTATCTCTATGATGCGTTTGTTTTGTTTTTTTAGCCTAATGATGGCTTGCTTCACTGATAGTGACTGCTCTTTGGATCTCATATTGAGAGTTGACAGCAACAGATTCCAAATGCAAATAGCACACTTGAAATGAACTTGGGACCTTTTATCTGATCCTTGTAAATGGGATAATAAGGGAATAACACACACCTGGCCATGGAACAGCTGAGCAGCCAATTATCCAATTACTTTTGGTCCCTTAAAAAGTGGGAGGCACATACACAAACTGTTGTAATTCCTACACCGTTCACCTGATTTGGATGTAAATACCTCAAATTAAAGCTGAAAGTCTGCAGTTAAAGCACATCTTGTTCGTTTCATTTCAAATCCATTGTGGTGGTGTATAGAGCCAAAAAGATTCGAATTGTGTCAATGTTCCAATATTTATGGACCTGACTGTATTTGTGACTCCTCAAATGTGGTGGGAAAGCAAGAAGCCAACATGATCCAAGTTAAATATGTGATCCTATAAATTAGTTTATTTTTTTATGAATTGTTCATAAAGTTTCAACAATAACTGCCCAAGTTACTGCATGAAATTCTTGTCTATATTCCCATGTTAATTATCTATATAGCTTTATCCACTGGGACATGGCTTTGTTGACCTAAAACAACAGAAAAAGTTGAAAGACTGTCCTCTGGGTTTATTTTAAAACAATTTATTTTTTATCTCAACAGTTCCACCCAAGAATACACATATAACCATTGCACCCTCATCAGAGGTTAGAGAGGGAGACTTCATAGACATCATATGTGTTTCAGAAGCTTTTCCTGCTCCCAGACTTTCTCTGAAAGTGAAGACAGCAGATGGTGTAAGAGAGCTGGTATCGGAGGGTGGACGGTACCAAATTGCACACGCTGGCATGAAACACAGTGGGACATACATCTGTGAATCTACAAATATCGCAGGACAGCAACAAGTGGAGACCACACTGACCATACAAGGTGAGGAAAAAAATCAAACATTATAACGACGTATTTAATAAATCATAACTAATACAAATAAAATATATAAGTAAAGTTATAAGATTCCAAGTGTAGTAAACCAACCAATGAGGTTTTATTTTAGTGAAGGCAGATGATGGAAGGATGATATAACCTATGATAGGTTTTTGTGGGTATTTGCACTTAGTATATTTTCCTTTGTAGATACAGCATAACTGCATAAGGGCTCTTGCACACTGAGTCACTCTGCTCCTTTCAGCAAGGGATCTGTAAACAGAGCTGAACAGGACAGATGTCAGTTTTCTTTACTTTTGGGCCTGTTCAGTTTGTGTTTGCATTTACAGAGCGGATGTGGGTGGACCATCATAACTCCATGGGCGGCTGTATGAAAACGCACTTGTGTCTGTTTATATCAGGTTACCTCTGATCCATCATATTTAGGTCCGGAAAAACAGAAAAGGATGGACTCAGAGGTAGTGTAATTGTACATCTTAGAGCTGCATGGAGCTTCCGATCAGGTCCGCCTGAAAAACTGAAAGGTGGACCTTATAGGAAAGCCCCTGTAAAAGGGCCCTTAGACAATGAAGACTATACCCTCAAGTATTGTAAGCTTTTAAAGATGTTATGTAGCATCCAGTAACCAGTGCTTAACAGGTGAGGCTACACTTTTAATTTTACAAAGTCTTCTGTTTTTAAGGTGTATTTTCTTTTCCTTACAGTTCCGCCCAAAAAAACATTTCTAACCATCAGCCCTTCACCAGTATTGAAAGAGGGAGAGAGTGGACAGATCAGGTGCATATCAGAAGCTTTTCCTGCCCCCAGATTGGTGCTGAAGAAGCAGACAGAGGCAGGCCCCATTGAGATAGAAGTGGAAAATGGGGAGTACAGCTTTACACATGTTGCAGTGGAGCATGCAGGCACCTATATATGTGAAGCAACAAATGTGGCTGGGCAGCAAATAGCTGAGACCACAATGACTGTACAAGGTGAGAACTGAACATGTTTCATTTATATGCAGCCTTTGTTTAGATCTTGTGTCTTGTCTGTTCTGGTATTTGCAACACTGAACAAAAACTAAGCCCAAAAATTTGGTCCAACAAAAGGAAGTGACCATTCTGGAAGCTTCCCTTGCCTAGCTTAGCAATTTGTTTTTGCTCCTCCTAATTGATTGTGTTTGTTATTCCAATAGTATTTTATATATATTTTTTTAATATAATTCAACAGCTCCACCCAAAAACACTTTTATATCAATCACTCCATCTTCAGTGGTGAAAGAGGGGGATGATGTACAGATCCAGTGTATATCTGAAGCATATCCTTCCCCGCGGCTTGTCCTCATGGTGAAGACAGAACATGGCATCATTAGCCGGTTGGAATCTGAGGATGGATGGTACAATATCACAAAAGCAGAAGAGAAGAACACGGGAACATACATCTGTGAATCTACAAATGTGGTTGGACAGCAAACAACAGAGGCCGTGTTGACTGTACAAAGTGAGTACCATGCAACCTGTGAAACATTCTAACTTTTATGATATGTTATGATAACTTATATACTAACCCAAAAACTGTTTAACATAGTATTTCAAAGGTTAACGCCACCTGAAAAATTATTTTAAATGATGAGTGGAAGCTGGAGGTTGAATCACCCACCCACCAAATCATTAGGTATACTGTAAATAGCTGGAAATGCAGGTGTAGCGATCCTGGATATATGCAGTATAAAAGCTGGTAGGTAATTCAACTCAGCTTCTACCCATATTTGAAATGATAGTTATGGATGGACTGAACCTTTAAGGTTGTAGGGTAAATTATACAACACTCTAAGATATAAACTTATGTATTATTAACCTCACAATTTTCTTCCAGTTCCACCACGAAACACCACAGTTGTGGCTCCATCACAGAACATCACAGCAGGTGTTACTGTTACTATCACTTATGACATCATCCCACCTCCAGGTGAGAAGTGCCCTAAAGAGCTTCTTCCATGGCTCCCTTCCTATAAATCTACGCTAAGTGCTTCTAATATACTACTTTGCTGGCTTATTTATAGAATAGAAAGAGAAGAGCCCACACACAGGAAACCATGACTGATTCTAGAAGCTCAATCTGAGAAACTGTTCAGGGAACATCTGCTAGAGTTTTGTTTAACAGCATACATGTATCTGGTTTATAACACGGGAAGTAGTAAGCAGGGTCACAGCTATGGGGAGCTTCACAAAAAACATAAGTTAGACTACACTGTGTCATATAAATGACCAGTTCTGCAACCTTTCTTGAAACATTTTGCTCTTTGCTTCTGCTTTCTGTCTTTGCTGCAGGCAATGAGACTTTGTTATATGGTTATATGTTATATGGTTATCACACTCTAAGCAATGGAGGAGCCAATATACTGGTTTTCAAGTACATTTACTTTGAGGTGGATTGGGAGGAGAGTGGTTAAAGTTAGTGGCTTATCCCCATCACTGTTTGTGAGTAATTTTAGAAATCCTCTTGCTCGTTGAAAGCAAATTGCACTAAAAAGGAATACTTGCTAAATGCTTGGTGAAGTCTGCTACATATTTCTTTAAAGCAACAGCTAGAACTGCTCTTAAATTTTCTATTTAACACTTCAACAATGGATTGAAGGATGTTATTGGTTTTCAAGAATGATGTTTTTCAGATGCTTTGTCAATGCTTGTAAATGCTTGCTGAGCCTACAGCTTAACATACTAGCACTTCTCATGCTGATGCCTGTTTGAACTAGGCCTAAGTGTAATATTTTCTTATGTTTATTATTTTAAACCCTCATCATATTCCAATACAAGAAGGATAAGTATTGCATACTGATGTACTATACCAGTGATGGCGAACCTTGGCACCTCAGATGTTTTGGAACTACATTTCCCATGATGCTCAACTACATTGCAGAGTGCATGAGCATCATGGGAAATGTAGTTCGAAAACACCTGGGGTGCCATCACTGTACTATACGCTAACCATACAACAATATTTATTTTATATTACACTACTTTACTTCTACTTTTAATCGATAACTTTTATGCACTGCTATAACTTCTGGTCCTTGTAGCCACCAATTTATTAGCACACATTAGTAAAAATATTGTCAAAAATACTGTATGTGTGCTTGCTTTTCAATGGACCTGTTTTACATATTTCATGTTTGTCTCTTTCATTTTAAAAAGATGTTTTAATAGAATAAAGCTTAAGTTACAAACTCGCATCCTATTCTGGGACAGTGTGTAGACAACTGCACAGATTCCCATGATGCATCTAACTACTGAACCCGACCTCACTTTCTGTCTATAGAACCAGCATCTGTTGTGCCAATGAATGCAGCCCATTACTCTTTGACCTTGTTCCTGTCAATCTTTCTTACCATCCCCCATCTTGTCTCTTTTGCAGAGCGACAGCAAAGCCCAAGATTTGACTACGTGCCACCAGCAATCATTGGATCTGTAGTCCTTGTAACAACTGGTTTTATAGGAATAATTGCTTATCATCTGAAGCAGGCGAAAGTACAAGGATCCTACAGTTTGGTAAAAGCATTGAGGAACAAAGTATGACTTTAGAAAACTGGATTTATTGGACATCTTTAGATGCAGAGTGATATTACAATACTGTTGAAAAGGACCACAGTTTGTGGCAGAATAAAAGCGGTATCAGTCAAATGTTCACAGGGTTTTTTTAAAAAAATCAAAGTGCACTTGTGCTGGCCACAGCTTTGCCTAGGGATACATGAAATGAACAAGGATGTGGCAACATAATATTTCAATGGACCTATCTTTAAAGAAAGACAAAGACTATAAAAGACAATTATTTAAGAGAGAAAGTATCTCTCATCTGAGACTGAATGGAGCCAACTTGTTAAAAATCACTGTTTGCACTTAGTTTTTTCTATCCTGTATATATTTTTTGTATGCGTGTTTTATATGTTTCTAGAAACTGTCTGTATTTAATTTAATATTACTTGTTTTGTCCTGACTCTATTTTCACGTTTGTTTTATGTGGTGGGGATGTGTTACGTGAGTAGAATCTTAATTTGCCCGTTTAACTACAGAGGACTAGAGAGGCTCCAGAGTTCTTTTGTTGGCATTGAAATGAAGAGCTAAATATATGGAAGGATCAAACCCAGAATGGATAGAATGGGTATTATGTCACTGGGGGTGCAAAAGGAAACAATACTGTTTTTCTATTTCTAAGCAGAGAAGAAACTACTGTGGATGATTCATCTATTATGCTTGTTCCATACATAGAAAAGTTCCTTTAAAAAAGCTGAACATTAGGCTAGGAGAATACACTGTGAAGTATGATTTTCTTGAATGGTAGTTCTGAACTATGAGATAACAATTTATAAAGCTTTACAAAAGATTATGGGTACAGACTAAAGCATATGATTTATTGCAATGTCTACTTTACAGTAAATTTTTATATAACTCACATTTTTATACGATTGCTCTTGTATATCTATTGTATTAAATATACAAATTTAAAGATTAAAGAAGTGGGGCCCTCAGAGACTATGTGTCGTGTCTCTCTCTTAACAACTGCTGAACTAAGCTATATACATGTGTGTGTGTAAATATATATTTAGCGCTACCCCCGTAGGAGCCGCTTGAGTTTGTTTGGTCCGTTACTCTGCTCTTCAAACCCAAGAATCGTCATAGCCCCTACTGGCACACCTAGCTATAAGGTTAGTGGAATGCCACAATATATGACAAACAGACACCATTCAAACTGAATTCAACCTTCAAAGTTTACTCACTCCAAGAGGAGAATGTAAATGAATGTCAGCGAGCCGATTCCTGGGAGAAAGCAACCAAAAAAACCCAGCTAAATCAACTCTAAGAAAATTTGTTAGGTACAGGTATTAATGACAAGTGAATAATAATTATACTTAGGATAGGCAAAACAATAACAAGGAGTTTTAACAAAGAGATTTCTTCTTACCAGAGGTTTAACTGAACTGGCTATCACTAAAAGTGAAGGAGGCCCGGCCTACAATAACTCTGATTCCAAGAAGAGATGGAGTAATATAGGTACCAATAGCATGTCCCCTTTAGGAGCAATAAAAAGACAGTGTTCAGAGTACAAGGCCTTAAAGGTATCCTCACCGACCGTTGGATCCGGAGTAAGACAATGATTACTCAAAGTGTAATAAAGGGAGTCATTAGTCAGCATAAAGGATTTGATATGGCAGCAACAGGTCCTCTTTAAACTCTGAAAACTACAATGTCTGCCTGCAGTGTTCAGAGTGGGTAGTGCGTCAGCAAAGTGGGCAGGTGCCCTCTCACCAGTACTGCGACCAAGGCAGAAAAGAGGATGTCCTTGCAGATAGTGCTTCAGCGGCCTGCCTGGCCACCTTGCGACCAGATCGCCTCTTGCCATCAGCTGCCTGGAGATGCACCGGAGGTCTCTCTCTGTTGGGACACCCGTCTACCGCTTTCTCTGGAGCCATCCCTGGACACGTCCATCTCCCTCTCTGCTTCATGGTGAATTTCCCCTTTCCAGGCAGCCTCGCCTGACTGAAATTTCCAGAGAGCCTGCTGGGCCATGGGCCTTAGGAGGCTATGGGGTTGTGTGAGATGGGGACTTCATATCCCAAGATGGCTTGCACCGCTGGAGCCCTGTGTTGATTAGCTCTCCTCCTGCCAATAAGGATGCAGGCAGAGGGAGCAGAGTGGGTGGCTGTGTGTGGCTGTGTGTGAACGAATCCCTCTCGTTCTTTACTGCAGTCAGTGTCAGTGAGGAGCGAGAGGGGGAGGATTCCCTTGCAGAAGCTGACAGGCTCTCTCTCCCTTCACAGGAGAGCCTCGGCCAGGTTGGCATGGCCACGGGAGATGCGGGGCAACCGTTAAATATATACATATATATATACACACACACACATATATATATATATATATATATATATATATATATATATATATATATATATATATATGGATAGAGGTTAGATGGGTTAGAACACCTGTCAGTTTTCATTGCTGTCTGTGTCCCTGTTCGGAAGATTCACCCTTTCTATTTGTCCTGCTTACTGTACCATTATCATTGAAAGTGAAAGTATAAGACAGGGGTCTCAAACTGGAGGCCCTCCAGCTGTTTTGAAACTACAAGTCCCATGAGGCATTGCAAGGCTGACAGTTACAAGCATGACTTCCACAGGCAGAGGCATGATAGGACTTGTAGTTTTGCAACAGCTGGAGGGCCACCAGTTTGAGACCCTGATATACGAAAATCTCAAATTTTGGGTTGTCCCCTAGAAAAGTAATAGAAGTGAAATCTTCCAATAAAGACACTAGTTCTGGTGACCTGGGCATCCCCAAGGAATTCCTTTTTATTTGAAGGAATTTCCCCCTCACTTCCTGTTTGGCTATGGGACAGGAAGGGAAGAGAAATCTTAACAATAGGACACAGATGGCGAAAAAACAATCTGACAGTGGTTAGTTCTGGTGACCAGGGGGTCCCTGTCACGCTCACCCCTACGCAGGTGATCAGACACTATAGCTGGCTACTGTGTTCTTCATCTATAGCAGCCCTCTTTCCCATAAGGCTTGCAGGCCTACTGTTACTCGGTTGCCCCCAGGACTTATACACACTATTATAGTGCCTGGCCACCACGCCAGGGCAGGGGTGAACTGAGCAAAGCAAACAGGTACTTGCGATTCTGCTTGAGGAGAAAAGGTTGGGACTTTGTCAAATCACAATGTACTTGCGATTGGCAGACAGGCGGAGTGGCTCAATGACAGTCCAGGTAAAAGGCAAGCAGAGTTCAGAGAACAGTCGTTATCCAATTCAAGGTCATACACAGGGAAATTCAATCTAGCAGAGCAGGGCAGACAAAAAGTCAACTTTATCAGGTATTACACACTCTATCAGACTCTATCACAAGCATGAAACGGCAAACTTAAATCAGGTTGGGTCCCCACCCAGAGTCTGGCCACAATCAATCACCCTAGAGGTGGACAGACAGACAAGGAAAATGCCACAGCCAAAACCAGGATTCTGGAACCAGCAGCTATAATGGCCCAGGAGTGCATATGCTCCTGACAGTCCCCAAGAGATTCCCTTAATTTGCAGGGATTTCCTCCCACTTCCTGTTTGGCTATGGGACAGAAAATGAAGGTAAATTTCCACAATGGGACAAAGATGGCTAAAACAAACCTTACAGGGGGTTACAAACTTCCCTTACTCTATCCAAAAAAAAAAAAAAAAGCTTTGCTTATAGTTCTACTACTTTAATTCAGGTTAGTAAAATTACCAACTGTGTCCATAATTTTTGTTAACTGGTTTGTTAAGCATTTTTTTTCCAACATATTCCAATCATAAGTATAGCTTACACATAATTCCCCATCCTCTCCCCTACAGTGGAAAAACAACACGTAAAAATAAAGGGAGGAGGGCGGGCACAACAGAAAAAAAAGAAAGAAAAACATAAAAAGGGAAACAAAAGTAAAAGTTCCAAGAAGATAGGAAGGGGAAAAAGGAAATGAGAAGGACCTACGACCAATAAATAAGTAATAAATTAGTCAAATATGTCATACTCTGACTCTCTATTCACAGGAGTCTGAAATTATTTCGTAATATAACATAGTGTTCTTAAATTTGTAACATTTTGCCCATGTCTTAAGATATTTCCTGGTCAGCCCTTTATTTCTACAAGTTATTTCTTCCATTAAAAGGAGCTCATCAACCCTACGTAGCCATTGTGAGATAGTAGGTATAGAACGTTTTCCCCAATTTAGTCAGATAAGAGATTTAAATGCGTTTAACAGATATTGAGTCATAGACATACTATATTGACCTATCGCTTCAGTCGTACAATTAACTAAAAAAGACATTGGTTCAGGTTCAATTACTCGCCCCTGTATTAAAGAGATCAACTTCGCCATTTCTTCCCAAAATGAGCGGATCTTAGAGCAAGACCACCACATATGCCCATGCATAGCTCAGTCCTCACATTCTCTCCAGCACAGGAGCGAATTTGACGTGAACATTGCATGCAGTTTTATTGGTGTATAATGCCATCGAGCAAGAAGTTTAAAATTTACCTCCATCATTCTATGTGGTGGACATATAAGAGAGTTGTATAATCTTTTTATTTATCTGTAAGTGTAATTTGTAAGTCTGTTTCCCAGCGAGCGACCTATATAATCTGGGTAACCCCAATTTTTCAGGGTCATCAGAGCTTTATAAAAAAGTGAGATACAATGTTGTGGTGGGTCCTTATATTGCATAATTGTTTCAAGAGGGTTTAATTCTTTTAACAAACTAATAGGTTGCGGGAGACTCTGAATAAATTGGTACAACTGTGCATATCTCCACTGATCCATAAATGTTGGCTCATCCGCTCCGCACATAGACTTTAACCACTTGACCATTGGGCACTTAAACCCCCTTCCTAACCAGACCAATTTTCAGTTTTTGGTGCCCTCACATTTTGAATGACAAGTACTCAGTCATTCAACACTGTATACCTATATGAAATTTGTGTCCTTTTTTCACACAAATAGAGCTTTCTTTTGGTGGTATTTAATCACCTCTGAGTTTTTTATTTTTTGTGCTATAAAAAAGACAAAGAAAAAAGACCGAAAATTCTGTAAAAGAAATGCATTTTTCTAAGTTTCCGTTATAAAAATTTGCTTATTAGTAATTTTTCTTCATAAATTTTGGGCAAAATTTATACTGCTACATTTCTTTGGTAAAAATAAGGTGTAGAAGGATTTGCTGGCCTCACAAATCGGGATAAGTTGTGTAAAAGTGTACCATCATCCGAATTTAATTTAGAACAGGAATTTTTGGGAGCAAGGACCCCAACTCCAAGCTCTCCAAGGTAAAGTGCAAGCGGACTATCACGGTATAGGTGAAAAGGGATAAACACCAAAAATACAAAACATGTATATAAAACAAAATGTATTTATACAACAATAAAGGGAATATAAAATTACAAACTATATAAAGATGTGCACAGATAACATGGAATATCGACTAGTTTCGCGGTAAACCCGCTTTATCTGGAAATGTATCTGTGAATAAAATACAATACAATCAAATATATATATTTTCAAAGGAAAAGGTATGAATGATAATGACAGGATATGAGGGATGGGGGGGGGGGGGTAGAGAAAGATTTGTAAACAGGTGTAAGGGGCTGCTTACCCATGCTGAGGTGCAAACAGAGTTCAGGCCAGACCCGGCAGTGTCTCCCGCGGCGACTGGGGGAGACACATATAAGGCCGCAAAGGGGCAAACATCTAAATGGGTAATGAAGGGGTATATATGAATATAGCGTATACGTTATATAGCTATGAACCAAACAATGGAAATAAGTTATACAACTTTATTGTTGTATAAATAAGATTTGTTTTATATACATGTTTTGTATTTTTGCTGTTTATCCCTTTTCACCTGTACCGGGATAGTCCGCTTGCACTTTACCTTGGAGAGCTTGGAGTTGGGGTCCTTGCTCCCAAAAATTCCTGTTCTTTGGTAAAAATAACCCAAAACGGTGTATATTATTTGGTCTTTGTGAAAGTTACAAAGTTACAAAGTCCACAAGCTATGGTGCCAATCTCTGAAAATTGATCTCACCTGATGTACTGACGGCCTATCTCATTTCTTGAGACCCTAACAAGCCAGGAAAGTACAAATACCCCCCAAATGGCCCCTTTTTGGAAAGTAGACATTCCAATGTATTTAGTAAGAGGCATGGTGAGTTTTTTGAAGTTGTAATTTTTTCCCACAATTCTTTGCAAAATCAAGATTTTTTTCCTTCTTTTTATTTTTCACAAAATTGTTATATTAGCAGGTTATTTCTAACACACAGCATATGCATAGCACAAATTACACCTCAAAACACTTTCTACTACTCTTCCTGAGTATGGCGATACCACATGTGTGAGACTTTTACACAGCATGGCCACATACAGAGGCGCAACATGCAGGGAGCACCGTCAGGCGTTCTTGGAGCATAAATTACACATATAATTTCTTGACTACCTCTTATGCCCCGTACACACGGTCGGACATTGATCGGACATTCCGACAACAAAGTCCATGGATTTTTTCCGACGGATGTTGGCTCAAACTTGTTTTGCATACACACGGTCACACAAAGTTATCGGAAAATCTGATCGTTCTGAACGCAGTGACGTAAAACACGTACGTCAGGACTATAAACGAGGCAGTAGCCAATAGCTTTTGTCTCTTAATTTATTCTGAGCATGCGTGGCACTTTGTCCGTCGGATTTGTGTACACACGATCGGAATTTCTGACAACGGATTTTGTTGTCGGAAAATTTTATAGCAAGCTCTCAAACTTTGTGTGTTGGAAATTCCGATGGAAAATGTGTGATAGAGCCCACACACGGTCGGAATTTCCGACAACAAGGTCCTATCACACATTTTCCGTCTGAAAATCTGACCGTGTGTATAGGGCATTACACTTTTGAAGACCCTGGAGCACCAAGACAATGGAAACGCCCCAAAAATGACCCCATTTTGGAAAGAAAACAATGCAACGTATAATCTATGAGGCATAGTGAGTCTTTTGGACTTGTTCTTTTTTTTTCTACGAGTTTCTGGAATATGTGTAAAGAAAATAAAAACGCTTTTTTTTTTACACAAAGTTGTCAATTTATACAATATTTCTAACACATAGCATGTACATACCAAAAGTTACACCCCAAAATAGATTCTCCCACTCCTCCCAAGTATGGCGATACCACATGTGGGAGACTTTTACACAGCCTGGCCACGTAGAGAGGCACAACATGCAGGGAGCACCATCAGGTGTTCTAGGGGCATAAATGTCAAATCTAATTTGACTACCTATTACACTTGCTACTCTAGTGGCATGGATGAGAACTGATGTGGCATGTATGAGCTTGAATGGGAATGGATGAGCCGTGGATGGGGATGGCTGAGTATGGATGGGATGACTGAGCATGAATGAGTATGGCCGGGTACGGCCGGGTACAGCTGGGTACGACTGGGTACGGATGGAACGGCTGGGTACAGATGAGTACGGCTGAGTGCGGATGGGATGGCTGGGTACAGCTGGGTATGGATGGGATGGTTGGGTACGGCTGGGTATGGATGGGATGGCTGGGTACGGCTGAGTACGGCTGAGTTTGGATGGGATGGCTGGGTACGGCTGGGTAGGCTGGGTACGGCTGAGATGGCTGGGTACGGCTGAGTACGGCTGGGTACGGCTGGGTATGGATGGGATGGCTAGGTATTGCTGAGTATGGATGGGGTGGGTGGGATGGCTGAGCATGGATGGATGGATGAGTATTGCTGAGTATGGATGGATGGATTATCATGGATGAGTATTGCTGAATATGGATGGCTGGCTGAGTATGGATGGATGGATGAGTATTGCTGAGTATGGATGGATGGCTGAGCATGGATGGATGGATAAGGATGGCTGAGCATGGATGAGTATTGCTGAGTATGGATGGATGGATGAGCATGGATGAGTATTGCTGAGTATGGATGGATAGATGAGCATGGATGAGTATTGCTGAGTATGGATGGATGGATGAGCATGGATGAGTATTGCTGAGTATGGATGGATGGCTGAGTATGGATGGATGAGTATTGCTGAGTATGGATGAATGGCTGAGCATGGATGGATGGATGAGCATGGATGAGTGTTGTTGAGTATGGATAGATGGATGAGCATGGATGAGTATTGCTGAGTATTAATGGATGGATGAGCATGGATGAGTATTGCTGAGTATGGATGGCTGGCTGAGTATGGATGGATGGATGAGTATTGCTGAGTATGAATGGATGGCTAAGCATGGATGGCTGGCTGAGCATGGATGGATGGCTGGCTGAGTATGGATGGATGGATGGCTGGCTGAGTATGGATGGAAGGCTGGCTGAACATGGATGGATGGATGGCTGGCTGAGCATGGATGGATGGATTCCTGGCTGAGTGGGCACAAATCAGCGCTGTGGGCACTACATATCCAGTTCACAGCGCTGCAGCAGCATCTGATCTCTCCCCTCTCCCCTCTCTGTACTGATCTGTACAGAGAGGGAAGAGAGGAACGGGACGTGACGCCGGTTTGTTTACAAGTGATCGCTCTGTATTTTGACGGAACGATCACGTGGTAAACTGCCGCTGTCGGCGCCCATTTACCGTGATCCAGACCCGGCGGTCATGGATGTTCCCAGGTGCGCACCCCAGGGGGCGCATGGGAGCAAGATTCTGGGAGGACGTCAATGTACGCCCTCCCAGAATCTTGCCGCGCTGTAGCCGTCATTCGGCTATAGCATGGTCGTTAACCTTCCCGCCCGCCGTATGCAGAATGAGAACCGGGAAGTGCTTCTGTTGTCCTGACTGGGCGTCATATGACGTCCAGCAGGATAACATGCCAGCTCACGGCCGTGGGGGTGCGCAGCGAGGCGATCGCGAATGCGACGTGTCAGTCTGACACCCCTCATCTCCGATCGTGATAAGAAGCCTCTGTCAGAGGCTTCTTATCACGTGATCAGCTGTGACCAATTACAGCTGATCACAGCGTGAACCAGGAAGTGCCGGTAAATGGCATTCCTCGTTTCTCGCTGACAGGGAGAGCCAATCGGCGGCTCTCCCTGTCAGAGGAGGGGGGTCTGTGCTGATTATCAGCAAATTGATTATCAGCACAACCCCCTCAGATGTGCAAATAATTTACCAATCAGTGCCCAGCATTCTCCCAATAAAAAAGCCTTCAAGTGCCCACCACAGTGCCAACCAGAGCCCACCACAGTGCTAATCAGTGCCCACCACAGTGCCAATCAGTGCCCAGTAGTAACATCTGTCAGTAACACATCAGTACCTCATCAGCAGTGCTGCTCATCAGTGCCACCTGTCAGTGCCACCTGTCAGTGCCAATCAGTACCACCTATCAGTGCCAATCAGTGACGCCTGTCAGTGCCCATCACACCTGCCTGCCAGTGCCCATCAGTGCCACTTATCAGTGCCCATCAGTGCCGCCCATCAGTGACCATCAGTGCTGCATATCAGTGCCGCCTATCAGTGCCCATCAATTCTACATATCAGTGCCTCCTCATCAGTGCCCATCAGTGCCACTTTATCAGTGCCGCTTTATCAGTGCCCATCAGTGCCGCCTCATCAGTGCCTGTCAGTGAAGGGAAAAACAAAATTTTTGACATAAACTAAGAAAAACTTTTTTTTTTCTAAAATTTTGGTCTTTTTTAGTTTGTTTTATCAAAAAATAAAAACCCCAGAGGTGATCAAATGCCACCAAAAGAAAGCTCAATTTGTGGGAAGAAAATTATAAAAATTTTGTTTGGGTAGAGTGTTACATGACCGCTCAATTGTTATTCAAAATGTGACAGTGCTGAAAGCTGAAAATTGTCCTGGGCAGGAAGGGGCAAAAGTGCCTGGTATTGAAGCGGTTAAGCAGTTAATGGTTTAATCTTTGAATCCCTTAGTACTTGATGTAATAATGGTGTAAGAATGGTGTAGGCTCTGGGAACCATAATTCAAAACCTTTATATAAAACTCCTGGCATAAAGTATTCATGTCTCAACAAGAGCATTATTGGGACACCCAAAATCCTATAGGGACACCCAAAGGCAACATTTGAAAGACATATAGGACTCAGGGAAGGACATTCATCTTTATAACATTAATCTTACCTATCCATGAATGACAAAAGAGGGACCATTTACGTAAGTCTAATTTGATTTTATTAAGCAAATTAAGATAGGTTGAAATAAGTTAGGAAGACTAGATTTAAGGTAAATGCCTAAATACTTTAAGGTAGATGCTTACCAGGTAAACGGAAATAAAGTTTTTAAAGTTTCGGCTTCGTGCATAGGTATTAATATATTTAGTATTTCAGATTTACTCATGTAAATCTTAAAATTAGATATAGTTTGAAATTTGCGCATTAACTCAAGTAAATTTGGTAATGTAATCCTTGGTTATTGAACATAAAATAGCACATCATCCACATATGCAGCTAACTTATGTTCCTTTCCCTTCACTTTTACACCGTGTATTTTTGGATTCATCCTTATGCCGCGTACACGCGGTCGGAATTTCTGACAACAAATGTTCGATGTGAGCTTGTTGTCGGAAATTCCGACCATGTGTAGGCTCCATTGGACATTTGTTGTCGGAATTTCCGACAACAATAATTTGAGAGCTGGATCTCATATTTTCCGACAACAAAATCCGTTGTCGGAAATTCCGATCGTGTGTACACAATTCCGATGCAGAAAATTCCACGCATGCTCGGAATCAAGAAGAGCCGCACTGGCTATTGAACTTCATTTTTCTTGGCTCGTTGTACGTGTTGTACGTCACCGCGTTGTTGACATTCGGAATTTCCGACAAGATTTGTGTGACCGCGTGTATGCAAGACAAGTTTGAGCCAACATCCGTCGGAAAAAAAACATGGATTTTGTTGTCGGAATGTGCGATCGTGTGTACGCGGCATAACAGTTGAATGAAAAGGTTCTACATAAATGGAGAATAAAATAGGTGATAATGGACAATCCTGTCTTGTGGCATTTTTAAGAATAAATGTATCACTTAATAAACCATTAACCCTTATTTTGGCAGTTAGTTGTAGGTATAAAGATGCGTTTCGATAAAACATTCTTGGTCCTATACCCAAAATTAAAGAACAGACAATGAAAAAAGGGGTGTGTGGCACTACCCAGTGATAATGAACAAGAGATGTATAAGGGAGGACTACACAGTGGGTGTGTGAACCTCACCAGTGCAAAATACATGCAATACCAACTTGCAAAAAAATATAAGTGACTCGTATATAAATGTACCTGTGAAATATGTGTGGGTATGTAAAGCATATATAACCTGAAAACATGTACATAAGTTGCCGTGCAGGGTGACACCTACCGGTAGCCAACAGAGCACGACCCAAAGATGCCTGGTGTATGCGTATACACTGGGCTGTGAAGTGAATGAGTGACAAAAAGGTCCCAATCATTTACATACCGAAAACTACATCAAATACATAAAAAGTGTAACACACAGTAGAAAATGTGTGAATATCTGGTAGTACTAAGCCCAACTACCAAGTTAATACAGTGAAAATTAATAAAATTAACAGATAAACATATCTAAAAATATTGTGTCAAAAAATCCCAAACATAATATTCCCAATAAGGAAAGTGATACAGTCCCAAAGTTCCAATCAACTCCAGAAACAAATGTGCATCCGTTTATGTGGTGAATATATGACAGTTCATATAGGATATAAATCTGGAAATGCTCAGGTGTATAGCAGAAAAATAAAGGTGACTTGAGTGCTCCGAGTGTCTCCAGGTGACTTTTGTGCTCCCCCACAAGGGTCCCCACTCACCGGATCCAGCCACCCCAATGGGGCAATGCGCATGTGACCACACTCAGTACGACCAGTTCACCACGATATCTGCTGTAATTGTAATCCTCTGGCTCCAGGTAAGGTTAGGCGTATTCCTCAATAAGCCCCTCTTGGGAGAAAGAAATAGTAGACTCCCATAGTGTAGTAGGTAAAAAACGTTCTTGTATTAAAAAATAGAAACAAGGAACTTTCCAAATAGAATAGAAGTATACAACTGGCTACAGACCAGCAGTAAGCCGGCCGCAATACTCAAAATTAAAAATTAACCCGAGGTGGGGACAGCTGCGGACCACTGCGGACCGCTGTGCTCCAACTGCGCTCCACCAACTCGAGTACCCGGAAGTGACATAGCATGTGTGGCGCCGTCATACGCGTTTCGTCATAGACATCCTCAGCAATGGTGCCATCACGCCACGCACTACGCCAACCGATCGGAGAGCGTCCATGCCTGTCCCTCCCCCTGCATAGGGGGCAGCCAATCAGGCCCAAATGTCAGATCGGGAATCCCGGGACTTGTAATTAGGTATTCATACATCATACAAAATACAAAAATTAATTTCCCAAAAAATGCATTATCCAGGTTAATGGACGCCATGGTGAACACCCCTATGCATGTATAAACCAGGCCTACTAGATAAACACTATTAATTGTTATATACAAAGGAGTGAAGCCTATGTAAGGGGGCTAAGTTTAAAAAAGCCATAAGGTAAATAAAACTAAATAAAACTCCCCCTACAGGTAAAGACTGGAACCTCCACAATATAATATACCAGGTAGATATAACAGATATCACTAGATAAGACTCACTAAAGGTGTATCAGGGGAATCTGATATTCCCAATATTTATTGTACATATACCGGGCTTAAATAGCAACATGACAATAATAAGGCCTAAACTAAAAGGGCCAAAATGATAGTATCCTAAGGAAGTCAATGGATAAATATTTATGATTACATAAATGATATATAATGCATATCCCCCATCCCATAGGTAAAAGGGGTAATGATAGCCTTGGCACATAAAGAATCACCAGCCCAATATCGTATATATTAGATCCTAAAATTGCCCCTCATCCCAGCCACTACCAACATCCTAGCCACTACCACCATAAGCCTATGTATAGGTATGATGGGCTAGTATTGATAAACAGTATGGCATGGGAGCTAGCATAATAAGTCAGCAAGGCCCTGGCGAAGGTAAGTATATGAAGATAAAAGGGATGATATAGAAACAGGAACTTGATGGGAAAAAACAAACGACAAAAAACAAAAAACAAAAAGGGATTATGGACAGTGTTCATAAGGAATTGTCTCTGGCTTCATGACCAGGGATGAAACCTGTTTTGTCTAATTGTCAGAAACCATGAAATCAGACAGAAGTACAGTTAAATCACACTTGTAAAGTAATGTAAAAGTAAAAACAACAAACGTAGTCAAAACATAGCCAGAGTTCAGTAACCAGAACAGAGATTGTTCTCTCTTAGTTTCTGAACCACACGAAAGACATCTGTGTGGTGGCTCTCCAGGAACTTGGAAAATATGAGGATATCATCGGGATAAACCACCACACATAACTGCAACAAATCTCAGAGGATATTGTTAATAAATTCCTGGAAAACTGCTGGGGCGTTACAAAGGCCAAAAGGCATTACGAGGTAGTCATTATGGCTTGTTCGGGTATTAAATGCAGTTTTCCACTCGTTGCCATCCTTAATTCTCACGAGATTATATGCCCCTCTCAAATCATGAAAACCGTGAAAACCGTTGCTCCCTTGAGGCGGTCAAATAACTCCGTAATCAATGGAATCAGATAGGCATTCTTAATTGTGAAACGATTGAGACCCCTATAATCAATACAAGGTCTCAGTTCACCATTCTTCTTCTTCACAAAGAAGAAACCATCACCAGCAGGAGATGAGGATTTGTGGATGAAACCTCGAGAAAGTGCGTCTGCAACATACTTCTTCATGGCCTTATCCTCCAAGACCGACAAAGTGTAAACCCGGCCGCAAGGGGGTATGGCCCCGGGTTGGAGATCAATTGCGCAATCATATGGCCGGTGTGGAGGCAAACTACCGGCTTGACCTTTGTCAAAGACATCGCTAAAATCTCAGTACTCCTCTGGCAGGGAGGAGAGTGAAGAGGTGCACAGAACCTTGGCTACCTTCTGGAAGCATGTCTCATTGCATTGTGGTGACCAGGAGAGAACCTTAGCACGGAGCCAATCAAAAGAGGGGTTGTGCTTCTGTAACCAAGGATAACCAATAATCAGCGGAAACTTGGGTGAGGAAATAACTTGGAATTGGATTATCTCATGGTGAAGAGCCCCTACGACCATGGACAACGGAACCGTCTCATGAGTCACATGGGCAGGCTGTAGAGGTCTCCCGTCAAGAGCCTCAATAGCAAGTGGAGTGTCACGCAGCTGCAGTGGAATCGAGTGCTTCGATACAAAGGCAGCATCAATGAACAAGCCTGCAGCCCCAGAGTCGATTAGAGCCTGTATCTCGATGGAGGACTCAGACCATAGAAAGGGTAACCGAAACCAGGGGCTTATTCTTCTGGATAACTGGGGATGAAACAACCTAAGGTCTGTCCGTGACAGGACCTCAAGGTTCAGGCGTTCACTGGACAGGTAGGACAAAACTTCAAAAAGTGACCTGCCTGGCCACAATAAAGGCACAATCTCTCCCTCCTCCTAAAGGTTATCTCATCTGCAGACGTGAAACCCAAGTGCATGGGTTCACCTTCACTGACTGACTCGGTACCAGGAGTCATGAGAGGTGAGGGAGGCATGGGTGGGACTGCAAAGCTTGGAGACAAACATACAGGAGGCTTCCGCAAGCGCTCCTTAAAAGAGAGTCTTTCTCTGAGTCTGGAGTCAATGAGGATGTCAAACGTGATCAACTTCTCCAGCTCAGTGGGTATATCTTGGGCTGTTATCTCATCCTTGATGGTATCCGAGAGACCATGAGAAAAAGCAGCCACGAAGGCCTCATTGTTCCACGCAACCTCTGCTGCCAGAGTACAGAATTCAATGGCGTAGTCCGCAACAGTTCTTGTACTCTGTTCGATGGACATGAGGCACTTGGCAGCAGAAGTGGAGCATACGGGAACATCAAATACCCTTTTAAACGAAGCCACAAACTCAGGGTAGCTCAAGACAACAGGTTTTCCTATAGAGGGTTTGCCCAGGCCAAGGCTTTCCCAGAAAGCAAAGATATCACAAAACCTACTTTGCTTCTGTCCATGGGAAACACCGGGGACAGCATCTCAAAGTATATCTCAACCTGGTTAAGAAAACCCTCTGCATTGGACTGGATCACCCCAAATCGATGGGGATGCGGAGCGGAACCAGACATATCTCTTATAGAGGTAGTACTCGAGGCGGGTGCCTGCACAGACACTGGCGCAGCAGCGGGGTCGGCTGCAACAAAGGTTGTACCAGGGCGGCCACAGTGGGAGATTCCAGGTGAGCCGTGGGACTCAGGAGCGTTTGTAATGCCATGGCGAACTGATCCATGCGGTGATCCAGCTCATTCAACCTGGAAAAAATAGTACCAACAAGTGGATTGACTGCATCTTCTGAATTCATAGCCTTCGCCTCCTGTCAGCAACCATGAAATCAGACCGAGACAGAAGTACAGTTAAATCACACTTGTTTAATAATAAAAGTAAAAAGAACAAACGTAGTCAAAACATAGCCAGAGTTCAGTAATCAGAATGGATATTCAACCAAGCCAGAAGTCAGGGATCAAAGTAGTGGAACATAAAGAAGGATCTGGAGCCAGAAGGGATGTCAGCAAAGCCAGTCTTTAAACAGGAACGCAGGAGAGGTTTCTTGAGAAGTCGACCAAGGCGAAGGCAGAGACCCTCTGGACTGGACGGCTTAAGTAGGCAGGACTGACGAGCAGGATATGATCACAAGCTGAGTAACTGTGGAGAGAGATGGGAGCTGGCAATTTAGCCGACAGCTGAGTGGCCAGCCCTGACACTAATCCTATCTAGTGCGGGTTCGGGGGGAGTAATCTAGTAGCTAACATCTTTGCATATCGTTTTATATCTATGTTAAGTAATGACTATGGGCGATAAATTCCGCAACTGGATAGACCTTTCCCCCCGGCTTTGATATTACAGATATGTATGCAATAAGTGATTCCGATCGAAACCCCTCTGATCCCGCAATGGAATGGGCATAAGAAGTCAGATGTGAAACAAGGCTCTCCTTAAATTTCTTATAATAAGTGATTGTGTACCCATCTGGGCCTTGGGATTTACCTGTCGGTGTTGACTTTAAAGCTGCATAAAACTCTTCTGTAAATTCAGATTCCAGCTTTTCAAGGAACTCGTTAGTGAGTTTAGGCAGCTGTGCTTGTTGCAGATAATGTAACATTTTTCAATGTCTTTCCTCTATAGATTCTGGATTTAGTTTATCTCTTACAATGTACAAGTCTGCATAGAAGTCACGAAAAGTCACGAAAAGTCTGTGCAATATCAGAGGCAGTATGCACAAACTCCCCAGAATTGGATGTAATCTTGTAATCTTATGCCGCGTACACACGAGCGGACTTTTCAACCGGACTGGTCCGTCGGACAGAATCCGGCGGACAATCCGACCGTGTGTGGGCTCCATCGGACCTGCAGCGGACTTTTTCGGTCGATAATCTGACGGACTTTAGATTTGAAACATGTTTCAAATTTGTCCGATGGACTCGAGTCCGGTCGAAAAATCCGCTCGTCTGTATGCTAGTCTGACGGAGGAAAACTGACGCTAGGGCAGCTATTGGCTACTGGCTATCAACTTCCTTATTTTAGTCCGGTCGTACTTCATCACGTACGAATCCGTCGTTTGGTGTAATCGTGTGTAGGCAAGTCTGTTCGTTAGAAAGTCCGTCAAAAGTCCGTCGAAAGTCCGTCGGAAAGACTGTCGGACCTTTGTTGCCAAAAAGTCCGCCCGTGTGTACAGGGCATAAGAAATAAAGGTGGTTGTTTTTTTTTCTGTAACGAGTGAGCCAACATTTTACCTGGTTTGTCTCCCCATTAATACCATCTCTGTGACACAAACTGGGAGAGCCTTTTAAAATCCATTTTGAGTAATTTTTTTAGCTCCTCACGTTTTAGTGTAAGATTTACCAGGACAGCCCGCTGAAGTGAAAGTTTATGTATCCTTTCTAAATCAGCCACCTGTCGCAGCAGATCTGTCATTCTTTGTTGTTGTTCTTTTTTCTTCCTAGCACCCAATTCAATTAGTTTCCCCCTTGTATACGCCTTATGGGCTTCCCACAGGGCGTGCTCAGGCATTTCCAATGATTTATTCTCGCAAAATAGCAAACCAAATCGGTTGAGAGGTATCTTGGAAAAAAGAAAATCATTGTTTCCAGGGAAATTGTTGTTTTGGCTGGCCATAAAATGTCAATGTGATAGACACAGGGGCAAGAACCGAAATGGTACTAGTCCCTATAATAGCTGACTTTACCAATGCGAGATGAAAGTGAACTAACAAGATATTAGCTGTTCTGGAATAAGAATCATGGGTTTTAGAATAATAAAAATAATCATGTTCCTTAGGGTTTAGGATTCTCCAGACATCAACTAGTTGAAATTGATATAGAATGTTCTTTACATGAGAGAGGTTTCTACAGGATAATTGAAATTGATATAGAATGTTCTTTACATGAGAGAGGTTTCTACAGGAGATATTAGAACATCCTTTGGATGCATCCGTTAAAGGATCCAAAGACATGTTAAAATCTCCTGCTAATATAATAGTGCCATTGGCAAAATCTTAAAATTTAGGAAATACACGAATAAAAAAGGTTGATTGTTTAATGTTCGGGCAATAAATATTCACTAGAGTATATTGCCTACCACCCATTGTGCCCCAAAGAAATAAGAATCTGCCATGGTCATCTATTATCGTAGGGTACTGTGCAGATTTTATACAGATTGATGTAAACTGCGTTAAATGGGTTTCTTGCAAAAATACAATAGAACTATAATTGTGTTGCAATTCTCTTGATCTGATGTCTTTTACCTAAAGTATTTGAACCCCTTACATTTTAGGAAGTCAAAGTGGTCATTGTATGGCAAGAACCCATCCTTTCACAGATCATCTAAGTCACAGGGGGAGGGGAAGGGAGGGAAAGATGGTGGGGTAGAAAAAGAGGAAATAAAAAAGGAAAAGGAAAAAGCAAAAAGAAGAAAAAAGCAAAAAGGAAAACAAAAACCACATTGTAGCCTAGCTACACCATGCAACAAAATTCCAGTGGACCCTATGGGGGGTGGGGTTTTGGGCTGTCCAGCCACACCCAGGTCTCTTGTCCCGGGTGTGCGTTAAGACACGAAGTCCCCATATCCCCATTAGGGGTAAGGGACGGTTACCAAAACCAAAAAGAGGTGCCCAAGGCGCACAGAGAGAGGGGGCATCGGCTCCCTGTCCGAGGACTAGCCTTAAAATTTCAAATGGAAAAGGAACTTAGGAATTTATTATAAAAAAAAGGAATTTATTATCAAAAAAAAGGATGAGAGGAAAAAAAATTAAAAAAAAACACAACACACACAAAACCCAATCTCTCCATATATTATTCTTCAAATTCTTATATTCATAAAGAATGGAGGGAAAAAAAACATTTTGTTCCTCTCTTTTACCTATTGTTAGGTAATGCTTCGATTGGATATTTGTGATCTTCCTTTCTTTCTTCCCTTTATTTTATTTTATTTCCTTCCTCATCCTAGTTAATTCCTTTTCCATGAAGATATTTTTTTCCGATCGGCCGCTCTCCCTGTCAGAGGGGGGGTCTGCGCTGATAATCAGCACAATGATTATCAGCACAGCCCCCATCAGGGGTGCCCACCAACGCTGCAAAATAGTTGCCCATCAGCTGTCAATCAGTGTCCACCACAGTGCCAATCAGTGCCCATCACAGTGCCAATCAGTGCCCATCAGTAGCACCTGTCAGTACCTCATCATCAGTGCTGCCATCTATTAATGTCCATCAGTGCCACCTGTCAGTGCCCATCAGTGCTGCCTGTCAGTGCCCATCAGTGCCACCTTTTCAAAAATTTAGGTCTTTTTTAGCAAAAAATAAAAACCACAGTGGTGATCAAATACCACCAAAAGAAAGCTCCAGTTGTGGGAAAAAAATGATAAAAATTTAGTTTGGGTACAGTGTTGCATGACTGCGCAATTGTCATTCAAAGTGCGACAGCGCTAAAAGCTAAAAATTGTCCTGGGCAGGAAGGGGCGAAATTGTCTGGTATTAAAGTGGTTAAGATCCGAGCAAAAGCCTTGTAAATCCTTTTGAAATCTAAGTATTTCAGAATGGCTGTCTTCGATTGCCACCAAACATGCTGGAAAGCCCCAGTGATATGTGCTTTCTGCAGAGCGTAACTTTTCCAGGAGCGGTCTCAGCACCCGTCGGCGATCCAGTGTTTCCTTTGATAAATCTGAAAAAACAAGTATTGAAACACCTTCAAAATTTGCACTAGCTGTTCCTCGCATTTTCGCTATGATTGCGTTTTTCTATTCAAAGTAATGTAATCTACAGATGACATCACGCAGCAACTCCAAAGCAACATTCCGTGTTAGCTGAACCCTATGAATTCTATCAAAACGAATAACGTTGGATTCTGGCTGACCAAGTATAGGGTTCAAAATTTTTTAGTTATCTGTTTCTTAATTGATTTTTCTACGTTTTTAAACATGCCTGCCAACTCTTGCTTCAGACTCTGCATGGCTAGTAATATCTTGGGGTTCTGGTCCTTTTGGCACTCAGAACCTGAAAGAGATGCCATAGAACTCCTTTGAGTGGAAGTTGTGTGTATAGATGGTGATCTGCTAACCCCTTGTGATGAATAAGAATAAGCATCTCGGGAGCCTCGAGAACCAGACCTGCTCATTCTGTCTGACCTTTCTGTGATTTTATCCAATGTTCTATCCCCTGTCAAGTATTTCTTAATTGAATGCTGTGTTTGTTGTTTCTGCTTTGATGCCGAACTGCCTTTTAAGTGCCCCTTTAAGTTTATGCTTGCCGATGGTGCCTGCTCATTGGAGCGCGATGTAGCGGAGCGAGTCACCATGCTATTCCTAAATATATATATATATATATATATATATATATATATATATATATACTGTATATATATATATATATATATATATATATATATATTTATATTTATGGTCGGAGCCCTCCGTCCTGAGAGATATGAAGCACATAAACACGTCACAAGACTAACAACCTAAAATAGACCTGAAGTGTGCCCTGGCCTGCTGTATGGTAAACCCAGATCTGCTGGGCAGTATGCCAGAGAAAGGCACATACCTTAAGAAAGTAAATGGATGATGGATGTTTCTGTAGAGAAATTGTTTGAAGATAAGTACCCTGAGAAGGGGAATGGGTGGGTGGGTACTGCGCACTGGAACCGACACAAACCATCGTGGGTGGTCTGGTTAAATACCCTCCGGGCTCCTCCCATAATTTCAGGCCAGTAAACAGGCCTTCTTATTTATGGTCAGAGCCCTCTGTCCTGAGAGATATGAAGCACATAAACACGTCACAAGACTAACAACATAAAATAGACCTGAAGTGTGCCCTGGCCTGCTGTATGGTAAACCCAGATCTGCTGGGCAGTATGCCAGAGAAGGGTGCAAAAAGATTTGGTTAGGGAGGTAATGATTTATTTAGTTTACTGACATACTACAGGGCAAGCTTGCCAAAGGCTCGTGACATTTCTGCTTGTGGATTGGGAATGTAGTGGGCGAAGCAGGTGGATTTCCACCTACCCAATTTCCTGATCACGTGGTCCGGGACCCCGTTTTGTGAGGCTTCTGATGCTGCTCCAATGCAGAAAGAATGTCCAGAAAAGCGGTTGGGGTCAAGGCTTAAATTGCGCAGAAGGATCCTGACGTGAGCAGTGAACTGGTTGGTACTTAGAGGGCTGATCGGGAATGGTAGCAATGGGCTGTCCTGCGAGGGATCAGACAGATGGGCTAATAGCTGATCTAGGATGGCTACGGGGCACCAGGCGTTGTGAGTTCTGAAGAGCTTGATGTCAACCCCCGGACCGGACTGTCCGGGGGTGCAATGTGAAGTGACTGTGGCGACGCGTGAGGTGGCGTCTACGTAACATCCTATGACTAGGGCCGGTGACTGTGAATTCGCTGGGCCGTAGAAAGCCGTAGAATGCCAGGTAGATGGCTGCTTGGGTGACCAAGCTGGGCAATAAGCCGAAAGGGGAACGTGAAAGGATAGTGGACATATCTCAAAACATGGCACTGGTGACCGGTAAGCGTTTACCGCTGACTTGGAGCTGTTGCTTGTGGATACCTCGCAGGATGGCCTTGACCGCATGGGCAGCAAACAAAGATGGTTTGGTAGGATCCTGTAAGGAGGTGAAATGCTGGATGCCAGTTAGGTAGAGTCTAATGGTATTGTAGGATAATGCCAGCTGAGTGTGGCAGTACGATATGAAGGCCAGGATGTGATGGAGATCTCCTGGTATTGCCCCGGGGTTAGCGGCTAGAAACCTGTGATAGATCTTCCAGGCAGTATGGTAGGCTTTCAGGGCGTTGTGAGATAGTGACTGGTTAATTAGACTAGTGGCATTGTGAAGATGTTGCTTCAATTCAGGGTTAGCTACGACCAATGTGGGATAGCAGACATGGTCGGGTCGGTTCCAGGTTCCTGCGAAAAGAACGTTGCGAAGTTAAGATGAGATAGAGCGTCGGCCGAGGTATTGCATTTGCCTGGGATGTGGACACAGAGGACATTAAATTGGTGCCTTAGTGAGATTTGCACCAGCCTGCGTAGGAAGGACATGATGGCCAAGGACTTGGACCGACCTTTATTTATATTACTGGCTGTGGCTTGATTATCTGTGGAAAATGTCACCGTTTGTCCCCCCAATTGTTGCCCCAGACTTGGGCTGCTGCAACAATGGGGTAGATCTCAAACAACGAGGAGGATTGACTGAAACCGGGGATCAAGAGTATTTCTGGCGGCCATGGTGCTGCAAACCAGTGATGGCCAAAAATAGCTGCAAAGCCTGTGGAGGCTGCGGCATCCGTGATTATCTGAGGTGAAGTGGGAGACGCTGACGGAATAAACATCGAAATGCCGTTCCAATTTGTTAGAAAATAGTCCCACATGGCCAGGTCAGCTACAGCTGCCTCATCTAGTTTAAAGATTTGGTCAGGGTCTCGTACCTGGGAGAGGAACACCAGGAGGCGTGAGACAAAGGATCGCCCTTGAGGGATGATCCTTATGGTAAAGTTAAGCATGCCAAGAAGGGATTGTAGTTGCTTTTTAGTGCAGTCTCGAGTATTAGTGAAAGTGTGGATGCGGGTCAACTTGTCGGGAGGCAGGCTAGCCTGCATGGTGCGAGTGTTGAGTATGATACCCAAAAAGTGACGATCTGTGCCGGGCCTTCAACTTTCTTTTCTGCTAAAGGCACGTTAAGATTGTGGAAGATTTCTCTGTTTAGGTCAACTGGGGGCTCGCTAGGTTTCTCTATGAGTAGGAAGTCGTCTAAGTAGTGAATCACTTTCTGACAGGACGCGTGTTGTGACAGAATCCAGGAAAGGGCCTGAGCAAAAGTGTCAAATAGCCATGGGCTGCTTTTGGAGCCGAAAGTTAATTTGGTGGTGAAATAGTATAGGCCTTTCCATTTGATTCCGTGCCATCGCCATAGGTACGGCTTGATTGGTAACAACTTGAATGCGTCCGAGATGTCTGCTTTAGACAACCAGGCGCCTACTCCTGCAAAAATGATAGATTGAATAGCTGAGTCTACAGATGGATATTTAAGTGAAAACTCTTCTGAAGGTATTAGGGAATTTAAACTGGGTATGTGGGAACAATGAGGCGTGGACAAATCATAGACTAAACAAAGTTTATTTGAAAACTTGCCCTTCACAAGCCCGATAGGGCTGACTCTCCATACAGAGAAAGGTGAATATGTAAAGGGACCGATCATGTACCCCCGGTCTAGCTCTGTCTGCAGCAGGGTGGTGATGGCTTCCTCGTCGGTAGCGGCTGAAAGCAGGTTTTTGCACTCGTGAGTTGTGTTGGGGAGTGTGATAAGTCCAGGGTGAAAGCCTGTCGTGAATCCCTGGATGAGGAAGGCTGCCAGTGAAGGTGTTGGGTGTGAGGAGAGGTAAAACCTGAGCCATCCGACGTGCACTCGGCTTAGTCATGCGGGTTTAGGCTGTTTCATACCGCAGGTGTACCTGGGGTGAGCTTTGTGGCATGTGAGACAGATATGAAGGCGTTTGCAGTGAGGGAAGTTACAACCCCCTGAAGTTGAAATTATTGCATATGGTTGCTCCCTCTAGTGCGCGGACGGGTCGTCCTAATCTGTCTGCCTGGGCCGGCTGAGTAAATGCCGTGAGCGGCACTGGAGATGGAGGGAAAGTTGGGGGGGGCGTCTGCCACCTGACTCGGAGCACCAGTTAGCCATATGTGTAGATGACTGGCAGTTAGTACAGAGTGGGGAGCATAGGCCAGCGAAATGGCGACAGAACAGCTCTGTATCGATGGTGCTCCAGTTGGTAGTTGCCTGGAATTGGGAGAGTTTGGCTGCTGCTTTAGCTGAAAATGACCTGTGCTAGTCAAAAATGAGCATCCCCCATATTTGTAACCTAGATCCACTACTGCATGTAAGTATAGATCCAGCTCTTCCCTCCTGTTGGGGTTGACCGTGCATAGTATATCTCTGAACATCCCAAAGGCTAGCACAAACTCTGCAATGTTGAGTTTGGGGGTAAGCCTATGGTCTTTAGCCTTCAGGACGACGGAAACGTCCCCCCATTAATAGGACTTGTTTTCAGCCAAGTCCTGTACTGCGATGAGGAGGGATACTAAGTTAATGTCCTTCCCATCCATGATGTCCTTCCTGATGCCTGCTGGGACGAGATGTGCAGGGAAGACGTAGGTACAGATGTTGGGTGTACCTGTAAGGAGAGGCATGGGGGTGACGGTGGTTACTGTAGATGGTGGGGGTGCAGCTTGATGTACCTCCAGGGTTCCCACTCTTGTCTGGATGTCGGTGACTGCTGCCGACAGTGTGGTCACTAAGGAGTGCAGCTGAGTAATCGCTGAGGAGATTGACTGTAGTGACGCCTGGGTGCCTGGTTGGGCTGCCACTGGCGGAGGAAACAGCAACCTAAAGAGCTCAGATTTCCTAGCAGTCGCAGGGTAGGGAATACTCCTGCGCCGTAGTTGTAGGCTTGGGGATGGTCCAAGCTCTGAGAGACTGTAAGCTGTCGTTTGCTGAGCCTGTCCTGGGTGACGACGGGGTGGAGGCGAAGTCCTCGCTGTTGGCCTGCGACATGGCGTCAGCTAAGATGGGGGGGAAATGCATTTGTTTTAGACAAGTTTATAAAGGTAAGAGGGGATAGATTTTCAGGTATATAAGACGGAAGGTAGAAGAAAAAATTAAAGGATAGGGGAAGGAGCGACAGCCGTAGTGACAGCTAGTTTGCGTACGAGCGCTGTTGAGTGTAATTTTAGAAAACTCGAAAGAATGCGTGACAACAAAGGTGAGCCAGGAGGTGACTGGCTAGGTAACCGATAGCTCGGGTGTCGCCTGTGCTCAGCACAGACTAATGAACCAGAGCCCCCAGGGCGGACTGGGGCGAGTATTTAAAAGTCTGGTGTTCTAAGTAGGAATGTTGTGATATGTAGTTAATTGACGTATGTTTGGTCTGCTAACGCTTGCACTGCCAGCAAGCTGGACATTAGGCGACCTTGTTTGCGTGGTGAAGGATCTCGGATCGCTCTTTGAAAACAGAGTGAAGTGCACAGAAGTATGTGACAATTGCTAACGCCTCAGAAATGAATCAAATTGTGTATGTGAGGTAAATATGTCAGGAAAGGTGTGTCTTTTGAAAAAGCAAAGGGGGATCCCTTTGAATTACGCACCTGCCTTGAAGCCCTACTAGTGGAGTCTTGGTTTGGGGTCAACCGGGAACCTGTAATAGGGGTGTCATAGGAAGATTTTTATTTTTTTTTGAGAGGGAGTGCTAAAGAGCTGTTTGGGGCAGAAGTTGGCCCCCTGGTGAAGAGCTGCAAGCCCTCGACAAGGTTTTTTTTTTTTTTTTTTACCTGAGGAAGATACTGTCCACACCTGGTGCAGGATGGACCAACTGGAGAACTCTATTGACCTGAAAAAGTTGAAAGGGATAGAGAAATCGATGAGTAGCCGTGTTGCTACTGGAGATGAGTGGCTGTTTTAGAGCCATTTCATAAAATGTTTGCAGCGATTGCAAGTAAGCAGCCTTTGAAAAGGCGAAAGAAAGTTTTTAGCGGAAATTTGATTATGTAGGAATAACCGTGCGCAGCATTGGTAAAAAATAGATGGTGTGAGTTGTGTGTGTTTATGGTATTGTTTGTGAGGGATCCGAATCGTTGAGCTGGTGATACGACTGGACTCAGATTGGTTGGTGGGGTTGAAATGCCGAGGATCCAAATCATTGAGCTGGTATGCGACTGGACTGGATCGGTCGGTAAAAGTTGGATTGGCAAGGATCCGAAACATTGAGCCAGTGCTATGACTGGACTCGGATTGGTTGATGAGGTTGTAATGCAGAGGATCCGAATCATTCAGCCGGTTTGTGACTGGACTCGGATCGGTCGGTTTGTATTGGCAAGGATCCGAATCATTGAGCCGGTGCTACGACTGGACTTGGATTGGTTGGTGGGGTTGAAATGCCGAAGATCCAAATCATTGAACCGGTATGCGACTGGACTGGATCGGGCGGTGAAAGTTGGATTGGCAAGTATCCGAATCGTTGAGCCGGTGCTACGACTGGACTCGGATTGGTTGGTGGGGTTGTAATGCCGAGGATCCGAATCATTGAGCCGGTATGCGACTGGACTTAGATCGGTCGGTGAAAGTTGGATTGGCAAGGATCCGAATCGTTGAGCCGGTGCTACGACTGGACTCGGATTGATTGGTGAGGTTGAAATGCAGACGATCCGAATCATTGAGCCGGTTTGCGACTGGACTCGGAACGGTCGGTGAAAGTTGTATTGGCGAGGATCCGAATGATTGAGCCGGTGTTACGACTGGACTCGGATTGGTTGGTGGGGTTGCAATGCCGAGGATTCGAATCATTGAGCCGGTTTGCGACTGGACTCGGATCGGTCCGTGAAAGTTGTATTGGCAAGGATCCGAAATGTTGAGCAGGTGCTACTACTGGACTCGGATTGGTTGGTGGAGTTGTAATGCCCAGGATCCGAATCATTGAGCCGGTATGCGACTGGACTTGGATCGGTCGGATGAAAGTAGCATGCTGTTGGTGCGTGTTTGTGCAATAAGAGGTGTAGAGAGTCAGTTTCAGATGAAAGTGGGGTTTTTCGTAGAAGGTGTATGGTTAGTAGGGGGGGGGGGTTTGATGTGTGGAACAAGGTTTCGGGACCGTGCGCCGCTAATGCGACTTGATCTGTAAGTGACTCTGTACGGATAATATAACAATTCGATTCTATAAACGGTAACAATAGTTCCTACCTGCGACAGCGAGTGCAATGGTCGAAATTCTGGAACCGCGAACGGGGAAACTGCGACGTGCTGGATCTCGAGAGCAGGAACTCACAAACATGCGGTGAGTTTAGGAAAGTCGGCCTGGTGACGTGGTACCGCGCACTGGAACCGACACAGACCATCGTGGGTGGTCTGGTTAAATACCCTCCGGGCTCCTCCCATAATTTCAGGCCAGTAAACAGGCCTTCTTATTTATGGTCAGAGCCCTCTGTCCTGAGAGATATGAAGCACATAAACACGTCACAAGACTAACAACATAAAATAGACCTGAAGTGTGCCCTGGCCTGCTGTATGGTAAACCCAGATCTGCTGGGCAGTATGCCAGAGACAGGATACGGCACAGTGGCATAGGGGACAGCACTGGATATGGTACAGCTGCACAGTGGACAGTGACCAAAAACCAGCAGGAGTATATGCATTTTAAAAAGTTATGAGCGCAGCAGGAGCGGAGGGGGCTGGCACTGACACAGGGACAGGCAGGTAGGGAGGGGAGGGGGAGAAGGACACAGGAGCATATAGGAGGACAGGAGAGCTGCAGGCTGACAGAGGCATGCAAACTGACCACGGTGTCAGGGCTCAGCAGCCATGATACACTGTGGTCAGTTTACAAAGGGGAGGGAAGAAACTGGCAGGATCAGCCAGGTATTTCAGGTGTTACAGGGGGCTAAATCACACAGCACAAGCACTGTGCTGTATAAAATGCTTTAAAAAAGCAGCAGGATTCATTTTTTGGGGGGGGTTAACACATTTTTTAGGGGGTGCATTACATATGATTGTATATAAGTGACCTAATTAAATTGTAAGGTGCATGACTAGCATTATTTGAGTAGATCTGCTCAAAGTTTCCATTGTGTCAAAAGTTGTGTGAGTTGCCTTGGGGAAACTATAAATAGGTGAGATCTAATCTTCTAAAGTGTGAACAAAGAGAGGTACAGTGAACAGAAATGCCTAATTATGTACATGAGGAGATTCACCCTTTTTATTTGTCTTGATAACCATTGCCACTGGTATTGAAAATGAAGGAAAACCTGACATTTCCATTGTCCCTGTAACAGGATGTTAGTGGAAATCTTCTAATAGTAAAACCTTTTCCGGTGAAAACAGCCTAAAATGGGAAACAAAATACAGGTAAATAGGTAAATGTAAAGTCTCCCACTGGACACAGACATCCATTGATAGGGGTCTTAAGAACTCCTTACTCTATCCATAACATAACATTTTGGGCAGAAGTAGACTAAGGCCACGTACACACGGGCAGACTTTTCAACCGCACTTTCCAGCGGACTTTCAACGGACTTTTGACGGACTTCTGACTGACTTTTTAACAAACAGACTTGCCTACACACGATCACACCAAAGTCCGACGGATTCGTACGTGATGACGTACACCGGACTAATATAAGGAAGTTGATAGCCAGTAGCCAATAGCTGCACTAGCGTCGGCTTTTGTCCGTCGGACTAGCATACAGACGAGCGGATTTCTGGGTCCGGCGGAGTTACGACGTAAAGATTTGAAGCATGTTCCAAATCTAAAGTCCGTCAGATTTGCGACTGGAAAAGTCCGCTGAAGGTCCGATGAAGCCCACACGCGATCGGATTGTTCGCCGGATTTGGTCCGTTGGCGTCGGACAAGTCTGGTCGAAAAGTCCGACCGTGTGTACGCTGCATAAGTATAACTAAAGGCAAAACTTTATTTTTTCGTTTTTGATGGAGTGGAGAGGGATTAGAACACCTGTCAGTTTTTATTGCTGTCTGTGATTCAGCAAATGTACAGGCTTTACAATAATGCATGGCCTTGTAGGAAGAATAATTGTGTTTTGTCAAGACAGAGATACGTAGATTAAAGCGGAACTTCACCCAAAAGGGGAAGTTCCACTTTTACTCCCCCTCCTGCCCCATAATTGGAATGTGGGTTTTTTTTTTTTTTGGGGGGGGGGTAATTGACTTTGACAGGTACCAGCTCCCACTTCCGGTCAAAACACTGTGGCAATTTGAGTGGAGTTTCTCCCACAGTCTCTTGGGACACATCACAGATCCCAGGAGACTTCGGGTCCATTCACGAGGCTTAGCTCATGTGCAGTGGGCAGCTGGCTTTGAAGTCGAAGGGAGTCAAAGATTGTTGCTCACAGTTAAAGCGGAACTTCAGTAATTTTTTCATTTTTCCATCTATTAAATCTTCTGCCCTTGTTGGTTTAACTTTGGATAGTAAAACATTTTTTTTTTCTGCCAGTAAATACCTTATACAGCCCACTTCCTGTTTCTTGTCTTGAAAAAAGCCTAAGCTTATGACATCACGCACAGCTCTCTCTCTCAATCTTTTCAGAGTTTGCCAGGAAGGGAGGGGGGGTGAGTCAAAGAGGGCCAATGAGAGCTACAGAACTAGACGTGTGCCTCTGTGTGTCTGTGTAAATCCAGGAAGTGAACAGGCAGAAGCTACAGCTGCCCACAGTTAAAATGATTGCAGCCAGACTCAGTGGAGGGAGATTTCTGCAGCATATTCGGCAGGTACAGAATCACAGTACATATAAAATAATATGCAAAGTGGTTGGAGGGAAGCTTCAGAATGGCAAAGATGTTTTTATTACAAATTATGTAAGCAGACTGCAGTTCCTCTTTAGGATGTTGGCAAAGAGTGTCGACTTTAACATGTTTGTTTACAGGGTGAAGCTCCTAAGTGTTTACTTTTGTCCCCATTTCTAAAACATATCAAAGATTATAAGCAAATGGATATGATGAATATATCAAAAGTATGACTAAATCTTGACTATGTTCAAAAATTTAGAGCTCAGATGTCAAAAAGAGTAATATCAGTGGTCCCTCTGTAATTTTTTTAGCTTCATATTCCTGGTATTCACCAACAAAGTATACATTGTGATATCCATAGCTAAAATGTATCGTAAAGTATGCAGAACACGTATATTATCTCCTTCAATGTACAAAAAGACATAGTATAGCTAACAAGAGCTCAGAAACAAAGATTGCTCAAGCATTCGGAGTATGATATTTCATTCCTGAATAAAGTGCCTAATACACTCTTTCTAAGCACATTATTAGATAATGCACACCATGGACTGTATTTCAAGTGGTGCTAAGCTTAAACTTTTTTTTTTACCTTAACCGTGTGGAGGAACACGCTGCGGGATGTTACCAGCCTGAACAGCTACTTGATCCGATTCACTCTCATGTCATCTATCAATATATACACCTATGAACTTTTGAGCCACCTTCAGGATTTGCCTCTCGGCCTCAGTGGAGCCTCAAGCATTTAGTTTACGCCCACATTACTTGGGCTTTTCTTTTCTTTTTGAAGAGAACAACATATATATACTCTTGGTGGAGTACGAAAACCCACTTCTACCTGTTTACATCATCTCCAACACATAGATGTTTGTTCATATTGGAATCAAGAGCATACTGGGCAGACAGACTTTGTCACTGTCGCTGTTTTTAATCACAAATTTTATGGAATGCCAAGTCAGCCAATACAGTGTTTCATAACTATTTAAAGCATACACTACTCCTGAGGAAGGAGTTTAATTGACTCCGAAACGTGTCGGGTGAAAAAGTACTGCTTCAAAACTCTGTATATACACAATTGTAATACTGCTGGATTTACATTCCTAACAATAGATGTTACAGTTGTTGTCATATTTTATTATGTTAATTCAATAAATTATATTTGTACCAAGTATACCTCTTTTATGATTGCCACATGTGCCTGAAAAGTCCACCACTAGGGGACCCCCTTTGCTGTTATGTCCAAACAAAATTTGCGTCCTTTTTTTCCCACAAATAGAGCTTTCTTTTGATGGTATTTGATTGCCTCTGCAATTTTTATTTTTTGCGATATAAATGAAAAAAGACCGAAAATTTTGAAAAAAAATGATATTTTCTACTTTTTGTTATAAGAAAAATCCAATAGACTCAATTTTAGTCATACTAAATATATTAAGCCACATGTCTTTGGTAAAAGAAATGTCAATAAGCGTATTTATTGGTTTGTGCAAAAGTTATAGCCTCTACAAACTAGGGTACATTTTCTGGAATTTACACAGCTTTTAGTTTATGACTTCCTATCTCATTTCTTGAGGTGCTAAAATGACAGGGCAATACAAACCCCCCAAAATGACCCCATTTTGGAAAGTAGACACCCCAAGGAAATTGCTGAGAGGCATGTTGAGCCCATTGAATATTTAATTTTTTTGTCCCAAGTGATTGAATAATGACAAAAAAAATAAAATTTTACAAAAAGTTGTCACTAAATGATATATTGCTCACACATGCCATGGTTATATGTGGAATTGCACCCCCAAAATACATTTTGCTACTTCTCCTGAGAAGTACGGGGCCCGAAAACCAAGCACCGCCTTCAGGATTTCTAAGGGCTGAAATGTTTGATTTCACTCCTCACTACCTATCACAGTTTTGAAGGCCATAAAAATCCAGGATGGCACAACCCCCCCCCCCCCCCCCCACCAAATGACCCAATTTTGGAAATAGACCATGGAATATTTTATATTTTGCCACAAGTTGGGGGAAAATGACAAACTTTTTTTTTTTGCACAAAGTTGTCACTAAATGATATATTGCTCACCCATGCCATGGGCTTATGTGGAATTACACCCCAAAATACATTCTGCTGCTTCTCCTGAGTATGGGGATACCACATGTGTGGGACTTTTTGGGAGCCTAGCCGCGTACGGGACCCCGAAAACCAAGCACTGCCTTCAAGATTTCTAAGGGCGTAATTTTTTGATTTCACTCCTCACTACCTATAACAGTTTTGAAGGCCATAAAATGCCAAGATAGCACAAACCCCCCAAATGACCCCATTTTAGAAAGTAGACACCCCAAGCTATTTGATGAGAGGCATGGTGAGTATTTTGCAGCTCTCATTTGTTTTTGAAAATGAAGAAAGAAAAGAAAATGTATTTTTTTTTTCTTTTTTCAATTTTCAAAACTTTGTGAAAAAAAGCGAGATCTGCAAAATATTCACCATACCTCTCAGCAAATAGCTTGGGGTGTCCACTTTCCAAAATGGGGTCATTTTGGGGGGTTTTGTGTCATCTGGCCATTCCTTGGCCTCCGAAACTGTGATAGGCAGTGAGGAGTGAAATAAAAAATTAACACGCTTAGAAAGCCTGAAGGCGGTGCTTGGTTTTCGGGGTCCCAAACGTGGCTAGGCTCCCAAAAAGTCTCACACATGTGGTATCCCCGTACTCAGGAGAAGCAACAGAATGTATTTTGGGGTGTAACTCCACATATGCCTGTGGCATGTTTGAGCAATATATCATTTAGTGACAACTTTGTGCAAAAAAAAAAAAAAATTGTCTTTTTCCTGCAACTTGTGTCAAAAGATAAAATATTCCATGGACTTGACATGCCTCTCACCAAATAGCTTGGGGTGTCTACTTTTCAAAATGGGGTCATTTGGGGGTTTTTGAACTGTCCTGGCATTTTATGTACAACATTTAGAAGCTTATGTCACACATCGCCCACTCTTCTAACCACTTGAAGACAAAGCCCTTTCTGACACTTTTTATATACAAGAAAAATTTTTTTTTTTTTTTACTTTGAACCCCCAAACAATATATATATATTTTTTAAAGCAAAGGCCCTACTGATTAAAATGGTGGGTGTTTCTTTTTTTTTTTTCACACAGTATTTGCGCAACGATTTTTCAGGGATTTTTGGGAAAAAAACACACTATTTTTAATTTTAATGCACTAATTTTAATTTTAATGCACGCACTGTATTGCCCAAATGTTTGATGAAATAAAAAAGATGATCTTATGCCGAGTACATGGATACCAAACACAACATGCTTTAAAATTGCGCACAAACATGCAGTGGCGACAAACTACATACATTTTTAAAAGCCTTTAAAAGCCTTTACAGGTTACCACTTTAGATTTACAGAGGAGGTCTACTGCTAAAATTACTGCCCTCAATCTGACCATCATGGTGATACCTCACATGCATGGTGCAATTGCTGTTTACATTTGACACCAGACCGACGCTTGCGTTCGCCTTTGCGCGAGAGCAGGGCGAGACAGGGGTGGTTTTTTTTATAATTTTTTTTTTCCTTTTTTATCATATTTTTAAACTGTTCCTTTCATTTTTTTTCTTATCATTCTTATTGTTATCTCAGGGAATGTAAATATCCCCTATGATAGCAATATGTAGTGACAGGTACTCTTTTTGGAAAAAAATTTCTTTTTTTAAACTTTTTTTTTGTAACTGCAACTGTTGTAACTGTAACGGTTCCAGGTTCGGGTCACTCAAAATGTGATGGCATCTTGGGAGACCTAGTCTGTGCAGTGCTATACCCTATGCTAATACTCAACCTAGTCTGTGCAGTGCTATACCCTATGCTAATACTCAACTAGTGTATGGTAGCGTTCAAAACATTCACCAATGCAAAGACCAGGATTGCCAAGACAGGAGGGACAATAATAGCGGGTGTCATGCCTATATCCGCTCTTGCTGCAGACACGACATCTTCTTTAGGTGGCTCGTTGGGTAGGGGTACTCAGGAGGACATAAGGAAAATGCCTCTCATGCAGCCAGCTTACTGCATTTGGATTGGGAAGGTGAGGTGGAGCACCGTCTGGAAACAGAAGGGCTCTGACGATCTCTTCCTGAGAATTTAAGGAAGGATCCAGTCTGTCCTGAAGGTCTGTATAGCACATGAGCGTTCAGCAAAGCCAATTGAAATAAATAAACAGACACTTTCTTGTATCAGCGTCTGGCCTTACGGGCAACTAGGTACGGCGCCAACAACTGGTCGTTGAGGTCCACCCCTCCGATATTATGGTTATATTCGTGGACACAGATGGGTTTCTCCACAACACCAGTCGCCGTAGGAATTTGGAACGTTGTGTCTGAATGAAGGGAGGTAAGAACAAAAACATTCTTATTATCCCTCCACTTCACAGCGAGCAAATTATTACACTTGAAGCAGGCTCTCTCCCCCAGCCTAAGACGGGAATCTACAAGCTGCTGGGGAAAGCCCCGGCGATTAGGTCGCACGGTGCCACATGCTCCAATCTGATGATCAAACAAGTGACTAAAAAGTGGCACGCTCGTGTAATAATTGTCCACATACAAATGTTACCCCTTTTCTGAATAAGGGTGACACCAAGTCCCATACAATCTTGCCAGCTCTCTATGTAATCTGGGCAGTTCTTCTGCTCTACGTGGCTATCTTTTCCCTCATAAATCATAAAACTACATGTATAGCCTGTGGCCCTGTCACAGAGCTTATACATCCTGTATCTGGCACGCTTGCTGGGAAGATACTGTTTGAAAGACAAGAGGCCAGAAAACTTAATCAGGGACTCATCAACACAGACAACTTGATGAGGAGTAAAGAAGTCTGCAAAACGTTGGTTGAAGTGGTTTACGAGGGGCCGAATTTTGTAGAGCCGATCGTATCCAGGGACTCCAGGAGGACGACAGAGTTCATTGTTGTTGAAATGCATGAACTGCCCTGGTCATGGAGGCAGAGAACACGGGCATATGGTAAATTGGGTCAGTGGACCAATATGACCCCAACATACTCATTTTAACTATGCCCATGTTGAAGGATAGCCTCAGAAAGGCCCGTAGTTGGTTTCCAATCTCTGGCAAGGGAGGACTGGGGATTAGCAGCGATGTATTGACCAGCATACAAATTACTTTGGTGCACAATAGATCTATAGAGATCTTCGGTGAAAAACAGCGAATAAAAATCAAGTGACATAAAATCAACTGTTTCCACCTGAATGCAGGTGAATGGGGCAAGTACGGGTGCTGCAGAAGTGGAGGGTTCCCAATTAGGATTGGCGAATGCAGCAGGAAGGGCACTATGGGCTCGACGGGCCTGTCTTTGTCTTCTTGGTGGCAGCAGGACACTACTTGTGCTTGTGCACATCACCACGTGTTACTGCAGTGCTGGTTTGACTACGACCAGGGTGTACTAGGCCACTGGTGCTTGCCAGTTCACCACAAGGATGAGTGGCACTAGTACTTCTCTGATCCATATGAGAGCCCTGCGGTTCTTGCACCTCAACAGCAGAAGAAGATCAGGTTCTGGTACGCTTGGCCTTGGGAGGGACCACAACTCCGTCGTCAGAGCTATCTGTCATGGAGCCGCTGTCGTCTACAGGATAGTATTCTGAGCCTGAATCTGACAGATGAGTGACTTCCTCTTCACTATCTGTCATGCTCAGAAACGTGTAGGCCTCTTCACTAGTGTACCTTCGATTTGCCATTTTGGGCTCTAAATTTAATGGTACACTAGTGAGACTCACAGGTAAAAAAGCTCCTGACTGTTAGCGACTAATTCAAACTCTACCAAAAAAACTGTTAGCGATCGCAGGGATCAGGCCTGACTCTGCAAACGCTGCAGTTATGTGTGTTGTGTTTTGTAAGTGACAGTGATCAATCGATACTGCACTTGGGTGGGCTGGGCTGGGCAGAGGGGCAAAATGCAGGTGCTAGCAGGTATCTGGGCTGATCCCGCTAACACTACGTTTTTGTGAACCCTAAACTGCTGGGGACGCTAGTATAGATCTGATCAGATACTATACCACTAAGGGAGGTGCGTGCATGGGTGTTAGTGGTACTGGCACTAACCTGATGCTGCCTGGGGCGACGCAGACCCTATCTGACCCTAAAACCTAACTGATATCACCCGCCGGGCGATCAGGGGGTTAAACCTTTATTAACTAACCAGCGTCACCCGTAACAGTTATACGGTGATCACTGGTAAAAGGGTTAACTAGGAGGCAGTCAGGGGGTTAAAACCTTTACTAGGTAGTATATGGGGGTACATGACGCTATAAAAAGCTGACGGTGAACCTAAATACTTACCTGGCTACCTAGCGTCACCTGTGTCACTAATACGGCAAACAGAAAAAAGATCGCTTAGTGACACTGGCAACAGGGGTTAACTGGGGGGTGATGAAGGGGTTAAACCTTTATTGGGGGGGTAGGGGGGTATCCTAGCCCTAAAGGGGCCTACCACTAACTGCCCTAACACTTATAACAGTCACAAATGACACCAATGCAGTATGCAGTAATGCAGTAATCATGGGGGTGATTGGGGGGTGATTTGTGTGCCTGCGTGTTCCACTGTTAGTGTAATGTTGGTGCAGTCTTACTTGGGTGTCTTCTCTCCTCAGAAGCCGGAACGAAAAGGCTTCATGAGGAGCGATGATATCACTTCCTCTGCTTCTGCTTACATTACAGAAGCAGAGGAAGCTTCTCATTTCCCAGGAGCGATCACGAGGGGGTGGCCATGAATCAGTGGCCTCCCCCTCAGCACGGATCTCTCCTGGAATGATGCCGACCGCCTCGGGCACTGGGGGGGGGGGGGGGCGTGATACGTTACTCTGCCATTCTGCCGCAGTATATCTGCGTGAGGCGGTCGGCAAGTGGTTAAACATATGATCAGCGGCAAGTCATGTTGAGAGCTTGATAAAGTAAAGGGCTTGTTGTTTGTTTTGGAGAATTAAAGAGTGAAATAATTTGTCTTGTAGGCCTGAAGGAAAGTCATGGTGACCCAGAATGGGTAAGAGAGGGAAGGGGTTGGGGGGAAATTCCATGTACGGTAAAAGCTCTGTGAGAGGTAAGCCACATCTGTGCAGTAGTGGGATGATTGCATAAAGACAGGATGTGTGGGCTCCAAAGGAGTGCAGAGTAAAGTTGGGGAGATGGATTGCTTCATGTAGACCTATTGTTTAAGCTGTCTTAATTAGCACTGCTGAAGTCGCTCTGACTTTAGAAAAGGTTCCTGTACTACTTCAAGGCAACTTCTATCTGACTTGTGCCCATAGTCTTTAATGTAAGTTGCCTTCAAGTCAGATCCTCATCTATATTGATGTGATTTGGAAGGAAGATGTGTAGCCCCTCCCTCGCTTCAAAGTCATATTAAGTCACATCCCAGTAGTACTCAACTGGCATCAAGTCACCAGCAAATCACCAGGAAATCACCTGGCAAAGTCGCACTGTAAGCCGCCCGCCTTTCAGGTTGCAGTAGTCTGAACCGAGCCTTACTGTCTATTCACATGAGCTCAGAGGAAATGGGTGGAATGATGCTGACTAAGGATGACCTCATATTATATGGTTTGGGTAAATCTGAAGACAAAAATCTGCAGAAAATCTAATAGTGTGTATGGGATCTTACACCGCCTCTTGAAAAACTTGAGCTCTCTCCCACAACTTCCCACTGCCTCTAATCCCATGAGCTCTCTCTTGACCCTCTGGACTATTGGGTTGCTTTGCAAATAGGCCTCCCAGCTAAGCCTAGTTGGAATATTGGTGTCTTCAGGCTGGCTTCATTCCTCGCCTTCTGTCCAGGAGGGTAAAGACCCCTCAATAGGGGTCTCCACCAGCAGGCTGGACCCAGGAACACTGCCCTACACCCACATACCGCAAGCAGCTCTGGTTGCACAGGATTCAGGCTATTTACGCACTCTTCTCCACCTTCTGGGCAAACCTCCCAAGGAATTGGTTGAAGTCCGATAAATATTCAGGGTGAAGTCTATGCCCTCCCTTCCACCATGTTCTAGAAATCTCTAGAAGATAAGGGGAAGAGCAGCAGCCTGTGAAAACCTGAGCAGCCCCAATTAATCAACCCCTATTCCACTGATTGTGGAGGAGCTAAAACTAAATTTGGTCTAGGAGGCTTTTCTAGAAGGGTGCTACACCAGTTTTATTATATTTTTATTGATTCATTCATTTTTATCTTACTTTTTTGGCTGCACTACTACAAATAAGATTTTTCTTTCACCTTTTTATTTCTCTCTACTTTTAAATGTATTTATTTTGCGTAATGAATGTGACAAACATTATTCTGTATGTATGGTAGTCCCCATCAGAGTTTAATGAATACCTAACCTTTATATACTGTTTATCAATTAAATATTTTTGACTGGAGTTCTGCTCTTACTGCTTATTTCTACCAAGTAATTTTTACATTACATAACTAGGTATCCTTTATAATTGTATTAGGCTTCAGGAACTTGCGTTATTATAATTTGAAATAGGCTGCAAAACCTTGCTATTGGTTTGTTACAGCTGATTAGCCACAGAGTATACATGCTGGCTGTTTAACTGAATAGACAACCATTAACCATTAACCATTTTCCATTAACAAACTTGGTTCTCTCTAGTCTTGCTAAAATGGGCAATTGAGCACATGGAGCTTTCTAGAATTTGACTAGACTTACATTTGTGTACTTGGCAGGCTGTAGGGTAATTTTAAGGTGGGCATAAAGTGATCTAAAAGTAATAACCATACAGGAAAGTGTGATTTAACAAACCACAAAATTGGTCCCAAGGGGGTGCAGGTGTGTATGCAAGTTATACTATGACGTAAAAGAGAGAACTAATATGTGAGTAAACCCTGCAAGGTTTATTTAATGTTGTGGTCTTATCTCATCCACATGTGGGAGCAGAAAAACCAAGAAGCTCATGAGAAATGAAAAAATTACCCAGGCTAAGTAATGAAACAGGAACAGACACTGTTGCTATGTAAATAATGTGGGAGTTATGCAACAAGGTAAGTATCAGGAAGATCAACAGATAAGGTTTAGGCATGATAAAATCATTTTAAAGGGTTTTATTTAAAGACAAAAATTTGCCATATAATTTGTTTTAATATTTTTGTTTTAAAAAGAGATGAAAGCCCTATTTGGGGATTAATTTTGCTAAAACCCATTTTAATTAATAACCCATTTTAAGTAAACTACTGTTTACATTGACAGATTTCCATTCTGGCTCTGTGTGGAACAATCGCGGGTGCCCGGCGGTCATCGCGACTGGTGGGCACGCGCATCGGTTCCGGCGCCCCATAGTGGTCCGCGCGCACCCCCTACTGGTCAAACCTATGTACAGCTATGACAGTTCGCCCAGGGGAGCCAACCTGCCACAGTATAACTGCGGCTGGTCGGGAAGGGGTTAAAATTGGCAGTGCCTTTGCTGAGGACAGGGCCTCTGTAAACAAACCCAGATATGAGGCCCCACTTACAAGCATAATGGGAAAAATAATCCAAGCGATAAAAAAAATTAATATTGCATATATTAAGAGCTTTAAAGTGCTGGTGTTAGTGCTCTCTATCTCAGTGCTGGTGTCAGTGAGGGAGATAGCAATGGAGAAGCCAATCAGCAGGCAATGCACTGGACTGGCACCTCTGGACCCCCGCAGTGAGCCCTGCATAGTTGGGGGTAAGGGCCGGGCGGAGGGAGGGGTCAGGGGCTGTCAAGCACAGGTTGGCACACTGGGACACTGGCACAGGACCGAGCTGCCCTGACTGTCGCATTGATGACCAAGAGGAAGGTAATGGAGGGGATGGGGCAGAGGGGTGGATTTGAAGGCTAGTGGCTGAGGGATGCTGGAGGAGCAGGGATGGGGGGCTGGCTCTCTCTGATGGTAGTAGCTGGCTGAAGAAAGGGTTGTGGCATGGTAGCTGTGCCTCTCCCTGTAGTTGGAGCCCCGGTTCCCCCCGCCCTGATTGACAGCCCCAGAGAGGGGCGGCCCAGACACCATTTCTCTTCTCGCTCCCCCTTCCATCGGTTCCATATACCGCGCTGTTGAGGCTTCCTCCCCGGGGGACCCTCCTCTTCCCCTCAGCAGCTCTGCTTCCCAGTCAGATGCCTCCTTCGGGTGTGCGGGGATCACTCAGCAGAGCACTCCATTGGGGGGTGACAGGGGGCGATCTGCATCTCCAGAGCAGCGGGAATAAGTTTAATTTTGCTCTGGCTGCTGGAATGAGTCTCCTCCCCCAGACAACACAGCGCTGGCTGGCTCCACCTCCTCCCCAAGACACAGCCATGGCCCCATCCTCTCTCCACTGCCTGACCATGGATCTCACAGGCAGCATTAACCCTCTGCTGGCCGGAGTGCAGCACTGCTGCAGTGGCATTGTTGTCAGCAGAGGTGGCTCTTAAATTAGGCGGTCGCGAGGCCCCAGGCGATCGCCTAATTAGAGAGCCGCCTCAGCTCTTGTGCTTTATATTGAATAGGGTTGGCCACAAGTGGTGTATATATTTGCATTTTGCTGATTCATAACATTTATGTAATGTAATTTTGTACAGCATTTGCACCATAGCTACAATTCAGACCTACATTCTCTGCCAAACTGTGCTTGCATCCAATCAGATGCAAGCGCTGTTCAGGTATTCTGACAGCCATGGCTGCCAGCTGTCCAAATACAATAGTTAGCTCTGAAGATTTTTCTATCCATGCTCTTTACCATGGAGTGGGGAAATTGTATTTCCAGGACCGTTTTTAAGGCAGGGCAAAAGGGGCAGCTGCCCTGCCAGGGCCCCATCATTGTTGGGCCCAAAGCAGCTGCCTCATACTGGCCAACTATCCCAGTTTAAATTCCGTTATCCCTTGAAGTTTTAGTCCCGTGCTGTGCCCCAATATCTCAGTGTAAAGTTCTGTTGCTGCTGCCCAGCTCTTCCCTATTGCCATGTACAGATGACTCACCTGCAGACCCTGTGTTTACATGTAAATAGTCATGGACCGCGGTATTGATACTTAAATAGCGGAGACGTTCATATGTACATCATGTCCCCCTGAGGTCATATCTATCATCACTTCTGCTGAATGCTGCCCACTGGGGAGGTAAAGGAGCCACAGCACCCTGAATTTTGGTGCATGTGAATACGCACATCTCAGAAGATGCATGAGGGTGTCATTAACAATTAATGGCACTGCTAAAAGGCAGCATGTTTCTGTGGTGTAAGGAAAGAAATTTTGCATGTATTCCCGACACACACAAATGCAAATGCAGGCTAAATGTCTTAGTTACATTGGTGGTCAGTGTAAATCTTCTCATTAAATTGGGGCTTGGTGTACAATCCTTTCATTCACACTAGTGGCCAGTGTGAAGGCCCCCCTTACATTGGTGGTCAGTGTAAATCCCCATTACATTGGTGGCCAGTGTAGAAACACCTCTTTATATTGGTAATCATTAAAAAAATCAAAATTGCTTTTGTGGTCAGTTTCAAATCCTCCCTTACATTGGTGGTCCATGTAGAAGCCCCCTTTAAATTGGTGGTGCGTGTAAATCTCCCTTTTCATTAGTGGCCAGTGTAGAAATCCCTCTTTATTGGCTGTTGATGTAAAATCCCCCATTACATTGGTTGTCAGTGTAAATTCTTCATACCATTGGTGATCAGTGTACATTTCCCATTACATTGGTGGTAAGTGCAGAATTGCCCTTACACTGGTGGCCAGTGTAAACCCCCCCAACATTAGTGGTCAGTGTAGAAGTGTCACCTTACATTGGTGGTCAGTACAAATCTCCTTGACAATGGTTGTCAGTGTATATTCCCCCTTCATAGGCGTGCGCACAGGGTGTGCCAGGTGTGACGGGGCACACCCTAATCACCCTGTGTGGTGAAAGCCCCCCAATAGGGATCCTAAAAATAATTGTAAAAAAATAAAAAAAATAAAATTGTAAAAAATAGTAAAAAATAAAAAGTACTGACATTGTCCACTGCCTTACTGACACCAGTCTCTGCCTTACTGACACTGTCCACTGCTCTACTGACACCGTCAGTATATATACACATGTACATAAATGCATATGTGTTTGAGCTTTAGGGTGCACACCCTAATGCAATAGGCTGTGCACACCTATGTCACGCTTACAATGGTGGTTGGTGCTAATGCTCTTATTACATTGATGTCTGTGTAGAAATCCCTATTTTCTATTGGTGGGGGGCGTAAAATCCCCCGTTATATGGTGGTCAGTGCAAATTTACCCTCACATTGATGATCAGTGTAAATTCCTCATCACATTGGTACAATCCCCCACTATATACTTGCCAAAGCATCCCACCCCCCCACCACTGCCACTGATCTTATCAACCCCCCAGCATTGCCACTGATCACACCGACCCCCCCCCCCCCAGCATTGCCACTGATCCTAGGAGTCCTAGAAGTTTTCTGTCTACTGATGGGTCCCCTCTCCTCCCCAGTCCACGGTGTGCAGGCAGCGAGGAGATGATGTGCTGCAACCAATCAGTGAGCAGTAATGATGTGCAGTAACCTCTAACAACCAATTAGTGAGTGATATAGATGTCCAGTAACCTCTAGCAATCAATCAGTGAGCAGTATTGATGTACAGTAATCTCTAGCAACCAATCAACAAGCAGAAGTCTTGTGCTGTAACCTCTAGAAAATAAACAGTAAGCCATAATGTGTGCTGTAACCTCTAGCAGCAAGTCAGTGAGCAGTAATGATACACTGTAACCTCTGGCAACCAATCACAATCGCTGCCTGATCTGATTCAGTAAACTGATTTTGAGTCTAGCTGCTATTTATTGTATGTCTCAAAGCATGTGGAGAGCAAAATTGCATGGAAGAGGGGGCCCAAGAAAATGTTTGCCCAGGGTCCAGTCAATATTAAAGACGGCCCTGATTATTTCTCTAGTTTAGCTTGAAGCTTTACAGTAGCTTTAAGGCTAGCTTTACAGCAGAGGATCTGGCAATATTGCAATAGGTGTCCTAATTATTATACAGAGGGTTGTGCACTAAATCAGTTGTTTTTATGCAGTGATTGTTGAATGAAAGTACATTCTTCACATTGTTTCTCCCTCTAAGGTAGGATTAGTTGCAGAAATATGCAGTTTTCACATTTGAACAGAGCAGGGCTAAAACATAGACCATGTTCATGCTTGTAAATAATGGGCTTTATGTGAGCATTTCATAGCATGAAATGTTTATAATTTATAGAAACCTTGCCACTTGCCCAAAAATCTAATGTAAACACTTTTGAGAATATCCAGATTGTGATTTAAACTGTGATGTAAAGAAAACATTGTATATTGTTTAAGATTGCAGAAGGTTATTATGTAGTCTGTGAAGCCAAAAGGTCAGAATTAATGAGCAAATAGAAAGGAAGAACAGACTTTATAAATTATGAAACGGAAACATATCTGACACAAATGTAAATATTATGCATATGTATTTGTTTACCTTGCTACAACAGAAGCCCAGTATTTACCAAATATTTTGTAGACAGACATATGTCAACTGTGCAAATAGCTGATAACCAAAAATGGCAGCTAATATTAACACAGAACTAAGCTCAGATGTTAAATATAGTCACAGTTTTCCTCTGTGGTTGGATGACCACCGACTCTGTGTGTTACTGCCCGCTCAAACCCCCCCCATGTTTTACCCGTTGAGAGGAACACCAGCATGTGTATACTGCGGTCGCTTCTCTACTGTGTGAGAGGAGTGCCAGGCTATGCGTCTGCTAACAAGCTTCTCTCCTCTCACTTCCCTGCCATTGCACAGCATTAGGCCTCATGTACACTGCTGCTCCTAAACATGAGTTTAGCAGCTTTTGGCAAAGCCTCTGAACTCTGTCAATGTACACATAGGCTTTTATCAGAGTTTAGGGGCAGGTAAAAGTCCCTCTTCTAAATGCAGAAGAATCGCATTCAGGAGAGGAACGTTTTGGCAGAAAACACAAACCTGGCATAATCGCGGCACTGCATTTTTTTTGCGTTTTTCTGCAGCCAGGAGGTGGCAGGGGTGGCCAGTGTACATGAAGCCTTAGAGGAGCTGTGTATAAGATCCACCACTCGCTTCTACCCCCCTCCCTCTTGGCAGCAGTGACCAATCAGCGGCAGGGAGGAGGTTCTGTGGATGATGCATCCGAAGATCATGCAAACTGTCATTTTAAAGAGACCCTGTACAAGTGAATAGGGGCTAACGCCAGCATGGCTACAACACCCACAATCCCTGCACACCAGGAGAGGTGAGGACAGTGCTTTTCTCAGGCAAAATTACCAGAGCAAAGGCTGACTAGTGTGGGGAAGGAGACAGTGTGGACCTGCGGCAGGGGTCTGCACAGGACGCCAAGCAGACAGTGTGGAGAAGCTAGCGTGAGTGGACCTGTGCTGTGCTCCTACACCAGGGGCAGAGTTGTGAGAACCAGAGTGAGAGACTAAGCCACAGTGTGAGTTGCTGTGCCCTGGAATCCAAGCTGGGGAGATTGGTTGCTGTGTGCGTCTATCTCAGAAGATAACTGATCAGCAAAGCGCACTGGACCATATCCATTGTATACCTGGACTGATGAGCAGATCTACCGAGCTTAACCCCTTACTGTCCACACCATAGAGAGTGATCTTTACCTAACAGCCCATTAGCCTCCGTTTGCAGATAGCCTTAAAGAAAAAGCTAAATGTGCACCACCTTATGGAAGGGCCCCCACAACAGCCATCTAGATGCCACCAGGAGTACCCCTTTGCCAGTAACCTATACATGCCCACACACTATTGGGGCTGTATACATAGAGTACACACAGGAACATTGCTTGCGTAGTTATTACTAAGAATTGCAGTGAGTTTTCTTTTATGCCATTCATGGTTGATGCTAGAGCAGGAGTGGCAGGAGCGAGATATTGGCTGGAAAGAGCACAATAATCCTGCAAACAGTGCAGAGATTTGGATTAAATCAGGGAGTGCTATACCACCAGTGGAAACTTGTGCTACGTTCTTTGCAAGTTCTAACTGTATTTTCACTTTTCTTCACTTTTGTATTTTCATATCCCCTTAAAGCAATATTAAACCCAAAAGCTAACTTTTTTATAATACAGCTAACCAATTCTTAGATGTGATGGCTGCATTAGTTTTCTTTTTTAGGCTTTCTTTCCTTTTTTATTTATCTAGTGATCCGGCCAGTAATTCTGTTTTATTTTTTTAAAGAACAAGCTCTCTTGCAGTTACAGGGATGAGTCAAATCATTCACCACTGGCAGGGATACTTACAATGATCATATTTTTTTTATATAAAACCTTTATCACAAGTTAAAAAAATGTTTGGCGTAACTGTTAAGGGTTAGCTTGAGTTTGGCTTGAATTTGTCAGTGTTTTTAAATCTGCTAGTACATCTAACACTCCCCTGCCCCCAGATTAACAATGCTGCTGTCCAAAGGTGATCCTGTGCTCATTCATTCAGAGTGGGGGCACACTCATAAAGGAGGTGAGTTACCGGGCAGATCACCAAATGAAAACAGAAGGGGAAAAAAGCCTAAAAACAGAAAACTATTGCAGCCACCACATCTAAGGATTGGTAAGTTGCAGTATATTACATATTTGGTTTTGGGCTTATTACGCTTTAATGGCCCCTCCTCATAGTCCTTTAAATCGGCTTCAGTGCCCAGTGAGGCTTCTGTATCATTTGAATGCTGTGATTGGCTCTCACAGCGATCATATGAATATAAACCCATATTGCTGGCTCCTGATCAGAGGCCTTGACCAAGAGCTGTCAGTGTGCTCAGAGTGCGCAGTTTACGTTTTCTCAGCACACAACCTCATGCCGCCATAAAGGCATTTTTGCAGTGGCTGGGTGTCGAAGCCTTCCTTTCTTAAAGATGCATTATATGAATTATGTGGTCAACAAGACGTCACTATGGTGAGTGTGACATTGTACTGTTCTGGTTAGTGATCAAATACACAGTATGCCAGTGCAGCATACAATGTCTCTGATCATTGGCCAGAGCAGTAGAATGTCACCCATTCACACTTTCTGTGCTCTACAGAGAGCATTTAATAGGTCTTGTATTGTCTCCTCACAACCTGTTTTAACCGCTTACATGCTGAACTACAAACCGCAACCAAGTGCATTGTGTGCCATTGCAGGACACTTAAATGGGTCAGAGGTAGAGCCCGCCAAGAGGGACAGGGGGTATAACGCAACCACCACACCAGTCCCAGTATCACCATAGGGGCCTCATTCAAATGGGAAGTAACAATGCATGCCCCATGCAAGTGCCGTGTTTACCTGCATGGGGATGCACAGTTGTTCCATGCATTCCTGTGCAGGCAGTCCCATTCATGACTATTGGGACACAGAGTCTGCATGGACACAGCTGTTGCCCCCAATCTGACATAGGTGTGCGTGCAAGGACCGAACATAGACAGTGTGAGCATCAGCACAGATATCAGATTGGGAGTAGCAGCTGTGTCCATGAAGCCGCTGCATCCTAGTAAACATCAATGGGCTGAATGGACTGTCTGAATGGGAATGCATTGAACAACTGTGCATCCCTGTGTGGGTAAACATGGGGGCCGCGTTTACCTGAACAGGGATGCACGGGTGTTTCATGCAGGTTTAAAGCATCCTCCAAACATGTTGTTTAACCACTTCAATGCCAGACACTTAGACACCTTCCTGCCCAGGCCAATTTTCAGCTTTCAGTGCTGTCGCAATTTGAATGACAATTGCGCGGTCATGCTACACTGTACCCAAACTATTTTTTTTATCATTTTGTTCCCACAAATAGAGCTTTCTTTTGGTGGTATTTGATCACCTCTGCAGTTTTATTTTTTGCGCAACAAATAAAAAAAGACCGAAAATTTTAAAGAAAAACAAGTTTTTCTTTGTTTCTGTTAAAACTTTTTGTAAATAAGTACGTCTTCTTCTTCAATGACGGGCACTGATATGGCTGCACTGACGGGCACTGATACGGCGGCACTCATGGGCACCGATGATGTGGCACCAATGAGGTGACAGCGTGATCAGCCGTGATTGGACACGGCTGATCACATGGTAAAGAGCCTCCCCTGGAGGCTCTTTACCAAGATCGGTGTAGCGGTGTGTCAGACTGACACACTGATCCACCGATCGCCGCGATGCGCGCGGCGGCATGTTATCCTGCTGGACGTCATATGACGTCCAGTCAGGATAACAGAACCACTTCCCGGACGTCAGTCCGCCATAGGGCGGGTGGGAAGTGGTTAAAGGAATTGTGAATTTAAAATGTTTAAAGCTGAAGTTTCTTTTTTGTTTGTTTACTTTGTTTTTATGGGGGGATACATCACCAAACACATTAATTATATGTAATGGTGTGCAGGGCTTTTTTTCAGTGGGAACGCGGGGGAACGCAGTTCCGGCACCTCCTGGACTGACTGTTATGGCACGGGGTGCTGGGGTGTGCTGCAGGGTATTGATGCTCACTGCTGGGAGATCTATTCTAGCTGGAGGGGATCTATTTTTGCAGGTGGGTCTACTGTTGCTGAAGGAGATCTATTGTTGCTGGTAGGGGACCTATTGTTGCTAGGGGTGGGTCTTATGTTGCTGGGGGGTCAGTTTTTGCTGAAGGAGATCTACTGCTGGGGGGGTTCTATTTTTGATGGCTGCCAGAGTGTCTGTTAATGCTGGCTGTGTGGAAATTTGTTGATGCTGCCGGGAGTCTATTGTTACTAGGGGGGGGGGTATTTGTTGTGGGCGGTACATTGTTGTTAGAGGGATCTATTGTTGGTTGAATGGGATCTATTTTACTGCTTTTCTTGATATCATTACCAAATTCCATACAAATTACACCACAAAATGATACTTGGTTCTGTATTGTCTAAAATGGGCAGTACTGCGGTGCTCGGAGGTGGGTAGGGGCAGGGAAAAGGGGTGACTCAGCAAAGGGGAGTTCCTGCACCTATTGTCAGAGAAAAAAAGCCCTGATGGTGTGCATATCATTGGGGGTCATTTGCTAAAACTATAGTGTGGAAAATCTGGTGAAGCTCTGCATAGAAGCCAATCAGCTTCCAGGTTTTATTGTCAAAGCTTAACTGAATAAGGTAAAGTTCAAAGCTGATTGGCTACCATGCATAGCTGGACCAGATTCTGAGTGCTCCAGTTTAAGTAAATCTGTGTTTGGTATTTTTTCTTTTGTTTGTTTTTTTTGTTTTTTGTTTTTTGCATTGGTACATGTCCACCCTGGCATCTGCCCAGCTACCCCAATGCCCTTTGTTTGAAAATCCCTTGCCGTTTGGCCTTTGAAATGGAGATAACTGATTTTCAGGTCTCACTTCCCATTTACTTTAATGGGGTTTGCATTAGAGTTTTTAATTTGCATGTTTTGGCTGTGTTTGACTAACGTGCCCTCAAATCGAACCCAAGAAATGCGTTTATCATTATAAATGATATGTTTATATGTTGCCAAGGCTGTAAGCCATTTACTTCTATTTGATCTTACAGTAGCCTTCTCCTTGTCAACATGTGAATGGGATGCAGACACTAAACAGCTAACATTCCTGCCTATTCTTCCAGTATCTAAAAGTTCTGGTTGGTGTTGACAGGCTCTAGTGCCTCTCAGCTACTTCAGTTTTGAACTTTACTCCCCATTACTAGCAGCAAGTGACTGTGACTATTTACCTCTACCCAAATGAGGTCTCAGCACAATTGCATGGACTTTACCAAAAGTATGTACATACTGTAATATATACTATTTTTTTATATTATGCATCAGATAGGGGGAAGTTATGTTTGTAATAGGTATACCCTACAGTATCTCACGAAAGTGAGTACACCTCTCATATTTTTTGTAAATATTTTATTATATCTTTTTATGTGGCACTTTGCTACAATGTAAAGTAGTGAGTGTACAGCTTGTATAACATTGTAAATTTGCTGTCCCCTCAAAATAACTCAACACACAGTCATTAATGTCTAAACCGCTGGCATTAAAGTGAAAATGTCCAAATTGGGCCCAAAGTGTCAATATTTTGTGTGGTCACCATTCATTGTCAGTACTGCCTTAACCCTCTTGGGCATGGAGTTCACCAAAGCTTCACAGGTTGCCACTGGAGTCCTCTTCCACTCCTCTATGACGACATCACGGAGCTGGTGGATGTTAGAGACCTTGCTCTCCTCCACCTTCCATTTGAAGATGCCCCACAGATGCTCAATAGGGTTTAGGTCTGGAGACATGCTTGGCCAGTCCATCACCTTTATCTTCAGCTTCTTTAGCAAGGCAGTGGTCATCTTGGAGGTGTGTTTGGGGTTGTTATCATGTTCGAATACTGCCCTGTGGCCCAGTCTCCGAAGGGAGAAGATCATGCTCTGCTTCAATATGTCACTGTACATGTTGGCATTCATGATTCCCTCAATGAGCTGTAGCTCCCCAGTGGCGGCAGCACTCATGCAGCCCCAGACCATGACGCTCCCACCACCATGTTTGACTGTAGGCAAGACACACTTGTCTTTGTACTCCTCACATGTTGCCGCCACACACGCTTGACACCATCTGAACCAAATGAGTTTATCTTGGTCTCATCAGACCACAGGACTTGGTTCCAGTAATTCATGTCCTTAGTCTGCTTGTCTTCAGCAAACTTTCTTATGCAACATCTTTAGTAAAGACAATAATGAGGGCAGAAACAATCAACACTTAGCACCACATCCCATAAATTTTACAGACAAAAAAAGGGGGGAGAAGGGGTTAAAACAACCCCGGGACTTTTAAGGTGCTTGTATTTTAAGGTAAATAGATAAACATATATGACTTATCCATGACTTATCCATATCTCTGATGAATAACATCAGAGATACACAAACATCAGGTAGCTCTCTCAAGTAAAAGTTCCTTTCCTTTCTATTAAGGATGTACCAATTCTGTGTCCTTCTGTGGCCATTTAGGATGGGAACTTTTACTTGAGAGACCTACCTGATGTTTATGTATCTCTGATGTTATTCATCCGCAATATCTTTACCAAATATAATTCATATTCAATCTTTGGCAGCCTGGTAAGATCACTCATTTTGATGGATTGATTTTTTGATTGTTGTTTGATTTTTTTATTTTTTTTTATTTCTTTAGTTGGTTATAACTCATGTATGACATGTTATCCACATTTATATACTTACATATTCTCAATTATAAATTGTAAATTTTATTATGTAATATGATATCTCATCCATGTTCCTCTTATCATTTTTAGTATACCATAATCTATACCAAAACTCCTGAGGAAGCTCCCAATGAGCGAAACATGTTGAGTGGTATTCATTTGATTGGTATTTCCGACTGTCTGCCTACTATTGGATGTGGATACTGAGATACATACTTTTTAACTATGTTGTGTAATTTATATTAATTATAATAAAAATCTTTTTATGGATAAGTCATACATGTTTATCTAATCTATTTACCTTAAAATACAATCACCTTAAAAGTCCCAGGGTTGTTTTAACCCCTTCTCCCCCCCCCCTTTTTTTGTCTGCAACATCTTTAGTAGAGGCTTCCTTCTGGGATGAAATCCATGCAAACCAATTTGATGCAGCGTGCAGCGTATGGTCTGAGCACTCACAGGCTGACCCCCCCACCCCTTCAGCAATGCTGGCAGCACTCACACATCTATTTCCCTAAGACAACCTCTGGATATGATGCTGGGCACGTGCACTCAACTTTTTTGGTCGACCATGGCGAGGCCTGTTCTGAGTGGAACCTGTCCTGTTAAACTGCTGTATGGTCTTGGCCACCATGCTGCAGCTCAGTTTCAGGGTCTTGGCAATCTTCTTATAGCCTACGCCATCTTTATGTAGAGCAACAATTCTTTTTTTTCCATATCCTCAGAATTCTTTGCCATGAGGTGCTATGTTGAACTTCCAGTGACCAGTATGAGAGAGAGAGCGATAGCACCAAATTTAACACACCTGTTCCCCATTCACACCCGAGACCTTTTAACACTAACAAGTCACATAACACCGGGGAGGGGAAATGGCTACTTGGGCCCAATTTGGACATTTTCATTTAGGGGTGTACTCACTTTTGTTGCCAGTGGTTTAGACATTAATGGCTGTGTGAGTTATTTTGAGGGGACAGCAAATTGACATTGTTATGCAAGCTGTACACTCATTACTTTACATTGTAGCAAAGTTAATTTCTTCAGTGTTGTCACATGAAAAGGTATAATAAAATATTTACATATATACATACATATATATATATATATATATATATATATATATATATATATATATATATATGTGTGTTATGGACTGCATTGAAAATACTTATTTTTATCTTTTCTGGTTTAGATGTCTTTTCCAGCCTGTGTATTTGAAATCCATGGTAGTTCGGAGGAATTGAGATCTGAATTAAATAGATGCATCTCATTTGAAAAACATACATATTACTTGAGTACCATGATATATATATATGATACATGCTGTTTGTTCCCATTGGATAGATGGGATGTAACCCTCTATTACTTAATAGTTGAAATATCTGGTCTTCACAATACTAAATACTACCATGGTTCTTAGAGTATGTTGTCTAAGGTCAAATGTTTAAGCTCCCTTATGGCAGCGAATATCTATTTTGAGCTGTATCTCATCTACTTTGTCTTTCGGTTACTACTTTATTTGCTCATCTGTCCTTCGCGATAGATTGTCTCTATGTTACTGTGAAAAAGTTTGATAGAAATAAAATCTGTTAAAAAAAAAAGTGTCAGCAAACCTAAAATAGTCTCTACCTGTAAGCTTAACCTTTCCATTATGTATATATTTGCTAGTAAATACCGGGTTGATCCTGACCATAAGGCAATATCCTAGTACAGCAGAGATTATATAGCCCACTTGGTGGCAAGCACGCATGCCGACGCCTTGCGCACGTGTCATTCTCTGTCCATGGGTTTGGCTAATAGGCTTTCTCCGTCTGTGGATTTGGCAGAAATTCTTCATTTGCACATAACTATGTGCCTGGGAATATTTCTTCTTTCCCGACAGGGCATATCATTTTTATTTACTCCTCTTTAAATAACCAGGAACCTAAAAAAGTGGGCCATTACCCATTTAGTTTAGTTTTATCTGAATTGAAAGAACATTATTAAAATTAATTCATATATTATAGAATACCATATACAGTATCAGGAGTATACAGCTCCGGAAAGCTCAGAACCATGCAAAATTGCCAGGATCACTTCACACAGAGGAGATGGAGGAACATCCAGAACTTCCTGATCAACTCTATAAATAATGAACCTAGAAGCAACAATTAATTTTTCACTTCTGGTTTTAGAGCTGTCCTTCCCTGACTGCTATAGCCAGGGAAGAAGCTAATCAAGCACGCCTTCCCTAATCCAAGGTAGGGATATTGTCCAGGGTCGAGAGGTGGCATGGCACACAATTTGCATGAGTTCAGTAAACTATACAGAAATGTCATATCTGTATCTATACAGTTTCACATGTAGCACTGTCCCCTAGCGGGTTGCTTGTAGTAGCGTGTTCTTCTGTGCAGCCTTGACACTGAACTTTCCAGCCCTTCTGACACTCTAGGTTCAGACATATTGTGCATACCTTTAAATATGACTCAGACACAATGCAAGTAGTTTTAACCCTCTCTGATTTTACTTTAAAGGAGAGATTTAAATAGAGGATTAGTCAGCCAAGTCCTGGTTACAGCCAAGACTAGGTTGAGATTAGGGATGAGCCGAACACCCCTAATCTCAACGGTTCGCACCAGAATCTGCGAACGGACCAAAAGTTTGCGCGAACCTAAGAACCCCATTAAAGTCTATGGGACTCAAACGTTCGAAATCAAAAGTGCTCATTTTAAAGGCTAATATGCAAGTTATTGTCCTAAAAAGGGTTTGGGGACCTGGGTCCTGCCCCAGGGGACATGTATCAATGCAAAAAAAAAGTTTTTTTCGGGAGCAGTGATTTTAATGATGCTTAAAGTGAAAAAAAGTGAAATATTCCTTTAAATATCGTGTCTATAGTATGCCTGTAAAGTGGTGCGTGTTTCCCGTGCTTAGAACAGTCCCTGCACAAAATGACATTTGTAAAGGAATAAAAGTCATTTAAAACTGCTTGCGGCTTTAATGTAATGTCGGGTCCTGGCAATATGGATGAAAATCAGTGAGAGAAACGGCATGGGTACCCCCCAGTCCATTACCAGGCCCTTTGGGTCTTGTATGGATATTAAGGGGAACCCCGGACCCAAATTAAAAAAGGAAAGGCGTGGGGCCCCCAGGCCCTATATACTCTGAACAGCAGTATACAGGTTGTGCAAACAAGACAGGGACTGTAGGTTTGTTGTTAAGTAAAATCTGTTTGTAATTTTGAACTGGTACATTTTTAAAGTGTAGCACCAGCCAAAAAAATCTATTTTTAAGCTTTTTGGAAAACATGGGGAAGGTTTATCACCCATGTAACATTCGTTTTGCTGTCTGTGCACCTCTTCAGAAGATTTCACCTCACTTTCTGTCCCAATGACAAATGTTTTTTTTTTAAATTTGGGGTTTTTAGTGAAACAAGAATTGATGATAAAGCATCAGTAAAGAGGAGATATGTTTTTCCCATATTAACAGGAGAGAATTTCCCTTCCTGGGGGTAGATTTCATCTCACTTCCTGTTGTCTCCTTCCGTTTGCAAGTAGGAGTTGTTTATAAGTTGGATGTTTGAAAGTAGGGGCCTGCCCTATATACTCTGCAGAAATTGTTGCCTTAGGTGTTGGTGCCACAACACTGTAAGCCCTCACAGTTACTCTTGGTGGGCACAGGAATGGGCCTTGCTGTGAAATATTAGATCAAGAATTGCAATTACATGTCCCTGTTGAACAGGGGCAGAAAAATTGGGCCTTAGGCATTGGTGCCACAACACCGCAACCCCTCACAGATGCTATAGTTGGAGCGCAGGAATTAGCCCTGCTGAAAAGTATTGCATCAAAAATTGTAATTATACGCCCCTGTTAAACAGGGGCTGAAAAATTGGGCCTTGGGCACTGCTGCTGGTGCCACAACACTGCAACCCCTCACAGATACTCTAGTTGGAGCACAGGAATGAGCCCTGCTGCAAAGTATTGCATCAAAAATTGTAATTACATGCCCCTGTTAAACAGGGGCAGAAAAATTGCCACAACACTGCAACCCCTCACAGATGCTATAGTTGGAGCGCAGGAATGAGCCCTGCTGAAAAATATTGCATCAAAAATTGTAATTATATGCCCCTATTAAAGAGGGGCTGAAAAATTGGGCCTTGGCCACTGGTGGCGATGTCCAGAACCAAAAATGTTCTTACAAGCTATCAGCATGAAAATTGAGGAGGAAGAGGATTGTCACTCAACATAACATGATAGTCACTCAGCATCAGCATAGGCAGTCTTGAAGGGATCTCACATTAAAAAAAAATTAATTGGTTACATCAGCATCAGGTGCTTGGTAGCTGGTGATCCAAGACTGATTCATTTTTATGAAGGTCAGTCGATCGACCGATTCGGTGGACAGGCACACCCTGTGATTGGTTACAAAGCCTCCAGCAGCATTGAATGTGTGTTCCGAAAGAATGCTGGATGCAGGACAGGCCAGTAGCTCAATTGCATACTCTGGCCAGTGATCCATCCTCAAGACCCAGTAACCCAGAGGGTTTTCGATGGGAAAGGTGTCCAAGTCTGATCTTGCCCCTAGGTAATCCTGCACCATGTGAATCAGACGCTGGCAATGGTTGCTGGAACCGATTAGACCTTGGGGCTGCGGACTAAAAAATTCATGCATCGGTCAGACGGCCACCTTCTCTACCGCTCCTTCTGTGACTGACCGAAGCCTCAGCAACATGTTGTCCAGGAGGACCAGAAAATTGTAACCTCCCAGGCTCTGGAAATGCGTTGCACAAACCTTTCTGCAAGGCCTCCCGAAGATGTTTCATCCTCTGCTCCCTCTGCGATGGCAAGATAAGGTCCGCAACCTTACCCTTGTAATGTGGATCAAGGAGGGTTGCCAGCCAGTAATCATCCCTCCCCTTGATACTACGAATACGAGGATCCCTCCACAGGCTTTGCAGGATCAGGGAGGCTATGCAGCGTAGGTTTGCTGAGGCATCCAGTCCAGAGTCCTCTGGGTTACTAAGGACGATATGATCCGCAGCCACTTCCTCCCAGCCACGTACAAGCCCATGGGTTTCTTCGGACTGTAAATGATCCCTTGAGGACTGCTGCTGATGCTGAGTGTCAGGCTCCACCTCCATGCTGACACAATCCTCCTCCTTCTCCTCCTCCTCATCCTCTTCCTGTGTGATCGGTGGGCATGCAGGAGCACTGTCTAGATAAAGGGAGCCTTGAGAGGTAAGGAAGCCCTCCTCTTCCTCCCTCTGTTCTGCCTCAAGTGCCCTGTCCATTATTCAACGCAGCGTGTGCTCCAACAGGTGGACAAGAGGGACAGTGTCACTGATGCATGCACTGTCACTGCTCACCATCCTCGTGGCCTCCTCAAATGGTGATAGGACAGTGCATGCATCCCTGATCATAGCCCACTGGCGTGGGGAAAAAAAACAAGGTCCCCTGACCCTGTCCTGGTGCCATATTCACATAGGTACTTATTGATGGCCCTCTGCTGTGTGTGCAGTCACTGCAGCATGGCCAACGTTGAGTTCCACCTGGTGGGCATGCCACAGATTAGGCAGTTCTTGGGCAGGTTAAATTTCTTTTGGAGGTCAGCCAGCCAAGCACTGGCATTATATGATCTGCGGAAATGCACACAGACTTTCCTGGCCTGCCTCAGGACATCCTGTAAGCCTGGGTACCTGCCCAAGAACTGCTGCACCACCAAGTTAAGGACGTGAGCCAAACAGGGCACATGGGTCAGTTGTCCCTGTCAGAGGTCGGAGAGGAGGTTGGTGCCATTGTCGCAAACCACCATACCTGGCTTAAGCTGGCGTGGCATCACTCCTCTGAACCTGCCCCTGCAAAGTGACAGAATCTCTGCCCCAGTGTGGCTCCTGTCCCCCAAGCACACCAGCTCAAGTACCGCATGGCATCTTTGTGCCTGCGTGCTTGCATAGCCTCTTGAACGCCTACGGAGCACCGCTGGTTCCGAGGACAAATCAGCACAAGAAGAGGCCATGGAGGAAGAAGAAGAGGAGGGGGTGGAGGAGAGAGGTGTGGCAGAATCACCACTAGTAGAATTTTGGAGGCGTGGTGGCGGAACAACCTCCAACACTACTGCACCCTGTCCTGCATCCTTCCCAGCTTCCAGAAGAGTCACCCAGTGCGCGGTGAAAGATAGGTAACGTCCCTGTCCATGCCTGCTGGACCATAAGTCAGCGGCAATATGCACCTTACCGCTGACCGCCCTGTCCAGCGAGGCCAAGACATTGCCTTCCACCTGCCGGTAGAGAGCCGGAATCGCCTTCCATGAGAAAAAGTGGCGTTTGGGAACCTGCCACTGAGGAACCGCACATTCCACAAACTCACAGAATGGGGCAGAGTCTACCAACTGAAAAGGCAGCAGTTGAAGTGCTAGCAAGTTAGCCAAGCTAGCATTCAACCGCTGGGCATCTGGATGGCTGGGAGCGAACTTCTTGCGGTGGTGCAGCAGCTGGGGGAGAGAAATTTGCCTGGTACAATCTGACGTTGTGTACCGATAGCAGATTGCCCGCAAGTAATTGGCTGTGACACACCTAATTAATTCCTAATTCATTCCTCTCAGTGTAGGTTTTAGAGAGGACTGAAGGTATAGTGGGGTTGGAGATCCCAGCTGATGAGTAGCAAGGAGAGGTCCGTTTTGTTCTTTGGTGTGGGTCTTTTAGGTACGCTTGCCAATGAACTGCATGGCAGGTAGACATATGTCTGGTCAAGCATGTGGTGCCCAAGTGGGTGATGCTTTGGCCAAGCGAGATATGCTTGAGACATATGTTGCAAATAGCAGTGGTGGGATCTGATGTACTCATCCCAAAAAAGGCACACACCAATGAACTTTTGGAATAATGCGCAGAGACAGCAGTGCCCTGCACATGCGGATCTCTGCGGTGTGATGCAGTCGGTGTGCTGCCCTTAAGCTGGCCCTTGGAGGGCATCCTGCCTTATTGGAGATGTGCCACCTCCTCCTCCTCCTCCTCTCTCCTATCAGGCACCCACGTGGAGTCAGTGCTCTCATCATCCCCTCCCTCCTCATCACTGGAGCAAACCTGGCAGTATGCTGCAGCTGGGGGAACATGACTGCCAGATTGCTGTCCTTCTTGGGCACCCCCTCTCTCTGGGCTCACGTTACTGCCTTCCTCTAGCTGGGTACCATCATCTGAGCCTTTAAAACGCTGGGCATCCTCCTGGAGCATGTACCCAACACTGTTCGGGGGACCCCTTAGGAGGACATGGTGGGGCTAGGGAAGGAGTGACTGATGCCATTGAGCTGAGGGAAGAGGCCGCGTTGGCAGCTGCTTTGCCAGACAAAGTACCCTGAGCCTGGGTGAGAGAGGATGAGGACGGCTTGGTCATCCTCTCTACCAAGTCTTCTGCATGTTGCGGCTCAACACGGCCAGCTGCCAAAAAAAAGGACAAGCGTATCCCATGGCCATGTGCTGATGAGGATGCACCTTCTCCACGACCAGCACTGTTGCCTCTAAACACAGAGCCTGCTTGCCCTCTTGTATTGGCTTGTGACTGTCTGCCTCTCCTTGTTGGCCTTCCAGACATATTAATGGCCTGCAGTGAGATGTAGCTGCACAAAACTGGGATGTATATATATACTGATACTACAGCTAGCAGAATCAACTGCCTTCCTGTAGTATTATTAGTATGAGAACACCAGCAATTGTCTTCAGGTAGCTTTATGTGCACACTGTGCAGAGGACACAGTACACTAACCGTAAATACTGCAGCTGCCTGTCTGTGGCATTAATAGGATCAGAACAACAGCAATTGTCTTCAGGTAGCTTTAGTACACTAACTGTAAATACTGCAGCTGCCTGCGGTACTAATAGGATCAGAAGAACACCACCAATTGTCTTCAGGTAGCTTTAGGTGCACACTGTGCAGAGGACACATTACACTAACTGTAAATACTGTAGCTGCCTGCCTGTGGTATTAATAGGATCAGAACAACAGGAATTGTCTTCAGGTAGCTTTAGGTGCACACTGTGCAGAGGATGCAGTACACTAACTGTAAATACTGCAGCTGCCTGCCTGTGGTACTAATAGGATCAGAAGAACACCACCAATTTTCTTCAGGTAGCTTTAGGTGCACACTGTGCAGAGGACACAGTATGCTAACTGTAAATACTGTAGCTGCCTGCCTGTGGTATTATTAGGATCAGAACAACAGCAATTGTCTTCAGGTAGCTTTAGGTGCACACTGTGCAGAGGACGCAGTACACTAACTGTAAGTACTGTAGCTGCCTGCCTGTGGTATTAATAGGATCAGAACAGGAATTGTCTTCAGGTAGCTTTAGGTGCACACTGTGCAGAGGATGCAGTAAACTAACTGTAAATACTGCAGCTGCCTGCCTGTGGTACTAATAGGATCAGAAGAACACCACCAATTTTCTTCAGGTAGCTTTAGGTGCACACTGTGCAGAGGACACAGTACACTAACTGTAAGTACTGTAGCTGCCTGCCTGTGGTACTAATAGGATCAGAAGAACACCACCAATTTTCTTCAGGTAGCTTTAGGTGCACACTGTGCAGAGGACACAGTACACTTACTGTAAATACTGTAGCTGCCTGCCTGTGGTATTAATAGGATCAGAAGAACATCAGCAATTTTCTTCAGGTAGCTGTAAATACTGTAAAAACACCAGCCTGTCTGTCAGTAGGAAGAGAATAATAGGAACGGATCTAGCTAAACTGAATACAGTATATATATATATATATATATATATATACATATAACACCTAGGATGCATATATATATACACAATACACTGTAAGTGCGGCTAACTGACTCGTCTGCCTACTCTATCTAACTTAAATCAAATGATACTGTTTCTCTGTCTATCACACCTCCGCAACTCACTACACAAGGCCGCCACGCAGGTGGCCTTATATAGTGTGGGGCGTGTACTAAACCCCCTAAGCCATAATTGGCCAAAGCCACCGTGGCTTTGGCCAATTATGGCTCTCTGTACAGATGGCGCTGTGATTGGCCAAGCATGCGGGTCATAGTGCATGCTTGGCTAATCATCAGCCAGCAATGCACTGCGATGCCGCAGTAAATTATGGGCTGTGACACGCCACTCGTTTTTGGCGCGAACATCCCATAACGTATCTAAATTCGTTGAACAGTCGAACATGCGATGTTCGAGTCGAACATTGGTTTGACTCGAACTCGAAGCTCACCCTAGTTGAGATAATTCAGCTGTCAAATAACAGTTAGTAATGACAAGTGAATGATAATAATATACACAGTAACAAATCGAGTCTCTTAAGAGAGCTTTAGGTGGATATAAGGTATATTTCTGCTTAAAGAGGAACCCCAGGCCGGCCTATAATACCTTTAATCCCAATGAGAGATAATGTACTATAGATAACTGTAAAGTGTCCCCTTTAAGAGTAGTAAACATCAATGTTCTAAATGCAAGGCCTTGCACTGTATTCACTGGCAGTTGGACCTCATAGAACAAGAATTCCTTAATGTGACAAGGTGAGAGTGAGCAAGGTAAAATAGCTGGTTATGACTTATAGCACTCCTCTATGTAATCCAGGTAAATGTTGTCTGTGCACAGTGTTCAGCGTGTAGTATTAATGACGGGCAATGGGATCTGTGGGCAAGTGTCCTCTCACCAATCCGGATAGCGTTCAGCAGCCTCCCGGAGGATGAAAAAACATTTCTCCTTGCTGCAGATGGACAGAGATGGCGATCTGTATGCTGACTCAGTGAACCGACCAGCTCTGTGGTGTTCAGCATTGTTGCAGAGCCTCCTTCTGGAAGTGGGCGATGTCTTGAAGCTGGAGATGTGGGCTGTGTACTGCATGGTAGACTGTGGTCTCCTCACACAGCAGCAAGATGGGAAGCAACGATGGGAAGCAAGAGAGTGTGGGCATTGTCGGCAGATCCCTTTAGAGTCTCTCCCACAATTCTCCTTTGGAGCAGATAGCTTGCTGGGATGTGTAGTCCATAGGCAGTTCTGAAGATCAGCAATGTCTGTTCAGAAAACCACAGCTCCCACAATGCTTTTCTTTTAGGCTCAGAAATGTGGTGTCAGTAATCCTAGCCCAGCACTAGGGGGATACTGTCAGAAACCATGAATCAGACCAAGACAGAAGTACCGTTAATCACACTTGTTTAATAATAATAAAAAGGTAAACAGAGTAAGAGTAGTCAATACATAGCCAGAGTTCAGTAACCAGATCGGGTAGTCATCTAATGCCAATGTCAGAGAGCCAGAGATCAATGTAGTAGTAGTACAGCAAGCAGGATCAGGAGCCAGAAGAAGCTGAGAAAGTCTTCAACAGGAACGCAGGAGAAAGTCCCAGAGATGTGACCAAAGGCGAAGGCAGAGATGAAGTGAGCTGGACAGCTTTAGGTAGGCAGGACTGACGAGCAGATCATCAACAGCTGAGTCACTGTGGAGAAAAAGGAGCTGGCAATTAGCTGACAGCTGAGGGACCAGCTCAGAGAAGGAAGGGCTAAACCCAGCCCTGACAGTACCCCCTCCTCAACGACCCCTCCCCCTTGGAGGACCACCGGGCTTGAGGGGAAAACGTCTATGGTAACCACAGAGGAGGACAGGGGCATGTACGTCCAAGGATATGACCCAAGATTTGGTAGATCACTATTTGGCACACAGTAATAAATGAGTGACCCACCCAGAAGTGTCAGAGGGTGGAGCAGGGTCATCCTCTACCAAAGGTTCAGTAGAAGAAGCTGGCACTTGGCTAGAGCGTTGAGCTGTAGAAATGAGTTCATCTGAGCTTTCCCCGAGGGTGTTGTATGTTAGTCTCTTAGGGTGATGGATTTCCCATCTAAGTCTTGAATGTATATTATCTGAGGTTTCAGACTTACGATTCAGACCCCAAAAACGGGTTATGGTTCTTCCAAACTCTCAGGAACAGTCTCTCCTCCTGCATCATGGGTGGAGGGGGGGGCTAGAACATCTCTAGAATCTTGTATTGCAGAGTTGTCAGTCGGTTCTAGTTTGACTCCCCCAGTTTCTCTCACAGGGGATTGTATAGGCCTCTCAATCGGCTGATGTCCCCCCCCCCTTTTTGGCTGAGAGAGTTCACCCACATCTTCCAATGGGGACTGAGACTCTGGTGGTAACTTTGAGCGGAGAGGTCCATAGCCAGTCAAGAGTTAGCTCCTCCTCATCACTCTCCTCCTCTTCACTCTTCTGCTCTTCGTTCTCTTGAAAAGTAGACGAGGGAGTCTGATGGGTTTTAGGCCTCAAAGTAGGGAGCGAGGTGTATCAGAACAATGGGGTGAAGATACCCGAATGGCCTCAGAGATGGGCAAGAGGTGGTTTCGATGCCAGGGCGAATTTGGTAGACAGGAAGCCCAGGTAGCCGTTTGCAGACAATGTATGGTTGAAAGAGTCATCGATCGACCACTTTGTGTTTTCCTGGCACTCCTAAATTGCGTAACAGCATTGCAAGTCCTGAGCCCTCACTTTGAGATCAAAGTTCCTTTTTGTTTCTTTGTTCTGTAGCAGTGGATGCTTTCTTGGCTCTCTCATAGACAGTTTTCAAGTTTCTTCGAAGTCTATCAACATATCCTCGATAAGAAGCCTGAGAAGTGTGATCCAAGGACGTTTCAAAGGCTAGGTCCACAGGCAAACAGGCTTCCCTCCCGAACATCAACCGGTAAGGGGAGTACCGTGAGTCATTCACGTTGCTATCGTAAGCGTGGACCACTGCGGCAATGTTGTCACCGCAATGTTGCTGCTTTTCTAAAGATAACGTTCCCAGCATGTTTAGCAGGGTATGATTGAAGCGTTCTGGCTGTGGATCCCCTTGGAGATGATGAGGGGTGGTTCTGGACTTTTTAATGCTCAGCAGTTTACACAACCGTTTTACCAGTTTACTCTCGAAGTCTCGACCTTGATCCGAGTGCAGATGCTGAGGTGAGCTGTAATGAACGAAAAACTTCTCCACCAAAGTTTTTGCAACCGTACAAGCTTGTTGGTCTTTGGTCAGAAAGCTTGAGCATAGCGAGTGAAATGATATGCCACAACTAGGACATTACTTAGCCCACTCAGGTCAGGTATTAGACACAAGAAATCAATGCACACCAGCTCCATTGGCCCTTGACTTAGTAGATGGCCCATTGGGGCAGCCCTACCAGGTAAAGTCTTTGTTTGGGGGGGCGTAGTCTGGACATGGCCTAGTAAGGACGTGTTCTTGTGGAGCTCCCGGTCCGTCCTGGCCTACCTAGCTCAAATATCAGCGATTACTCTCAGATACCTCATGGCATGTACTCGGCTGGGAAGCGAAGGGAAAAGAACAGAAAGAAGCCGCTTCCCAAACCACAAGCCAGTGGAGAAATCCATTGGTACTTCCCCAGCACCCAGGAGACCCCCCTCCCGCTGTCAAGATGGCAGACGCCATGAGGCTCGGCGGACATTACCGTGGGATCTCCATGCCTCTCCCATGTCCTCCTATACCCTGGAGGGGGACTTCGATACCCTGGCAGTGTTCCGCCCTGACCCTCAGGACACGATGCATCCTCACCTCACACCTCTTACTCTGAGGGCAGATGCGGAGCTGAGGGCGCTGATGCAGGCCTTGCCGACGAGATCTGACATAGAGTCACTCGTCGGCAAGCTAGAAGCTTCACACCACAAAGAAATAGCGGCGGTGCGGACAGAAATCACTGCACTAACAGATCGGATAAGATCAGGAGAAGCAACAATGACGGCACTGGAGCGATGGATGCAAGTGCTAGAGGACACACAGACCTCCCTGGTAGCGGCTATGCTTGCACAACAACTGCAGCTGGAAGGAATTGAGGACTGCAGCAGGAGAAACAACCTGCAAATCAGGGGCTTACCCAAAGCCACAGGGACAGAGGACCTAACAGCAATCTTCAGGGATATAGCAGATGATGCCTTTCCAGTTAACATGTCATTCGATCGGATCTACAGAGCCCTGGGTCCACAATCCGTAGATCTGAATCACCCAAGGGACATGATACGCCGGGTCCACCAGTACTCCCATAAGGAAATTATCTTACGGAAGGCGTGGGAGGTCAGAGACACTGAGTTTGATGGAGCTAACATTCAGATCCTCCCTGATCTTTCTCGAGCTACCCTGCAACGGCAAGCAATGCTGAAACCCGTGCTGGAAATAGCCCAGCACTCTGGCATCACATATAGATGGGGCTTTCCTATAGCGGTGACATTCAGAAAACATCAGCAGTCCTTTACCCTGCACTCACCAACAGAACTCCCTGCAGTTTACCTTCATGGATGCTGACCCAGTGGAGGTCCCAGACTGGCTCCAAATGATGCCACGCTTCACCTCCCACCCGGGCAGGTCGAGTCAGAGGAGAGCCCGCTCACCCAGACCACAGAGGAGCCGGTGCAGATCCCGCATAGCGTCAACGGAGGAGACCAGGGAGACCTAGAGGGGGCTGCCGCAGTGGTGAGGTTATTGCATTTACGGATACCGCCAATCTTGCCTTCATCCCCGTGTTCCCTCTGTTGTGCCCTTCTGTTAGAGTTCCCTGACACTTTTTACCACCTTGTTGTCTCCCATGCCCATTGGAGACCACCCCCGGATAACATTCCTTTGCAGTCCCTAGTCCCTGGCTGACACTCGGACCGCTCATTGAGCCTCCTGGATGGTTGGTTGATTGTACAGGGTGGCTGAACACCCGGGGAGGGAGGAGGTTACCCTAGTTAGCAGTTGGACTGGTGCCCCCCCCCCCTCGACCCTACCAGGTGTATCGGACTCCCTAGACTAAACCCTGGGGATACCACAGAGAGGAATTCTTCCCCCCCCACACAGGAACCAAACGGCCCTCCCCGGAACTTTTGAGCTAAGACTCTCGTTATTCCCTGATGCCGTTTGAACATTACGCATTGGAGCCAAATGAGACCCTAGGATATGCATTTTATAGGGGGGTGGGGGTTCGCTGCCAAGCCGGTTTGGTTTAGATGCCCTCCTCTGAGGAGGCGGAACTATGGACACGCACTCTCTCTACTTTAACATGACAGGGGGGGGGTTTGACCCTCATGAGATCATGGGTCCCAGGTTCTCAGGGATGTCAATAACTAATTGCTGTACATTGGTTTGCCACCTCATTTACATAGAAAAATAGACCAACTTTAAAAGGTACCATCATCCTGAATGTATATAATCGAGGAATAAATTTGAAAGAGGAATCAGGGCAAGGACCTCTCCAATAGGGTCCTGCCTCTTTCAAAAGGGAAAGAGAGAAAAGAGGACTATTGCGGTACCATAGAAAGCAAACTTGGTTTAAAAAGAGTATAAATTTATTTCAAAATTAATAAAAAGTCCTGTGAGGGACATGTTTGGTACATAATACTATTGACAACATACAAAAACAAAAACAATGGTTTACAGCAATGTTGACATTAGATTTGTTTGATATAGCTATTGCCCACAAGAAGCATAGACAAAGGTTTAGTGGTGTGATACTTGCAGACGTAACCTCTACGGTTTCGCGGTCACAGCCGCTTCTTCAGGAGGCGTCTGGTAGTATATAGTCTAAGAAGGTGAAAAATAAAATCAACACAGCAAACTTAAATGTATACAAAGTTAATACAGGGTACAAGACTTAAATTGGAGAGGGTACTCAAATTTAGCAAATTGCACTCACCACACTGCAACCAAAGAGAGGTCTTCCTGGAAAGATGTTGTGAGACGCCCTCAAGGAGGCGTTCCCCCGGGGGCGGGCCCGGGAGGCAGAATTAGGGTATAGCTATTGTAAGGGAAATTTTAAGAAAATTGTAAATTTTCAAATATAGGATTCAATTAGGGGGCCACCAGGGAGTGTTGGGATGGAGGTGATAAAAAAGAAAGGAGAAGACTGGAAATGAGGGGAAAAAAGATGAGGGGGGGGGGGGGGGGAAAGGGAAGGGGGGGGGGGGGGGGGGGGAAGAGGGGGAAGGAAGGGGGGGGGGGGGGGGAAAGGGGAAGGGGGAGGGAGGGAAGGAGGGGGGGGGGGGGAAAGGGGGGAGGGGGGAAGGAGGGGGGGGGGGGGGGGGGGAGGGGGGGGGAAACCAGGGGGGAACAGAAAGTAAGAGTGAAGTAGATATCCCAATTTCACCTTAGTGAGAGAAGAAATTAAGGTGGTGAACATATATAAATTTGGTAAAAATGGGGGGGTATTTTTGTTAATGAAATTCCCTTACCTATCATTGCTTTAATAAACGCCTGGACTCGGAATATTTTTTCAGATCCAAACAAATGTGAGTGTGACTGATGCAGTTGATGGCATGAACGCCACGTCACACTGTCACCACGGACCGCTGAAATGAATTTCAATCAGGTGTGAGAAGCTAGTTGGGAGAACTAACACAATTATCATAAGGCGTTGCAAGCGCCAGGGGAGGTGGGGGGTACCCTGTAAGACGGGGAGCCCACACTGATAACAAAAGAAGGGCCTGAAAGGGGTACTTACATAGACTTCCAATAGCGTCCGGATGGGTTTGGGTGCTCATCTGAGGCTCAAGCTGCTGAGTCTCAGGCGTCTTAAATGCCTCCAACCCGGAAGCCGACTGTGGCGAGGTCAATCGCCACAGCTGCTTCCGGGTCCGGTCCTCCACTATTGCGCATGCGCGGACGACTTGTCCAACGCAGGCGCAAAGCTCAATATTGAACAGTGCCTAAGCACTGGTCAGAACGAAGCGGAGGCTGGGCTGAATTCAGCCGAGCCTACCGCCGGAGGAGCGCAAGCCCGCCACGGGGGGAGAATAAACTCCTCACATCCAACCAGGACAGGGCGGTCGGTGCAATTCCTTTCTTCCTTCTTTCCTTTACTTTCTTTTTTATCACCTCCATCCCAACACTCCCTGGTGGCCCCCTAATTGAATCCTATATTTGAAAATTTACAATTTTCTTAAAATTTCCCTTACAATAGCTATACCCTAATTCTGCCTCCCGGGCCCGCCCCCGGGGGAACGCCTCCTTGAGGGCGTCTCACAACATCTTTCCAGGAAGACCTCTCTTTGGTTGCAGTGTGGTGAGTGCAATTTGCTAAATTTGAGTACCCTCTCCAATTTAAGTCTTGTACCCTGTATTAACTTTGTATACATTTAAGTTTGCTGTGTTGATATTATTTTTCACCTTCTTAGACTATATACTACCAGACGCCTCCTGAAGAAGCGGCTGTGACCGCGAAACCGTAGAGGTTACGTCTGCAAGTATCACACCACTAAACCTTTGTCTATGCTTCTTGTGGGCAATAGCTATATCAAACAAATCTAATGTCAACATTGCTGTAAACCATTGTTTTTGTTTTTGTATGTTGTCAATAGTATTATGTACCAAACATGTCCCTCACAGGACTTTTTATTAATTTTGAAATAAATTTATACTCTTTTTAAACCAAGTTTGCTTTCTATGGTACCGCAATAGTCCTCTTTTCTCTCTTTCCCTTTTGAAAGAGGCAGGACCCTATTGGAGAGGTCCTTGCCCTGATTCCTCTTTCAAATTTATTCCTCGATTAATAACTAATTGCTGTTTACTTCCTACAGGCTGGTATTCACAAAAAGAATAGATGTTTACGTGCCTGTCTTCCTGGGGTCTGGCCGCCGTGGGGGACTAAGACGGCAAACACTGTCAGACATGCTCCACAGAGGTTTTAAGGCCTTAATTTTTTAAGCTCTGGCTCCCCCTTTTATCCCGCCAGCATATAGCAAGATTGGACAGCTTTACGCATCCATCTACACACTCAAGGTGCTATACATGTGTCTGTGAGCCTCCTCCGCTATGAGCCAGATCGGTAAGAGATGGTATAATCTAGCAAGTCTAATGGAAGTATTAGCTGTATTATGTGTGGATAGGGTTTACTCCTGGGATGTGTTTGAGAAAACCCTGGGCCACCACCACCTCCCATGAGACTCCTTAAGGGAGGTTCGGGGAGGGCGTCGATGCCCTCTCAGCTGGAGGATGTGATTGCACTCAGGGAGTCACCCAAATATTATTTTGTGGGGACTAACATACCCTCCATTGGGGGATGGGTGTCAACGTCCGTGGTGACGGACGTGGACCCTCACCGCAAGGAGTCACACACGAGATATGTATTTACATGTCTCAGGCTCACCTATCCCCCAACGGACTACTGAAGGGCACCTGCCAGGGCCACACTGAGATATCGACCTGGTCGAGTGGGGACAAGTGGAGGTAGGGGGGACATTACCTGAGTTGATAATAATGATGCCTTTATTTGTTAATTGTTATATATCCGGTAATCTGGAATTACTGGGCTCCACAGTTACATAAGATAATGCACCTTTGTACTGTTATGTATCCTTTCGTTTTTAGAGTACATGTTGAAAATTATGCCTTAGAGCTGGAGGGTCTGGACGAGACCAGGTGGACTCCCCTGGTCGTAGTCTAACCTCCTCCACACTAGGCCGAAGCACCTCACCCGGTGGTATACGGAGTGTGCTTCATCGCATAAATTTGCATAAGATTGTTCATTAAGAATTAGTAAAAGACAGGATAGCTTACACTGACCGCTTTATTCTCTCTTGATCTAACCTTGCTCTTTTACCTCTACTCTCTCTCTCCCTCCTATAAACTCCCTCAGCCCCTACCCCCCCCCCCAACCCCCCCCCCCCTACAAAACCTGGTGTGATGGATTTCATTAATATTTTCTCGTTGAACACCAAGGGGTTAAATGTACCTGAAAAACGCTGTATGCTCCTGGATGATCTTAAAAGGGCCCGAGCTGATGTGGCTTTCATACAGGAGACTCATTTCAAAACGGGAACACCACCCTGCTTAAAGAACCGTTACTTCCCTTTATCCTATCATGCCACCAATCCAGCAGCCAAATCCAAAGGAGTGTCTATACGCCTTGCGTTAAAAGTACCCTGGACTTGCCGTGATACTAGGGTAGATCCCGAGGGCCAGTATGTGTTCATTAAGGGACTGATAGGGGACATACTGGTGACATTAGCCACTGTTTATGCACCAAACAATAGACAGGATGCCTTTATACACAGTACACTGAATTTGCTTATGGACTTCACAGAAGATCAGCTGATTTTAGGGGGAGATTTTAATATAACCCTGGCTCCTTCGGTGGACACATCATCCGGTCTCTCATCACTTCGAACCAGTGTACACAAACGCATCACACGGGATCTACATGAAGCCCAACTGATAGATATATGGAGACTCCACCATTCTGGGGAAAGCGACTACACGTTCTTCTCACCCCCACACAAAATCTACTCACGCATCGACTACTTCCTAGTACCCCACGGCCAGCTAGAGGCAGCTCATGACCCAGTGATAGGCAATATCACCTGGTCAGACCATGCACCCATTACCATATGATGTACTCTCTCAAACTTCAACAACTCGATCGAAGTTCTGGAGACTGAACGAAAGCTTATTACAGACTTCAACAGTTTTGGCGGACATTACGAGCGAGCTGAAAAACTACTTCCAAACGAATGACACTGCCAATTGTGACCCAGGTATACTATGGGAAGCACACAAGTCCATAATAGGGGGGGTGCTGATCAAACACGGGGCAGGTATCAAGCGGGAGCGAGAAAGACAATTGCTTCTGCTCCTTTGCAGGATACGTGAGATAGAAACGAAACACAAATGCAATCCAGTACCCTTGTTAGAAATGGATCTGCTGACCCATAGAAAACAAACAGTAGACATATTGCAATACAAAGCTAAAGCAGCGTTACAATTCTGTAGGAAGCTCTCCTACGAATCAGGTAACAAATGTGGGAAACTACTGGCAAAGCGGTTAGACAACATAGACTGCACGCATACATATCCCAAATTATTTCGCCCTTGGGACACAAAAGTTTTATGCCCACCCAGATTGTGCGGGAATTCCAGGCTTACTATTCCACCCTATACAATCTTCCGAAGCGACATATTAATAACGTCGAAATAGAAGACTATCTTACTTCATCTGGCATCCCCCAACTTATTGAGGAAACTGGGGCGGAAATGGATGAGCCCATCACGTTAGAGGAACTGCAATGCGCCATTTAAGGGATAAAACCGGGTAAAGCGCCGGGCCCAGACGGGTTTAACTTGCAGTACTACAAAGCCCTCTTACCAGTGCTAAGACCATACATGGAAAAATTATTTAACAACCTTGCGGAAGGGGGACAACTCCAAAGAGATACCTTGAGAGCTCACATCTCTCTCATCCCTAAGGAGGGCAAAGATCCAGCCGCTTGTAGCAGCTACAGACCTATATAGCTCCTGAATGTAGATCTTAAACTCCTCACAAAAATACTGGCCAATAGATTATCCCATCATATTACAGACATAATACATCTAGATCAAGTAGGCTTTGTCCCCTCTCGAGAAGCGAGGGATAAGACCACCAAGGTGTTCAATCCAGTACATATGGCTTCAGTGACTAAAACACCATGCGTATTCCTAAGTACAGACGCTGAAAAGGCTTTCGACCGGGTCAAATGGGAATTTATTTCCTCCGTTCGTAGCCTCACTGGCGGTTTTCCCGAGTGTGGCTCGGGGTTAAAATTCAGGGCCATTAGCGGTAACCCCGAGCCACACTCGGGATTACATCGCAGGATCCTGGTGCCTCCTTACTTACCTTGTCCCCGGGATCCTGCGATGTCCCCCGCAGTGTCCGAGGGCTCTGTCCTCCTCCGAAGCCTCTCCTTGCCAGGCTCCGTTCCCTGCGAGCGTCGCGACGCACGGGGGCGGAGCCTGGCGACAAATTCAAAAAAAAGTAAAAATCATAACACATACAGTACTGTAATCTTACAGATTACAGTACTGTATGAAATGATTTCACATCCCTTTTGTCCCCAGTGCTTTGGCCCATTCCCTGCATGCAGCTTTATGTGATATATACTGTTCTTTCTGCCTGGAAACTGGAGATTGTCCATAGCAACCAAAAAGTGTCCCTTTACGTCAAAAGTGGCTTTAGACCAGCTAGAAAACAGCGATAGTAAATTAGAACACTTGCAGAATTGAGCGATAGTGAATTGTGGGGAAATTTATTTTATTACTATTTATTTTTATTTTTTTTAATTATTTATTTTTATTTATTATATTATAATTTATGTTTTTGTGTTTCAAACTTTATCATACCCGGGATATCTACTAGACTCCGGTTTGGACAGATTTAAGTGTGTTATTGTTTACAGACCTACAATATAAAACGCCAAATTTCCATGCAAAATAATTGTACCGCTTTCAGCACCTAAAATCCGAAATAATCATACCGCCAGGGAGGTTAAGCATATCTGCCTAGGAAATAAAATGTTACAATGGATATCCAGCATTTACTCCATACCAACAGCCCAAGTTAAAGCCAATGGGGTCCTTTCAGACCCCTTCATCATTTCAAATGGTACCAGAGATGTCCATTATCACCCCTTCTCTTTGCCCTAGCGCTGGAGCCTTTTCTATGCACGATAAGCTCAAACCCTGACATATTGGGATTGTCAATAGATCATTCCCAATACAAGATTTCAGCATATGCGGATGATCTTTTATTTTCCCTAACCAACCCTGTAGTATCCCTCCCAAACCTCATCAGAGGGTTTAGGAAATATGGTAACATCTCCAATTTAAAAATGTATTTTGACAAATCCGCAGCAATGGAAATTAACATGACCCCAAATAGCCCAAACTCAGTTAAAATTTAAATGGTCAGACAGCCATCTTAAATACCTAGGGACACATATCCAGAGCGACCTGACACGCACCTTCGAACTAAATTTCCCACCCCTGTTAACCAGGACAAGAGTGATGCTTGAGGAATGGAATAAGGGACTTCACTCCTGGTTCGGCAGGTGTAACCTCATTAAAATGTGCATTATCCCGAAACTCCTATACCTATTCCAAGCACAACTGGTTAAGATCACACCCCTATATTCTAGGCAAGTACACTCACTGTTCACGAAATGTATCTGGTCACACACGAAACCATGACTGCGCAGACGGTACCTAACACTGCCAAAACATTACGGAGGACTAGCCTGGCCCCCTTCCAGACTTAAGAAACTACTATACTATCTAGCAGTACATTTAGGGAGAATTATTGATTGGAACAGACATGGAAAAACCAAACTGTGTACACAACTAGAGTGTGCCCAGGTGAGGGTCCAACTAAAGGGGGTGATATGGTGTTATTACCAACTCCCCTCTGATACGACAACACATCCTATCATAGGCACCACGCTTCGCGTAGGTTCCACAATGATAAACACAACCTCCCTGACCTCCAGACACTCCCCTCTACTCCCAATCCTGGGTAACCCTGCGATTATCCCTGGACTTGACCAATCAGAATATAAGATGCTTTTGTCATCAGGTAAAGACTGCTCTGTACATTTCTTGGATGGTAAACAGTGGCCATCCATCCAATCATTGATGAGCGATATAGGCCACTTCCAGCTTCCATTTTGGAAGGCAATATGGCTGCACCATTTCATACACTCAAATCCTGGACCCAGTTCAATTTAAACGCAATCTAACAACATTTGAGGACTATTGTAAAGACGAGGGAGTTTTACTATCAAAAACATACACCTTGCTTAACACCCCACCGGAACAACCAGATTTGATGATCCTACGGAAATGGGAAAATGACCTACAGCGTACTTTCACAGACACACAAAAACAAAACATCCTCAGGTTCTCCTTAAAATTGTCCATTTGCACAGGAATACAAGAAATACAAGAAAAAAATATAAGTTTTTAACTAGGAGGTATTACACACCACAGTTCACAGTTATTACACACTTCCCAACTACCACAGATAAATGCTGGGGATGCCAAACAGACAATGCCAAACAGACAGACTTTTGTAGTCAGGACAGTCATCCCAAAATGTACTGACCCAGCATTCTTCCTGCTACATGACACCACAATCCCGGCACAGACTTACAAAAACTCTATTGTGCGACATAGGCCAAAAGAAGATTGATACCAACACTACATCCATTACCCCCTGGGTTGAACAACAACCCCCCTCTCTTCCTCTCCTCTTCCCCTCTTTCTCCTTTTCTCACCCACTGATTCTACCTTTTGGGTACCTCAGTACTTTCCTTCTTCTTCTTTTCTGCCATTGTGATCAGGAAACAGACAATCCGAATAAATCTTCAATTAAGAAATCAAGGCAGGGGCCGTGACCGGAAGCGGATGTGGGTGCCAGTGTGATGTGAAAGTGTGACCACCCTCCCCTCCTCCTCGCATCCCTCTGTCCCAGCTTCCATCCCCTCCTCCTCGAGCTTGGTGAGTGACGAGCGGAAGTTCAAGCCGCTTGTATGGTCCCAGGAATTCAACCGCTCGCTTCTTGGGACATCGGTGAGGTGAAGGGGCGTTACCTGGATACGGGAGGGGTTGAGGATCGTTGGTTCTGGAGCGCACCTCCCCCCCATGCTCCAACAGCTGGGAAGCGGCAGCGGCGGTGTGAGAGACTTCCGCTGCCCTTCCCTTTGCCTTTCTACCAGGACCAATACTGGCACTATTCCCTAAGAGGTCATAATTATAGAGGGGAGAAGCAGCGACGATATGACAGGCTCTCCGCCGCCCATCCATTGTATAGGACGAGAGGCATCTTCCTGGAGGAACTTCCAGACAGGTGGTGGTGTTAGAACCCCCCCTCCACACTTCTCCTTGCCCTTGCAAGTTGGAGCAAGGAGAACGACCACACTGTAACATCAGGACATTTGGACCCCCATTCTCGATGAGAAATTTTATTTATGGGGAGCTGGGGAAGGAACCAGAGATGGGGCATTTTCACTCCCCTCCGCACCCATGCCTTATGGTCTGAAACTGGGAAACTGGGACTGGACTGTGCAATATTATCTTTGAACTGTGGGCACGGATTCCTCTCCCTTCCTTCCCTTCTTCCCTCCTTGATACCCTCCCATCTCCCACCCTCTCCCTTGCCTTTGCTCCCTGTGTTTCAGCTGGCCCTGAGGTGGACAGAGGACAAGGAAAAAGGACTGAGACAAACATATACCCACATGTGATTGCCCTATGTGACTATGCCATCACAGCGTACCACAAAAGTGAGTCAGGCTGCTGCTGCTAAACTAAAGGAATTCTCACACGGACAGACCCCCCCAAAAAATAGCCAACAGACCCAGCACGCCAGTATGCCATCTAAACCACAGTCTGGGGCTAACCTTCCTAGGAAGTGTCTGGGTCAGGGCCAGGCAACCCCTGTAATAGAGGTGAATACCCCCATAGGAAATCTACTAGCTGAGGGGATGGAGGAAGCTCAGGGGCGAACAAAGTCACCACCTAGTATAGTAACCCCGGGGGAACCAAAACCATCATTAACGGGACATACTGCATGCAATTAATTCCTGCAAGACTTCTATAAACTAAATGTCTTTCCAGCTTAAAAATGTACGGGAAGAATTGTCCCTTGTGAGACATGATATGCAGAAAGTATGGGAAAGGACTGCTGCTCTAGAGGGGAGCGTTAGCCGTTTGAGGATGATTTAACCCTATGAAATGGGAGATGGGCATTATAAAGGAGCAAATGGCTTAACTACCAGATAAAGCTTGATGGAAATGGAGAACAGGATGCATAGGAAGAACGTACGAATACTGGGACTCCCCGAATGTAGTGAGGGTTCGGGACCCCATCGCATTCCTGGAAAAATGGCTTAAAGACCTGTTTGGAGACCAGTCTTTTCACCCTTTTTCACATTAGAGAGAGCTCATAGGGTCCCCCTAACCCCCCCCCCCCCCCCCAACCGGGCGCCCCTCCTAGATCCCTCCTGGTAAAACTACTCTACTATAAGGACAAAGTGACTATCCTAAATAAAGCCAGAGAAATGGGCAATATTTTGTATAATGGTAACCGGATTTCCATGTACCCTGATTTCTCACCTAACCTACAGTAAAGGCGGGCCATGTTTGTTTGGAGAGGTTAAGTGTAAATTGCAACAACTAAAAGTGAACTATGCTCTGTTATATCCGGCAAGATTACGGTTAAACGCTATGGGAGAGTGTGTTTTTTGACACTCCGGAGAGGGTCGAGGAGTGGATAGTAACCTATAAGAAGAGACCGTAGCAAACCTCGACTCTACTACCCTAGAATTCCATGAATATTATGATTTGGGCTTATGATTTGGTTTAAGTCACTGTAGTATAATTTGATTGTATTACTTTAGATTGCTATTATCACTAAGATTTAGTTTTCGCTACACAAATATGCATTATGTTGAATAATTAGGTTAGAGTGGGTGGTGGGGGTAGGTGGGAGGGAACAATGATTACATCATCCCTTGTTATCAAGGGACATGGTGAAAAGTTCTCTTCATGTGTGTTTTTTGTTTTATGTTTTATTTGTTTTGTTTGTCAGCCCAGTGGTTGGCTCAGTTGTGGCAAGTGGATGGGTGGGCTAGGGAGGGAAGAGTGTAAGAAGATAACGATAAGGATGTCAATAACACTTAAAATCACTGGAATATATAATGGTCACACTAGGACGCCCCTAAACAGGCCCAGCGGCCGGGTGAGAGTGGTGTATGGGTGGTATAAGTGGTATGTCTGGTACACCAGAATGTTTGGAATTAAACACAGATATGAGGTTAGGCAATGTGGAGTCACTAAACTAACACAAATATGGCGTATAACGACAAAAGGTATAGATTATGTGGTTCACAGTAAACTAATCTTTGATGGTTAAAATTATGCACTTTAAAAAACTCACCTTGTGCTCATGGAATGTCCAGGGAATAGGAGACCCAGAGAAAAAGGCAGTAGTTCTCCTGATAGCAAAAACATATGAGGCAGCTATTCTTTGCTTACAGGAAACACACCTTACTAAGACCTCTACCCCTCAACTGAGGTGGCGAGACTATAGCACACAATTTCACTCAGTCCATACCTCTTATTCTAGAGGGGTAAGTATTTTTATTAGAAATGAGGTGGCTTTCTCCCTGATACAGTCTAAAACATATGAACTAGGACGATACGTTTTCCTGTACTGCAGGATTGAAAATAGACCCTGCGTACTGGCAAATGTTTATCTTCCTCCCCACTTCGATGTTTCGATCCTTTGCGGGCTCATCCATTTTATCCTGGATAAGCCTGGGATGCCGGTGATAGCAACGGGGGATTTTAACATGGTGACAGACTGTATGCTGGATAGGTTTCCTCCCATGACACAAACGGGCAGCATAGCGGATACCCGGTTAACTAAATTTTTGAAAGAAACTGGACTGAGGGATATCTGGAGAGCTCGGAATCTGGAGATCTGACAGTACTCATGTTTCTCCAAGACGCATTCCACGCTCTCCAGGATTAACTTAGTCTTGGGGAACGAGGAAATGATGCCCCTGATAAAAAATGTAAATTACAAACCAAGGGGCTTGTTGGACCATTCCCTGGTGACAGTAATATTACAGTTGGGGGAATGTAATCATCCTGGGGATTGGAGGATAACCCCTTTTGGATCGAACTGATGGGAGATTTGAATGAAATTCTACCCCCCTTGCGAGAATTTATCGATCTGAACCGGGGGACCGCCCCAGAGGGAACAATATGGGACGCTATGAAGGCCTTTTTAAGATGCTTAATGATCCTACAGATTTCAAAAATTAAAAAACAGACAAAGGACTGGGAGAGATTAATGGTGGAGAGGGTAACAATAGCGGAAGAACAATATATTAACAACCCGACACATGAAACACTTAGGAACTGGATAGAGAAGCAAAATAACTACCGGTTAGTGACCCTCCGGAAGACAGAGAACAAGCACCTTTTCCAGAGACAAGCGGCTTTCAGGGAAGGGGAAACCGTGGGATGCACGTTGGCACAACTGGTCAGGGAAAAAACTCTCCGACTTCTGTAGTACCCACGATCACTGCAGAAGATAGAAGAATGACCTCCTATACTCCAGAAATAGTGAGTAAATTTAAAGAATATTACGAGGATGTGTATAGATCTCGCCAAGACGAGAAGGATGGAATGGAGAGTTTCTTCAGGAACTTGAATCTTCCCTTCCTAACTGATACGGATAGAGCTGAGCTGCACCGTCCCATCACATTGAAGGAGCTTCAGCAGATCACCAAGATGGCGAACCAGAAATCTCCGGGCCCAGATGGCCTCCCAGCCGAAATATATCTGCATTATGGGAAGGTTTTGCTCCCCGAGCGTTGAGGGTATTGAACTGCTCAATGGAAAAGGGTGCTCTTCACTCATCAATGATGGACTCCACCATAATTACCATACATAAGGAGGGCAAAGATCCACTTGATGTGGCTTCACATAGGCCTATTGCTCTATTGAATACAGATATGAAAATTTTTGCAAAGGCCTTGGCGGCTAGGCTGAATAAAGTTATATCGAAACTCATCCACCCCGACCAATCGGGCTTCATACCCGGAAGAACAACCAGTATAAATATAAGACGGCTATATTTAAATTTACAGGTTCCAATGGATGGGGGTGGAGAGAGGGCTATTCTCCAAGGCCTTTGATTGCCTAGAATGGCAGTACCTTTGGAGGGCCATGGAAGCAGTCCAGCTTGGACCAGGATTTATTAGCTGGGTTAAAATGCTTTATAGAGCCCCTGAGGCTAGAGTAACTAATACATTTGGCTTGGGGGGGGTTCAAGACAGGGTTGTCCCCTGTCACCCCTCCTCTTTGCCATTGCAGTTTAGCCTCTGGCTACTGCTCTCAGAGCCTCTAAGCGGTGAGGGGCTTTAGAAGAGGTGATCACGAGGAAAAACTTGCATTATATGCGGATGATTTATTGCTGTTTCTGGGAGATACGCAGGACTCGCCTCAGGAAGATATGAATATTATTAATAACTTTGGTCAAATTTCTGGGTTAAAGATAAACTGGGCAAAATCTTGTTTGGTACCTGTAGACCTGCTGGGCGACCCTTTGCCCGAGGAAGTGGCCCAGATCCCAGTGGTGAACAAATTCAAGTACTTGGGTATAATATTTCCAGAGACCCTCAATGTCTCTCAGATAACATCACCCCGTTACTGGCCAAATTTAGAGACAAAATAAAAGTCTGGAAAAGTCTGCCAATATCTGTGGCTGGTCTTTAATTTTAATTTTAATTAATTAAAATGATCTGGAAGCCGCAACTCCTATATGTACTACATAATTCTCCAATATGGTTGTACAAAAAGTGGTTTCAAAACATTGATAAGTTGTTCAGGGAATTGATCTGGAAGGGTGGCCCTGCAAGAAAGAGGCTTCTACAAAACATTCCACATGACTTGATAGGACTATCTACCCTAAACCTTATAATGAGAGTATGGGATACAGTGAAAGCAACTTTGAAGTATAGTGGCCTTACAGAGTATACCCCACTGTGGGAGAATGGCAAAATGGGAGAACTGCAGAAGATTGGGGTAGTAACGGAATGGGAGAGGTGTGGAATAAAATTAATTTCTCAATTATACGCAGATTGATCTCTGAAATCTTTCCAGGAACTTAGAGACCAATATGCCCTCTCAAATAAATCTTTTTTTAGATACCTACAGGTTAGGCACGCTCTGAAGGAACAGTTTAGAGGAAGGACTTTAGAATGGAGTACAATTCCAGTACCGTATACACTCGAGCATAAGTCGTTCCGAGTATAAGTCGAGGCCCTAATTTACTACAAAAAAAATGGGAAAAACTTATTGACCCGAGTATAAGACGAGGGTGAGAAATGCACAGCTACTGTAAGTGGCAAAGAGGGTCAACAATGCCCATTTGTAGCCTCACTGTGCCCATTTGCAGCCTCACTGTGCCCATTTGCAGCCATAGATCCCCTGAACTTCAAACTCGGTAGTTAAGGGTTTCTAGATGCCCCCTAGCTGCAGCCAAAATTTGGGGTCTCTGAACCCAAAGGGTCCTGAAATGACATTGCTGCAGATGGACACAGTTGACCGAATTTGGGGCCCCGTATCTTGGGGCCACTTAGTGCTAGGAACCCCAAATTTGGTGTGCAAACCCAGTGGAACTAGCACCATAAAATGTCCAAAGCTGGGGTTTCTAGCACCAAGTGGCCCTGAGATACAGGGCCCCAAAAATCAGTTCAGAAAATGTCAAGCACTTTTCTGCAGCACCGGTATTGGGGCCCCGTATCTCAGGGCCACTTGGTGTTAGGAACCCCAGCTTTGGATATGTTATGTTATGGTACCAGTTCCACTGGGTTTGCACACCAAATTTGGGGTTCCTAGCACCAAGTGGCCCTGAGATATGGGTCCCCAAAGTCGGTTCAGAAAATGTCAAGCACTTTTCTTCAGCAGAGAATGACATTTTCCAAACCGATTTTGGGGCCCCCTATCTCGGGGCTACTCAGTGCTAGGAACTTCATCTTTGGATATGTTATGGAACCAGTTCCACTGGGTTTGCACTCCAAATATGGGGTTCCTAGCACCAAGTGGCCCTGAGATACGGTGCCCCAAATTCAGTTCGGAAAATGAAATTTTTTGCTGCAGAAAAGTGCTTGACTCAAGTATAAGTCGAGGGGGGCACTTTCAGCACAAAAAAATGTGCTGAAAAATTAGACTTATACTGGAGTATATACGGTACTTCAAAAATTAATCAATGCAGGGTCAGGGAAAGGTCTAATCTCAAAAATGTATTTACATATTAATAAGAAGAGATTGGGAGAGTTGGAACCTCCTCCGTATAGGAGAAAGTGGAAAAAAGAAGTGGGAGATATTACAGAAATACAGTGGAAAGGAATTTTGGAACTAGCCCCACTGGTCTCATTTTCCCCCTCTCAGAGGATATCACATTTGTTCTTGCTTTTTAGAACTTATACCCCTCGTAGACTTTTCCAGTTTGGCCGCCGCTCAGACTCAAGCTGTCTTAGGTGTGGGGATCCAGAGGCAGACATGCTTCATATGTTTTGAAGATGTCCGAAGCTGTTTCGTTACTGGACAGGGTGACAGAAATCATCGATCGGGCGGTTGGTACCTCCACTGAGCTGGAGGCAAAATGCTGCCTGCTGGGTTTAGTGGAGGGAGTGGGGAACTTAGGAAACCAGCAGGTAGCAGTTATGAGGTGTTTATTCCAAGCAAGGAACCTGATCGCCCGGAGATGGCAGTCAGCGCTACCCCCGTCCAGTGAGGAATGGCTAAACACTATGAATGCGGTAATTCTTAAAGAAAACGTGGTGTACATAAAGCAAAGTGCGTTATGGAAATATGAATTGATTTGGAAACCCTGGTGGGATGCAAGAAGGATTGATATGTAAACCTTACTTACCAGGTAAAACACTGATGTGTTGTGAAGTGACTCAAAAGAAAACAGCCAAAGTGAGCCTGAGAGATGTTTGGTTAGATGGAATGAGTGGACCGGGTGAGTTGGGCGGGTGTACTGGATGGGTGAGAAGCCAGACCTTAATGATATTCCAGACAGTCCTCCCTTAGGCCGTCAGACCCCCCCCCCCCCCCCCAGATACCATTTACACTGTATTTAGTACATAATGACTGTTTTACAGGGGTGGATCGAACAGGGGCGGGAGGCGGGACTTGGAAGACATGTCTGATTTTTAACATTGTTTGCAATAATTAAGAAAATGTTGAATGTCCTAAGGAGGGTAAGGACCTCACCCAATGATAGACCGATCTCATTATTAAATGTCGATTTGAAAATTTTCACAAGGATATTAGCTACAAGATTACAACCTCTCCTTCAGATTGTCATCCACCCTGATCAGGTAGGCTTTATGCCTACCAAAGAGGCTAAAGATAATACCACTAGGGCTTTAGATATTATTCATCTGGCTCATTCTCGTAAAATACCACTATGTCTGCTATCGTCTGACGCTGAGAAAGCCTTTGACAGGGTGGATTAGACATTTCTGAAGGAGACGTTGACCCATATTGGAGTTGGGAAAGCATTTGGTAAATGGATAGAGGCTATATACTCTGTTCCATCTGGGGCGGTAAGACTTAATGAGGTAACCTCCTCATACTTTAACATGAGCAACGGTACTAGACAGGGATGCCCTTTGTCCCCAATGATATTCATATTAAACCTCGAACCATTTCTGTGACATGTTCGACAAAATATCGATATACAGGGTTGCTCAATCGACAAAACTGAGCACAAAACTGCGGCGTATGCAGACGACATATTGTTTTTCATCACCTCACCAGAAACCACGTTACCAAACCTTGTAAATGAGTTTGATCGCTATAGCTTAATCTCTAATTTTAAAATGAATACTCAAAAATCAGAGATATTAAACATTACGTTGCCGACAGCACGAGCACAGGCTCTTCAATCGTCGTTTTCCTTCCCCTGGGTAGCTTCATCTCTGACATATCTAGGAGTCAAATTGACTTCCTCAATAGACAAAGTCTTCCAAGCAAATTTTCCACCATTAATACGGGAATTTTTATGTGATTTGGAAAGATGGAATAAAGGCCCCTATACATGGATGGGTAGGAATGCCTTTCTTAAAATGAATATTCTTCCAAGGTTACTATACCTCCTTCAGACTCTGCCAATAGCTATCCCAGAGTCCTTTCTGAAATCAATACGTAGTATTTTTATTAAATTTATTTGGGCAAAAAAGCATCCGCGTCTATCTTTCAATTTACTGGCTATGCCAAAGGCTAGGGGAGGTATGGCTTTTCCCGACCCAATAAGATACTACAAAGCAGTACACCCTGCTAGGGTACTTGCTTGGTGCAGAGACGAGGGACTCAAAACCTGGATAGCGATTGAACAATCATGTACGGAGATTCCTCTTCGAAGTCTGCCATGGCTACAACTTAAAACTCTTGGAACTTTAAGACATCACCCCTTTTAAGGGGCAACTTTAAAAGTAATCCAACAGAGCCACTTTTTCTAAATTTGACGGGGAAATCACTCGGCTCCATCCTGTGTTGGGAAATCCACTGTTTCCCTCTGGCTACACAGACAGCCGTTTTAAGCAAATGATGCGCCATGGCAGATTTCGATTAGGGGATTTTCTTAAAGCATCAAGGTTGAAGACAAGGTCGGAAATGCAATCGCTGTTCTGTCCGCCACTGGATCCATGGTGGAAGCAACAGCTTACACATTTCCTAACCTCCCTTAATAGGGGGGAAAGATCAGACCGCTTAAATACACCATTAGAAAATGTATGCCTTTTGGAAGAGCCTTCTGCACATGGAGTATCGGAGGTATATAAAATATTAATAGATCCCCCTGAAGACTTTGTCCCAATATTTCTCTGAAATGGGAAAGAGATCTGGACATTACACTCTCCAAAGAGCAAAGGAGCTATATTTTACACTTTGCTCATTACTCCTCAACTGCCAGCAAATACCAAGAGTTATGCTAAAAAATTCTTACAAGGTGGTATAAAGTTCCATCATTACTACAAAAAATGTATCCAGAGCGGACAAATAAATGCTGGCGATGTGGAGAATCAGAGGGTAATATGCTCCACAGCTTTCGGTCATGTCGAAAGTTAGTAGATTTCTGGTCTAAAGTACGAGATACTGTAAGACAATTAACAGAGTATGACCCGGGGTCTGACCCAGCAAGATATCTTCTTCATCTTTCGGACCTCTCAAAGTGTACATATCGTAATTCTCTGGTGGCCCATCTTTTGAATGCGGCAAAGGCCTGTATGCCGGCCGTTTGGAAGCAAGAATCACCCCCCTCGATCTCACTATGGTTAAAAAAAAGTAGCAGATATATACGCCATGGAAAAAGGCATTGCGATTACACAGGGAAAGGTGGAGAAATTTAATAAAAAATGGAATTCATGGTCTCTTCTGGTCTGCACCAGGGAGTACGGATATGTGCTTGGAGAGCAGGATGGGTCATTATGAGGGGGGGGAGAGAGAGCGAGAGAACCTAAATAATGCCATAGTTAAATTTTTGTATTTGGGGTTTTTGTTTTTTGTTTTTTTTCCTCTTTCTTTTTCTTTTTCTGTCTTGTTTGATAATAGGTCATATGTGTCTACTAAAAACTGAATCACAATGTGCTAAGTTATACTCTGCAAATTGGAAGCAGCAATAACGATATTTGTTTTATATGTATATATATATATATATATATATATATATATATATATATATATATATATATATATGTATATGTATATATACATATATATATATATATGTATATATATATATATATATATATATATTTATGGTTGGAGCCCTATGTCCGGTATGTACATGGATACCACTTATAGTAAAGACAGGACTTACCATCGGAAATAGACCTGAAAGTGTGGACTTACCATATGAAATGGACCTGAAAGTGTGCCTTGGTCTAATGGCCGGTATGCCAAAATAAGGGGGCATACCCTGGTTTAAGAAATGATTATTCTGTAAGAGAAATGAATGAAATGAATAGTTTTGAGAAATGCTGTGAAATGGGGATGGGAGGGTGGGTATCGCGCACAGGAAACCGACAAGCACCACAGGTGAGCGGGCTGCTTAAGTACCCCCCGGGCTCCTCCCATAAATTCAGGCCACCATACTGGCCTTCCTACTTATGGTTGGAGCCCTATGTCCGGTATGTACATGGATACCACTTATAGTAAAGACAGGACTTACCATCGGAAATAGACCTGAAAGTGTGGACTTACCATATGAAATGGACCTGAAAGTGTGCCTTGGTCTAATGGCCGGTATGCCAAAATAAGGGGGCAAAAACATTCAGGTAGGGTTATGATTTTATTGATTTCCATTACTTATTGAGCCAATTTGGAGAATGCCTGTGCCATCTCTGTTTGTGGATTGGGGATATACCGGGCGAAGCAGGCTGACTTCCACCTGCCCAGTCTTTTAATGATGTGTTCTGGAACTCCGTGGCGGGATGCCGCGGAGGCTGCTCCGATGCGGAAAGAATGTCCGGAATACTGACTAGGGTTAAGATGAAGATTGCGGAGAAGTATTCTTATGTGTTCCACAAACTGAGAGGCGTTTAAGGGTTTAACAGGGAACGGTAGAAGGGGACTGCTGTCTGGTTGTTCAGGCAGGAGTGAGAGGAGCCGGTTGAGTACGGCGACTGGACACCAGCTGTTGTCGGTTTTGTATAGATGAATGTTCGCTCCTGAGCCCGTTTGCTGGGTTTTAGAGACCTCGAGGTGCAGGATGAAGTGGTCTTGGTATCTAAGTAAGTGTCGTCTGCATAGTACTCGGTCTGTGGATTTGTTAGAGGTGAATTCTCCAGGGCGCAAGAACCCATAGTACGCTAGATATATCGCTGCTTGTAAGACGATGCTGCGGAGCAGACCGAATGGCGAGGTAGCCAGCATAGTTGACATGTCCCTAAAGATGGGTCCCGTAATGGGCAAGCGCTTAGTGCTGATGACTGGTTGGTGTTTCTGGATTCCCCTAAGAATGGCTCGTATGGCGTGAGATGAGAATAGTGAGGGTTTCGTGGGGTCTTCAAGCGCCATAAAATGTTGAATGCCGGCTAGGTATAGCCGGATGGTGTTGTAGGATAAGGCCAGCTGCGTGTGGCAGTGCGCAGTGAAGGCCAGTACCTGCTTGATACCTGTTGGCCCTTTACGGCAGGACGTGAGGAATTTGTTAAAGGCCTTCCACGCTGTCTGGTAGGCTTTAAGTGTGTTGTAGGAGAGGGAATGATTTATAAGTTGTGTAGCTCCGTGTAAATGTTGAGCTAGTCCAGGGTCAGTTGTGACCAGACAGGGATAGGGGCCGACATCGGATCGGCATCGGGAACCTGGTTGAAAAAGGAGGAATAATTGAAACGTGACAGTGCGTCAGCGGCTGAGTTGTATCTGCCGGGAATAAATGTACAGTGTATATTGAACTGATGTTGTAAAGACAGTTGTACCAACCTGCGCAGGAAGGACATGACTGCTAGGGACTTGGACCTGCCTTTGTTGATGATGTCTGCCGTGGCCTGGTTGTCGGTGCTAAAGACTACAGTTTGTCCTGTCCAGTGGTGGCCCCAGAGTTGTGCGGCTGCCACTATGGGGTAAAGCTCAAAGAGGGCAGATGTTTGGGAAAAGCCGGGTATGATTAGTATCTGTTGAGGCCATGGTCCTGAAAACCAATGATGGCCAAAAATTGCCGCGAAACCTGTGGAGGCTGCGGCGTCCGTAACCACCTGGGGTGAATGGACCGAAACTACAGGTATGAATAGCGATATGCCATTCCAGGCGGACAAGAATTCCTCCCACATGGATAGGTCCGCTATGGCTGCGGAGTCTAAATTCAAAATCTGATCAGGGTCTTGAGTTCTCGACAGAAATCTGAGTAGGCGGGATACAAACGTGCGGCCTTGTGGAATAATTCGCATAGCGAAGTTGAGCATACCCAGGAGGGACTGCAACTGTTTTTTGGTACAGTCCTTGGTGTGTGTAAACTCGTGGAGGACTGCCCTAATGCGTGTTAGTTTGTCGAGGGGGAGACTGGCTTGCATTGCGCAGGTATCCAAGCTGACCCCGAGAAAAGTGATGCTATTTGCTGGGCCATCCACTTTGTGCTCAGCAATAGGAACATTGAGGTTTCCAAAAATTACCCTAAGTTTGTCGAGATCTCCTGGGGGCTTGCTGGGTGGTTCTATCAGTAGGAAGTCATCTAAATAATGGATGACTTCATGGCATTGACCCTTGTGTAATAGTATCCAACTGAGGGATTGGGCGAACGTGTCGAAGAGCCACGGGCTACTCTTCGAACCGAAGGTGAGCTTTGTAGCAAAATAATATGTTTCCTTCCACTTGATGCCATGCCAGCACCAAAGGGATGGGTGGATGGGCAGGAGTTTGAAGGCATCCGAGATGTCGGCTTTGGAGAGCCAGGCGCCTGTGCCTGCTTTGATGATCGCCTGTATTGCCATGTCCACAGAAGAATATTTTAGGGAAAACTCCTCGGAGGGGATCAGGGAATTGAGACTGGGTATGTGGGAAGAATGAGGCGCAGACAAGTCGTACACCAAACGCAATTTATTTGAAAACTTGCCCTTGACAAGCCCAATAGGGCTGACTCTCCATGTGTTGAAAGGGGGGCAACTGAAAGGGCCTATCACGTAACCTCGATCCACCTCTGCCTGTAAGAGCTGATCTATGGCTTGTACGTCAATGGCTGCCGAACGAAGATTGGCACATTCGTGGGTAGTGTGGGGAAGTGAAATGAGGCCGGTGTGAAAGCCTGCTGTGAAGCCTTGGATAAGGAAGGTGGCCAGGGAAGGGGTGGGATGTGAAGTGAGATACCATCCTAACCACAAGAGGTTGATCCGGCTTAGTCACGCCTTCTTGTGTTGCTTGACTTCGCACAAAATCCTGGGGTGTGCTCTATGACATATGGTGCAGAGGTGAAGTAGACGGCACTGGCTGAAGTTGCAGGACCCCTGATTAAAGTTATTACAGATGGCTGCCCCTCCCACGGTTCGGACTGGGCGTCCGAGTTTGTCCACCTGAGGCGTTGGTTCAGGGATCGGCTGAGCCTGTACTGATCCTGAGGTAGAGGGAAACTCGAAAGGCCGTCTGTTTGCCGTATTGGCACACCAGGTGGCAGTGTGGGTGGAGGACTGGCAAATCGCACACAGAGGTGAGCGTAAGCCGGCAAAGTGGCGGCAGAAGAGTTCTGTGTCCATGAGACTCCAGTCTGTGGTGATCTGGAACTGTATGAGTCTGGCCGCGGCCTTGGCTGAAAAAGAACGGTGGTAGTCGTAAAAGGCAAAACCACCGTACTTGTGGCCTAAGTCTACCACAGTATGGAGATACAAGTCCAGCTCTTCCCGCCTGCTAGGGGTGACTGAGCACAGGACATCTCTGAGCATGCCAAAGGCCAGTGTAAACTCTGAGACTGTTAGCTTGCGGTTCAATCTGGGGTCTTTAGATTTAAGGACCACTGATATGTCGCCCCAGGAGTAGGCTTTATTTTCTGCCAAATCATGCACGGAAATGAGGAGAGAGGCCAGGTTGACGTCCTTGCCGTCCAAGATGTCCTTCCTGATACTGGTTGGGACCAGGTGGGAGGGGTAGACAACGTGGCTTGAGCCTGAGGTACCTGCAGGAAGAGGTGTCAAGCTTTGAGTTGCCGTTGGGTCGGGGACAGCCGTGGCCGGTCGGGCCTCCAGAAGTGCAACCCTGGTTTGGACGTCTGCAACTGAGGTGGATAGAGATGACACCATCGTGTGTAATTGTGAAATGGCCGATGATATCGACTGAAGGGATGCCTGTTGGGTACTGGGTCCTGCTGCTGGTGGGGGAAAGAGGAGTTTGAAAAGCTCGCCTTTCCTTGCTGTGGCAGGGAAGGGGACACCTCTGCGTCTGAGCTCTGCCGTCAGTTTGGGGATAGTCCATCCCCTAAGAGATTGCACGCTGCCGCTTTCTGAAACCGGAGAAGGTGACAGAGGGGCCGCGAGGTCTTCGCTGCCGGTCTGAGACATGGTTGCTCTGGTGAGGATTATCTTGAACTTTTATCTCCTGGTTGACTGTAACCTATTAAGGGCGAGATGAATTTCAAGTTTTTTCTTTGATCCGCTGAGTCATACTTACCCGACTTGTTCTCCCATTCCCCTTTTTTTTTTTTTTTTTTTTTTTACCTGGGGGGATATCGTCCAACCTGGTGCAGGGTGGACCTACTGAACTTTGACTGACCTGAGAAAACGAAAAGGTGACAATTCGTGAAAGGATTGCTGACTGGTTTCTTGAAGCAACGATTTGTATGACAATGAAATGATTCGAAATGTTTGCCTTGATTACGAATGGACTCCATGACAGAGGTCCGGCCTGGTCGTCATCATTGATTCGACCGAGAACCGGGCTCTGGAGCATGTATTGAAATGAGGCAAGTGGAAACATTGGTGCACCCGGGACGATCTGGTGCTTATTTGATGCATCTGGATTCGAATCGGAGCACCGTATGAAATGAAATGAGAGAAATGATTATTAGACCGAGGCTTGAATTGGTTGTGCCGTGTTTGCGACTGGCAACCATCCGAGCTCTGGTATAGGTATGAAATGCTGTTTGGTACCAGCAAGGCATTCCGTAAAGAATCGGTGCATGTCAGATGCGACTGGTTCCAGAACGGTGATGCGTTGTGGGAGTGAAATGGTAGTAAGCTGCATGGCAGAGACATGGATCCATCCCCCGATGTCTGCGATTAGCTATGATCCGGACTTTGAAGCATGTATCAGAAATGAGGCCGAGCCCTGGGGTACGCCACCATGAACCGGTGCATTTCCATGCGACTGGATTTATGTGTGAACGTGATACGTGGAAATGAAATGATAACCATGACAGAAGGTACGAATTACTGATAAACGTAACTCTGGAGCATGTATAGAAATGAGGCCAGTCCTGGGGCACGCCGAGACGAATCGGTGCATTGTCATGCGACTGGATTCATGTCGGAACGTGATAGGTGGAATTGAAATGATAACCATGACAGAGGTATGAATGACTGAAAACGTAACTCTGGAGCATGTATAGAAATGAGGCCAATCCTGGGGCACGCCGACACGAATCGGTGCACTGCCATGCGACTGGATTCATGTCGGAACGTGATAGGTGAAAAATGAAATGATAACCATGACAGAGGTATGAATGACTGAAAACGTAACTCTGGAGCATGTATAGAAATGAGGCCAATCCTGGGGCACGTCGATACGAATCGGTGCACTGCCATGCGACTGGATTCATGTCGGAACGTGATAGGTGGAAATGAAATGATAACCATGACAGAGGTATGAATGACTGAAAACGTAACTCTGGAGCATGTATAGAAATGAGGCCAATCCTGGGGCACGCCGAGACGAATCGGTGCATTGCCATGCGACTGGATTCATGTCGGAACGTGATAGGTGACAATGAAATGATAACCATGACAGAGGTATGAATGACTGAAAACGTAACTCTGGAGCATGTATAGAAATGAGGCCAATCCTGGGGCACGCCGAGACGAATCGGTGCATTACCATGCGACTGGATTCATGCCGGAACGTGATACGTGAAAATGAAATGATAACCATGACAGAGGTAGTAATGACAGACAATGACGTAACTCTGGAGCATGTATAGAAATGAGGCCAAATAACTGGGGCACACCGGAACGAATCGGTGCATCTTTTTGATGCGACTGGATTCGAATCGGAGCGCGGTAGGTGACTGAAATGAGAAATGTTTGAAATGATTTGAAATGTTAGAAATGAGTTCTAGAATGTTTCAGAAATGAGAAATGATTAGTATCGAACTGACTTGATCCGATAACTTGCAAATTGCGACTTGCTGTGGCTGTTTACTGATGCATACTTTTAACACCGACATGCTAGAAATGGAGCGACGTCTGCGTCGCGGTGCTGTCGAAATGGTAACATATCGAAAGTACGAGCGATACATATTACAATAGTGAAATGCGAGTAACGAAATTTGAAGGTACGGTTTAGTGACATGACATGAAACGAAAAATTCGATATACATTGCAGTTTATGAAAAGCGAGTGAAACGAAAATTTTCGAAATTACGGTTTAGTGACCTGATATAAAACGAAAAGTCCGACGGGACCTTACCTGCGACAGCCAAGCCAGCCGCGTGGTACAAACTACGAACGAAAGACGCCGACTTCGAAAGTTTTTGAGAACGGTATCGAATATGGAATGCGAGGCAAGAACTTGCGGACGCTGGTATATCGAATAGTCGGCCTAGTGACGTATATCGCGCACAGGAAACCGACAAGCACCACAGGTGAGCGGGCTGCTTAAGTACCCCCCGGGCTCCTCCCATAAATTCAGGCCACCATACTGGCCTTCCTACATATATATATGAAAATGTTTTTTTTTTTTTTTCTGTGTTTAAAAAAAATAAAATATAGAATTAAAAAAAAAAAAAAAAAAAAGAAAATGTTGAATAAAGAAATAAAAAAGTAATAAATAAAAAAAGAAATCAAGGCAACATCTCACACCCAGTCATCCAAGATTAGGAATATTAAATGTCGAATGTTGTCTGTGTAAAATGCTGCATTTATTAACTTTTATGACAATATTATGTGGTCCACATCATGACAGAGAGTCTGCCTTTTCTCAGATGTCGCCACATATGTCCAATGTCTGTTATGGCCACCGTCGTACTGTACCCTCCCTGTTCCCCTCTTTAAAATTCAATAAAACGTATATTTGAAAAAAAAGTCTTTGTTTGGATGCAGCAAACACAAAAGCGGCAGTAACTTTCAACTTTGGCCTTCATGGACAGCCAACAGAAATGGTCCCTAACTAGCTTAAAGTGGATGTAAACCCAATGTCATCCTTTCTAAACTACTGCCATAGGGGTTATCTATAAGGATATACATGCCTCCTGCATGTATCTTTACCTGTCAAATGTCTCCCCTCTGTCTGTTATGAGACCCGAAAAACTGTAAATTCTGTGGGTGGGTCTGTTGTCTGGAGCTTGGTGGGTGGAGTCGTGATGTCAGTAGACTCCCCGCCCACCTCTACACTCCATTTGTCAATATGCATTTTCTCCTGTGTATTTCTTACACTGAACTTCTGCTATGATCTCTAACATCCACTGAAAAGACACGAAAGTAACCACATGACTTCAGCATGCCAAATCATGCTGAGGTGTGGAACAGCCAATCCTTGCAGAGCTGCTGAAGAAAGGAGTGGGGGTGGGAATTAAAAAATAATGCATGTCTTAGGCTAGTGCATGAGATATGTAAATCACCTGTCACTCACAGCAAGGGGGAGGATTTGACAAAGTTTTTCTATGTTTGTCAAGTTTTATCTCACTGATCAATAAAAGAGGATTGCTCAGAGCTGGATTAACTCTTTCTGGTAAGACTGGGCACAAATGATAGGAAATCTTATACTCTACATTATGACATAAAAATTTTTTTTCGAGTTTACATCCACTTTAAGGGTTCTATCCTATCACAAATGTCCATGGTCGTCATGAAGAGCTGTCAATACTATCAATCTGTGCTTCTCAGGAAGAAACAATTGTTGAATACCTTTAGGTTCCTCAGACGGGCCTTTCCTGTATATAATACCATCTTCCGACTGCATTTGTTCCCATTGTTTGTAAACTACTTTTGCACCATCAACAGAACTATTCAACAGCATCTGAGTGTCTTTACCTACCAATGGCTTCTTAACAAGGTTACATAGTGGATCTTCACGCTGATCACTTCTCAAACCTTCCTTCGTCAACTGAGGCAATTGTAGACTGCGCACTTGAGTCAGATCACAGTAACATGAAGGCACTCCAGCAGGTGTAACTCCCACAACTTCAGCTCCTGTGGCCCCCTGATGATAGTGCTCTATTTCCTGGCACACTGCGTGAACCCCTTCAGGAGTGAAATGAACCCAGTTCCTTGCACCATCTTCTGAAACATACAGTCTTCAAAATAGGGCATCTGAATCCCAGTTTCCTATCCCTGGCTGGTACTTCAGGCTGAATTGAAACTCAGACAATGCAGCCAACCACAGATGCCCATTGGTGTCTAATTTAGCAGTAGACAAAAGATAGGTCAAGGGATTGTTATCCGTTTTGACCACGAATCTAGCCCCATATACGTAGTCTCGCAGCTTATCCACTACTGCCAACTTGAGGGCCAGAAATTCCAACTTGTGCACAGGATAGTTCTTCTCGGAGGGAGAGAGGCTCTGACTCACATAGGCTATTGGACGAAGCTTCTCTTCGACTTCTTGGCATAGAACTCCTCCTAGCCCATACAGAATAGTGTCCACATGCAACTCATAAGGTTTAGAAGGATTAGCGTAGGCCAAAACTTCAGTGAGGCTCTCCTTCAAAAGTCTAAACGTCAATTCGAGGTCCATTGATCATTAACAGACTTGCACGGCCTCCTTGGCCCCCCTGAATTCGACTTACGCAAGCCTTCATTCACTTCCCACTGCAACAGCTCATTCAGGGGCTTCGGAATTTGTGCAAAGTTCTTTACAAATCTTCCATAGAAACAAAATCCTAAGAATGACCTCAGTTCTGTGACAGTTCTTGGTCGAGGCTAAGTTTCATGGATCCATGGCTACTCCATCAGCTGAAACCGCATGCCCCAGATAACTGAAGTCTGGTAGAACTGGCATTTCTTCAATGACAGTTTCAGCCCTTCCGCATGAAGTCTCCGAAGACTTTTTCAAGACATGCTACATGCTCCTCCCACGTCTTGCTAAAAACGATAATGTAGTCTAAATACACAAGCACGTCTATCAGGTTCATTGTCTCCCACCATATTCTCCATCAACCTCTGAAAGGTGGATGGGGCCCCCTGCCAGTCCCTGCGGCATGCGGTTGAACTCAAAGAACCCCAACAGGCTGATGAATGCCGTCTTCTCTCGGTCATTGGGATGCATGGGTATCTGGTAGTACCCACTCTGCAGATCCAACACGCTGAGCCACTTTTCTCCAGACAGACACTGCAAGGCATCTTTTATGCAAGGTGTGGTGTACTGATCCGGGATGGTTCTTCAATTTAGTAATCGAAGCACATCCGAATGGTTCCATTTTCTTGCACACCGCCACAATGGGGGATGCATAAGGGCTCCTGGACTTCCTAATAACCCAAGACTTCTTCAGTTAGGCCAACTGCTCCCAAAGATCCTCAAGGTCCCTCAGACCGATCTGCCAAGCTCTCTCTTGAAAAGGCTTGTCTTCACTCAGTCGGATTTGGTGTTGTGCACTTTTTTAGCACAAACCATATCAAAATCATTCTTGGAGAACATCTTCTCCCACCGGGCTAGCTGAGCTTTAACCCTCTCTCCCCACCTGGCAGACAAAATGGAACGCTGGGCGTGGGACTCTCTACAAGGGTCCCGCTTAACCAAGTCATCCGTCATCACCAGAGTAGCCGCACTCACTTTCCCTATCACCATAGGGACCTTCAGGCTGACTGGCTAACTGGTAACATTTCGAACACTGACAGGGACTCTTCCCCCATTCTTCAGTAACATCCTTGTAGACACAATGTCTGAAACCAACTCTATCCCAGTTTCTTCCTCCAATAGATCAGCCCCTAGCACCACAAAAGGACCTGGCTGGTCCCAAGACAGCTTGACAGTGGCCTTCATATATGCTCTTTCTCCAGGTTGTAACACTCTTGAGTGTCTAGTCGCCACAGTCTTCCCACTCCATCAGCGGGTGCCCTTTGTTCCTGCACCACACGCTGGAAAGCCTGCCTCAGCTGGGGGTGAATCTTCTCTACAGCTGAAGGTTTACTACCAACGGAGCGAGCAACCTTCTTGCGAGATCCATATTAGTCCCTATCAGCAACAAATTTTGTTCTGCCCTGGGGGGGGGGGGGGACAGGGTAGACGACTGCCAATGTGTCAAACGTGTCTGGCCTCCCGGTCAATGAATGATTAAAGGTTATCTTTATAGGGATGTATCCATCGTACGGGAACTTTTGGGTACCAATACCCAAGATTTCCAGCTCTTCCAGCTTACACAATAGGGATATGCTTTAAGTGCTTATCATAGAATTCCCTGTACAGCAGCGACACTTGAGCTCCGGTGTTGAGTAGTGCTTTGGTGTAGATACCTTTTACTTGAAGTGGAACTATTGGAGAAGGCCGACCAAGTTTTTTGACAAGTTTCTCCCCTGGGAACCTACATTCTGCGCCTTAACTAACTTCCTTGGCGGTTGTAAAGTCCCAGTGACATTTCGTCTGGGGGGGAGTGCATTAACCTCTTGTGTCTTTCGCCCCTTGATTCAGTTTAGGTGTAGGCATAGAAGAGCAAGGGAAAGTGAAAGATCTTGCTCGCTGCCTCTGCCTTGACTTTGCAAATTTTGGAGTTCCTTTTTTTTTCTGCAATGCTCAATTGGCTCCTTCACTGAAGTCACCGAACGTTTCCCTTCTTCCTCGGGAAAAGTATCTTCTATAATTCTTTCAATACTTCTTCAATTCTGGACTGATTCTTGCTTTGGAACACTTAGCCTTGAAGTGCCCAGTTTCCCCACATCCAAAGCATCTTCTTTCCTTGGTCTGGGGCGACTTCAACCCCCCTGGGTAAAATCTCTGCTCTTGCATCTTCCCTTGAGTTTCCATTACTTGCATCAAAGCCTGATACATTTGAGTTTGAGCCTGCACAACTTGAGTCATCAATTCCACTGGCTCTGATTCGCTGACTGATCTTTTACTGTCAGGACTGACAGGTACATCCCGCTCTGTCTCAACCTTGCTGTCCTCATCAGAAAAGCTAGGTTCAGCGTGGGCAACATGGGCAGACACTTTCTCTCTCTTTCCTCCACTGGCAACCAACTCTCTGGTCCCCTGGCTCTTTCCTCCAATAGGGCTTCTTTGTCCCGTACTTCTCTCATCAGTTCCGGGTAAGTGGGGACTGTTCGTGCCCCCTTCAGCAACAACTTCAGAACAATGAGATGGTTTGGCCGGGTCCCTTGTAAGACCTGGTCTAAGCGGGCTCGGTCAGCATTCTTTTGGTCAATGCCCTTCTTGAGAATGATCTGATGTAGCATCCTGTTTACTCAGGAAATATACTCTGTTAGTTTCCCCCCTCTTGTTGGTGCATGTGATTGAATTTATACAGGATATTGGAGGTCTTCTCCACCTTTCCAAATACAGCATACAGAGCTTCGATATACTCCATAGCAACACAATCTTTTTTTCCCATCCGCAGATTACAAATTACTTCAGCTGCTGGGCGCTGACCCTCCCTCAACTGCTGCCCCTTCACAGCCTCTGAAATACTAAATTTTTCCTGCATGGCTTAACTCTTTAAGGTCTCAAATTCTTCCTCTCCAGCTGGAATAGGCAATTGTACTGAGAAGAACCGAAGTCTCCTATATCCCTGGTTGGCATTGCCGGAGCCATTTTTCACCAGACTTTTTCACCAGAAACTAGCTGACTCATGTCCATATAGAACGAGGCAGGGGGAGCACTAGTCCCACAGGAGTCTGTACTAACTAGTTCTGTGTTCCACACACTGACTGGGGGTGGTGGCTGTCTCTCTGTGGCCTTTTCTCCCACTCTTAGTGGGACCACACGACCCCTTATGCTAAGTGCACCTCTTCTTCCCAGAAACAGGCAGGTATGTCTTCCTGCCACTCCATCAGCACCCAGACATGGTCCAGAGTAAGCTCTACCTTCACATCCAGAATGTAGGCCCTCTGCTCTGGGACTATAGGCTCTCACCCACTGTTGGATCTCCTTCTCAGTACACTGGCTTCAGGATCTCCAGAACAGTGCTCCTCTCCATATGAGCTCCTTGAGCTCTCCCCCAGGCGACTGCAGCAACTGGATCCATCTCCTTCTCCCACATGGGCTTCTAAATAGGGGTGACTAGGGCCTGCAACAGAACATCCCAGGCAAGCCCCCAAATGTAGCACTGCCCCCCTAGGGGGTTGCTTTTAGTAGCGTGTTCTTCTGTGCAGCCTTGATCCTGTGAACTTTCCATCCCTTCTGACACTCTAGGTTCAGACATATTGTGTATACCTTTAAATAATACTCGGACACAATGTAAGTAGTTTTAACTCTCTGATTTTGCTTACTCAAAAGGAGAGATTTAAATGGAGGATTAGTCAGCCAAGTCCTGGTTACAGCCAAGACTAGGCTAAGATAATACTTACAGCGGTCAAATAACAGTTAGTAAAGACAAGTGAATGATAACAATATACACAGTAACAAATTGAGTCCCTTGAGGACGCTATTGGTGGATATGTGTAAGGAATATTTCTGCTTAAAGATGAACCCTGGGCCGGCCTATACTACCTTTGATACCTTTAATTAAGAGATAATGTACTACAGATAACTGTAACGTGTCCCCTTTAAGAGTAATAAACAGCAATGTTCTAAATGCAAGGCCTTGCACTGTTTTCACAGGCAGTTGTAGCTCATAGAACAAGAATTTCTTAATGTGACAAAGTGATGATGAACAAGGCAAAATAGCTGGTTCTGACATATAGCACTCCTCTATGTAATCCAAGTAATTGTTGTCTGTGAACAGTGTTCAGAGTGTAGTATTAATGACAGGCAATTGGATCTGTGGGCAAGTGCCCTCTCACCAATCCGGATAGCATTCAGCAGCCTCCCGGAGGATGATCAAATGATTCTCCTTGCTGCAGATAAACAGAGATGGCGATCAGTCTGCTGACTCAGTGAACCGACCGGCTCAGTGGTATTCAGCGCTGCTGCAGAGCATCCTTCTGGAAGCAGGTGATGTCCTGACCCTCTGGGGCTTAAACTGTGAGCTGTGCACTGCGTGGTAGGCCACGGTCTCCTCACACAGCCTTTACAGTCTCTCCCACAATTCTCCCATGGAGCAGATGGCTTGCTGGGATGTGTAGTCCATAGTCAGTTCTGAAGATCAGTAATGTCTGTTCAGAAAACTAAAGCTCCCACAATACTTGTCTTTAGGCTCAAAAATGTGATGTCAGTATTCCGAGCCCAGCCCTAGGGGGATACAGAACAGTCTGGGACAGCAGGAGACCAGTCTGCTAAATCAGGTGCTGTCATTTTCTCCTGACTACACACATTAACCATAGTAATCAGTACTCTTACTATTCTAAGGTGGCAGAGTTTAGTTGTGGCATTGTTCTGGGGCAAGCAATTTTTCAGTTCTTTTGATGGTAATGAAAACAGATTGCAGTCAATTTTATAATAGATTATATGACCATATTTACTTCTGCTCTACATGTAATCCAATCTATCACTTTTTGACCAGTAGCATGCCATTCTGCAAATAAGCAGTAGACCAACATAAACCAGTAAACTGGTGATTGTCATATCTGAAACTGCCAGAGTTTACCAATTACCACCTAACACAATCTAGTCTTTGTTTTGTTTTATTCTGTAATCGAGAGACATAAGACAGAAAGGGTTCAAAGCAGCTATTTGAAAATGTTCTTTATTATTACACAAGTGGAAAATCAGACCTGATTGGGAACCTTGATATGCAGGCCCATCTAAAGATTTCCAATCACCAAATGTAAACGCATATTATAAGAAAATAACTTCAAGAACGCTTTCTACTGAGATTGTTTGTTGAAGTGAAAATCAGATTTGGAATGTTTCGCTGTTTAGAGGAAACTGAATGGTATTTGACGTTCAAACCAGAGAACATTGGTGTCTTTGTTAGCTATATCACATGCTTATATTTTACTTGCATCATTAAAGTTCTGATGTATCAGGAGTGTGATATGCAAAACATTTATAGTTTGTTATAGACACTAATCAGAATGTTTGCTTCGATTTTCAAACCAGAATGGCAGAAATGATAGTTGGTAACTGATCACATTTTTCTAAATATTTAGAACAAATAGACTCATTCTTACTGCACTAAGTTGAAAAAGTCTAAGCCCAGATCTATGGAATTGCCTTTAGGTCAAAACAGACACTACCATAAGGAAAGATCAGCATCTTTTTAAGCACCCTCAACAATTTACAGTCCACATCTGTATGTAGCACCCTGTTTAGGTTGGTAGCCATGAAGTTCTCTTCTCACCAGTCTACATTGAACTTGGTAGCAAAGAGAAAAGCAAACTTTCTAGGAGTTCTAGGAATCTCATTAAATGTTCATCAACTTGCATTGGTGTGTCTCTACCTGCACATTCATGAGCAGTGTAGGTTGCATGTCAACAGCCAAAACATGCTACTATTACTGTAATCTTCATTATTTGCACTTGCCTATCCAGTATTATCTTCAGCCAGCTATCATCACCAGTATAAAGCCCTGGTAAGGGGGGCATTGTGAGCCCTTGAAACAGTTATCTTCTGAACTCTTGTTTGTGTGAAATAAACCTTTACTGGACTACATCTAGACGTGTGGTGCTTTTGATCCTTTTCTTTTTTTTTATACTTTTCAGACTGCTGATGGGCGACAAAGAGCAGCCTCCAAAAGTTGGATTACCAACATGTCCTTTAAATTAGTAAACTCTTACTTTTACAGTAAAGTGACTGGCCTCAGGTGATAAACAGAGATAAAAAAACCTCCTACATTAGTTGTACATGTAAACCTGCAGCCATCTCTCCACATCCTTTAAGGTCCAGAATTTAAGGCTTACAGAGATGGTGGGGGGGGGGGGGAATGGATATTACACACTGCACATCTCAGAGAGAAGAGCTTTGTGTAATCTGAGACCTGCGTAGAGGGAAGGGACACACCCGCTTCTCCCCACAGTCTTCTAAAGACACCACTAGCACCGCGGAGGTAGTCAATCACTGGATGTGTGCTGGAGCTCCCCTCCCCCATCCTCCTTGATCCCATAGAGTTGGCACGGCCCATCAGAAATGACACATACAGATGGCAGAGGAAGTAGACTGCAGACAGAAATCACACTTGGTGCTTTGTATTGAGGCAAGTACACATTATAGTAGAATATGCTTTGTTCATTTTTATGTCAGAGGTTTACAACCACTTTAAAGTAACATTCCCTCTGTTCCCAGCTGCATAAGAGCTGGGGGAGAAGAAGCAGTAGCATGCACATCTTCCCAGTGAAAGGCTATGCAGGGTGGGGGCTGTCAGGGCAAGTCTGATCGTTGGGGGAGAGCAGGCTGAGTTCCCAGCATAGGTATAGAAATGACCATGGTATGTTCCCCTGCTTAGAGTGGTCAGTTTTAATAGCACAGGGGCTGGCAGGAACCCCAGGGATTTCCCACAGAGGGAGCAATACAAAGAGAACAGGATACTTTTTCATACAAGCCTATGGTACAGCAGGCACCTATCAGGAATATAAAATGTTGGGTTTACATATTCTTTAAGTAGCATAGAGAACAATGCCTATATGTTTAGGGCTGTAAGGTTTCAGGGGTAAATAAGCAGTTCTTTGTTTTATTTTTTTAACAGACTTTACCTAAGAACTAGTAAAGCGTAATAGCTGGATTTTTCACAACCAGAGGTCCACTGTCCCTGAAAATGTATCGGTGCCCCATCTCTGGCTCAGCAGCATACTGTACATGACACTATGTACCCCTTTCCCCAATTCAGCAGTACTTCTTCAAATACACCTACCCCCCTACAATCTCAGCACTACAGTGACCTTGGAAAGCACTCTCATCTCTCATACCAGATCCAGTAGCACAATTGATATTTAAATAATACCATCCCCACTGTAGACTTAGCGATGCAGTGCGCCTAGAAATATAATATATCTTCCTGTTATATGATAACCCGTCTGATCAAAACCCTTTTTCTCTTCTCTTATTAGGTTAAACATACAAGTGTCCTTGGCAATATAATTTTTCCTATACCTCAATCAGTGCAGCCCATGAGACTACACCATTCTCTGTTGCATGTACAAGCTAACCTGATGATGTGCCCCCAAGAGGTGTGGCCACAGCAGCCCGAGCTCACACTAAGTGAGCTGAATGACACTGAACAGCATTATTCTGAAAGAGAATAAATACTTGACCATTTGTGAGGGACTTTGTCAAAGGAAAAGTCATAATTTAGCAAGGGCTGGATTTATTTTACTCAAAGAGGTATTGAGCAGTGTATTTTTTTTTTAAAGAAAAGCTTGAGTTTCATTTTAAGTCTTATAATCACACACAGGAAAAAAAATATAAACAGTACAGGCTGTATGAGTGAAGAAATAGAATGTCTGAACACGAGCAAAACATAACACAAATGATTGCTATGATAAATGTAACACTTCTGTTCAGTTTCCTCTTTTGCTTAGTTCCCATGATGTCTTCAAAAACATATAACAAGTACATTACCTCAGTGGAATGTTACCAGATAGTGCAACTTTTACTGGTCAAATGTGAAAAATGGAAATTAAAGTGGTTGTAACTCAAAAAAATGTTAAACCTAATTATTATTTTTTATAATCTCTCTGTGCCCTTTTTTTTAAAAATCTAATTTCTTTTTTTTAAACTACCTGTTTATTCTTTTAGCCACTTGGACTTCCTTCTTTTTGGTAGCAACAATCTGCAGACTCTTTATCATCTCAAGGCTTCCTGTGTGGCATAATTCTCCTAGTTGCCCACAGGAGCAGCACCTATGGGGCAGATCCAATGCTTGATAGACAGCTCCACTCCAGTCTGCATAGCTAAAAAAGCTGAATCAACTTCACCATGATGTGCAACACACTTCAGCTTAGCCCAGCCCTAAAGCTGGGTTAAGCTGAACTAAAAAGAAAAGTTGACACGTGACCTACTAAATAAAGATGGAAAAATATATATTTATATTTATATTTCTAAGTGTTTGCTTTGTAAATTAATGCAGTGCCCTATCCTTAGAAGGTGGGAAAATACTTTGGGGTCACGACTATTTTAAAGCCCAACTCTGGTCAAATTGAAAATTCTCCCTTGCAGTAGGGCTGCACCTGCACTGCATGGATTCACTGCTCGTTTAGGTCTAGGGAGCATAGAAAAGAAAACGTACTTACCCAATCTTCTCACTGTTGGACTGTTCCCCACAGCATCGCAAGCTTCATAGCCTTGCATTGGGTGTTATGATGCCGAGGGATAGTCTACCACCTGAACATAGGGAATGCCATCTGGTGGGGCAGTGGAGGATTGGGTAAGTAAAAGAGCTTTTACTCTCCCCATTAGAATAAATGAGCAGGGTCACTTTAAAAACCTAATCCTAACCTGTTCTATCTTTAGCTTTGTTTTAACTTCAGCTTCTTTGAAGCAAACCTATGCTGTTTTCAGTACTGAGAGCCAAAGGAAATACACAGTACTTCTGGGTATGGAAGAACATGTGACTCATTCCATGTGATAATGCTGGGCCAATCAGTGTTGTCACATAGGAAACCCCTAGCTCTGTAAGAGCTACAACTTAAGTTTAAAGCTTTTTTTTCACTACTAATGGCCTAAATGAGCAAAGGGTGGAGCAATGTAAATTTATTTGTGGAGGTTTGCTTTAAATTGATCCAACCGCCCTGTCCTGAAGAACAACCTACTTAGAAGAAATGGCCACACACCACTGTAGATCAAAATCCTCTTTATTTGGACATCCCAAAAATTACAGGCATCAGAATGCTGGTTAGACGAGTTTCCCACACTTCACATGCGCTTAGTCAAGCGCACGGGAAATGTGCGAAATGCGTCTATCCAGCATTCTGATGCCTGTCATTTTTGGGATGTCCAAATAAAGAGGATTCTGATCTACAGTGGTGTACGCCCATTTCTTCTAATTCCATTGTGTGCGGAGGCAAGCCCAGTAATAATAGAGTTGGGGCCGCGTTGCTCGGGACCCGGTGCGTGTGCCCGGTGGCCGCGATGTCCGCCGGGCACCCGCGATTGCCTGTTAACTGGGCCGGACCGTGGATCTGTGTGTGTAAACACACAGATCCACGTCCTGTCAGGTGAGAGGAGAGCGATCTGTGTTCCCAGTACAGCAGAACACTGATCGGTCTCCTCCCCTTGTACGTCCCCGCCCCCGACAGTTAGAAGCATTCCCTAGGAAACACATTTAACCCCTTGTGTCCCCCTAGTGGTTACCCCTTCCCTGCCTGTCACATTTACACAGTAATCAATGCAATTTTATAGCATTGATCGCTGTATAAATGTGAATGATCCCAAAAATGTGTCAAAAGTGTCCGATGTGTCCACCATAATGTCGCAGTCAGGAAAAAAAATCGCGATCGCCGCTATTACTAGTAAAATAAATAAATAAATATTTTTTTTTTAAAAATGCCATAAATCTATCCCGTATTTTGTAGACGCTGTAACTTTTGCATAAACCAATCAATATACGCTTATTGCGATTTTTTTTTACCAAAAATATGTAGAAGAATATGTATCGGCTGAAACTGAGGAAAAAATTTGTTTTTTTTTTTAAAAATTGGGATATTTATTATAGCAAAAAGTAAAAAATGTTGTGTTTTTTTTCAAAATTGTCACTCTTCTTTTGTTTATAGCGCAAAAAAGAAAAACTGCAGAGGTGATCAAATACCACCAAAAGAAAGCTCTATTTGTGGGAAAAAAGGACGTCAATTTTGTTTGGGTACAACGTCGCACGACCGCACAATTGTCGTTTAAAGTGCAACAGCAAACTAAAAATTAGTCTGGGAAGGAAGGGGGTGAAAATGCCCTGTATTGAACCGGTTAAATAAACCCTTAGGTTCCATACACACTGGGCTTAAAAGAAAACGCTTATATAGAGTGTTTTTGGACACAGTTTAGGCTAGATTCGGGGTGCTTGGAGCTTTCTGGCAGAAAAAGCTCTAATCAAAAACATTTTTTTTCCCCTGGCTTTAAAGCCTTATACACACACAATGAGGATATCGGACAAATGATCGTCCATTTTTGTTTTGCATATTAGTCTCATTTTTGTATGACAGAATACAACTTCGGAAGTGATGTAATGTTGAATTGTATTGTAATGTATTCTTTCATTTCCAAGCATGCAGTCTAGTTCTTATGATTTTTTTTTTGGATGAAAACCGCACTGATTAAACAAAAATTGTATGATATGGTATCGTACAAGAAATATTTTTCTGTTTGTCCCTTCGCATAATTTTCGATGAACCTCATGACTGGCTCTCGAAAGCTGTACTAATGATCAAATTACTGTATGGTCGATTCGAAAGCGGTATTTTTCGTTCCAATTTCCAATCATGTGTACTAAGTTTAAATGCCAAGCTCAAGATATGCCTCCAATTGTCCTAATGTGCTTGGACACATAGGATAACATTGTGCTGCTTCTACAGGCAAAAAACAAAACTCCTGTAGAAGCAGTGATTTATCAAGCCAGTCTGCATGGACCCTTCTGATTCATACTACAGTCAGCTACTATTTTCATAGCCTAGCAAAAAATAAGTCAAATATATCATTTTTACATGACACCCTCTGTACACTGTTTGGGTACAGAATGAACATTATGATTTCCAGCTCATGTGACTGGCAGACAGATTGTCCCAGCAGGTTTTCTGCTTATTACAATTGAGACTACTCATAATATATAACAGACAGAATCTTCCACTCAGCACTATCATTTCTCCCTTTTATCTAATAAATGTATTGGAATGAACCCTCAGTGCAAATTGATGTTTTGCGGCTCACTTCAAATACCTAACTGTTAAACAAATGTCTTAACCCTTTTTTCCACCAAAAGAGTTACATTTGTTTCTTCCAAACTCCTGTTTGGGGAGCACTCACTGTGTAATTGTTATGGTATGTTGCTTTGAGACCACAGGTTCCACGATTCCTTGCCTGCCCTGCCACACTATGCATATCTTGGCATGGCACCTGCGAGAGCAATGCTAGGGATCCTGGCAAGACTGCACATTCACACCCTATGCATGACGCTTGAGCAGGCACATTGAGAAGGCCCCCGCCACACTGCAAATATGAGCCCTATGCACTGCGCCTGAGCATGCACTGAATTTGAATGACCCGGCCAGGAGTGTGCACATCAGGGTAGCTCCAGGGAGATATTCAGGGCAGTGGAGCCACCCTTGTAGACATCCACACACATAAGGTATGCTGCTATATTATATTTTCTCAAGGAAGGGTTTAATAAGCAGCAGGTAGTAGCTGCTCTGCTGAGAACAATGGGCATGATGACCTGTGCCTATACTCTGTGTGGTCCGGACCAGCCATTGTTTCTTTTGCAGGAAAGTAGCTAATACCTTTGTCAGCCCCGTGACATGACTATATAGCAACAAGGTGCAATAAGATTTCTTTAATAAATGCTTCTGATCAGTGCCAGATTTATAAGGGGGCAAAAGGGTAGAACTGCCCCAAGCCCCCCTGTCAGAAGGGGCCCCAGACTTTCTTTATAAAAAATATAAACTTATTTTCCCTCAAGACTTCAGTGTTGTGTCCATTGAGGAAACTGTCCAATTTGCAGCCTTTGCAAAACTCTGGTCATGTCTCACTCCATCTGAACAGGCAGTTTTATTACTAGATGAATACAAAGAGAAAATGGTCTGGTATTGCCAGTGACACACCTCCATCCCCAAATGAAATACAATAAAGAAAAAAGGGCGCCTGTGGAACTTAAAAGGAGGTAAGCACAAAAAGGTCAATAAGAGTATACAAAGTAAACATAGTTTATAAATGTATTAAAAATGTATAACATTCATCGTATATGGGATGCATAAACAAAGGTGCCAAACCACTTAGCAGTGATATACAGCATACCAAGCGGCCACATACATAAATATTGGAATTGTTGATATATAACTTATCGCGTTTCGCGAGTCCCTGCTCGCTTCTTCAGGAGTGGATGTAAATACAGTGTATCTACAGAATAAAAATATCAATGAGAAATACATAACAAAGATAAATGTCATAAACCAAATATGGGGGACTTTACACAAAGAGATCCCATACTCACATATGGACTAAGCCAACGTCTCAAAGGCCAAATAACCCACAGGTGGCAGAAAGGTGTGTCTGTCCAGGGGGCTGAAGGAAAGGAACCAGCAAAGACCCCCCGGGGATCAATGGAGGGCAAGCATAACATGGGAGCCAGAGAGTGTACCTTTTGATGTTCCTCAATGTCCAACATGATTGGCAGCTGCAACAAAAATGTATATCTAAGTGGTCAAATAAGTACTAGGAAGGCAAACCATATGTGTAATATATATGAAGGGTCCATGCAGTGTATCACACAATCAGGTAATATTATGAGCATATCTGGTAATGAAGTAGATACCCGGAAAGATTATATATATATGTGTGTGTGTGTGTATGTGTGTGTGTGTATGTATATATATATATATATATATATATATATATATATATATATATATATATTTTACACTCTCTGGCTCACATGTTGTGCTTGCCCTCCATTGATCCCCTGGGGGGGTCCTTGCTGGTTCCTTTCCTTCAGCTCCAGGGACAGACACACCTTGCCGCCTATGATGCCTGTGTATTATTTTATATCAACAATTCCAATATATATGTATGTGGCAGCTTGGTATGCTGTATCTATCACTGCCAAGGGGTTTGGCACCTTTGTTTATGCATCCCAAATACGATTAATGTTATAGACTTTAATACATTTATAAACTATGTTTACTTTGTATACTCTTTTTGACCTTTTTGTGCTCACCTCATTTAAAGTCCCACGGGCACCCTTTTTTCATTATTGTATTACACGATGAAGGGCTCGCTGATACCTTTCCAGGTTAATGTAGCTCTTAGGATATGTTTGAACAGGATGGTCACTAGTTGTTTGGGAGAAAGGTCATTCCCAAAATTGGCACTCATTAAAAACTTACCTGAAAACCATGATGACCCATGAGTGCTCTGTCATTTTGCAGATGCAAAGTGCAGAAAGAGACTTTTTGTAAATATTGTAGTATGATGCAAAACTGATGTGTGACATGCCAGTTCCAATTACCTAAGCAATGTGTATTCTTACTCTAGGTTCACATCATGCAATTGTGGTTGATGTGGTTTTTCAGGCGTGTTTTGCATTTTTTTTTTTACATGTGTTTTTGATGTGTTTTTCATGTAGTTTGTGTGTTTTTTTGGTTTTTTTTTTTTAAAGCAGTGTGGGGTTCTCCCCCCAATCCATACCAGGCCCTTCAAGTCTGGTATGGACTTTGGGGGTAACCCCACACCAATTTTTTTTTTAAATGGTGTAAGGTCCCCCCAAAGATCTATACCAGACCCTATTTGAATATGCAGTGCGGCAGGTCAGGAAAGGGAGGGGACAAGCAAGCGCCCCCTCTCTCCTGAACCATACCAGGCCACATGCCCTCAACATGGGGGGTGCTTTGAGGAGGGGGGGCTCTGCCCCCTGAAAGCACCTTGTCCCATGTTTATGGGGACAGGGGCCCCTTCCCCAAATCCTTGACCGTGGTTGTGGCGGTCCCTAAGGGGGGGCTTATTCAGAATCTGGAAGCCACCTTTAACAAGAGGGCCCCCAGATCCTGGCCCCCCTATGTGAATGAGTAAGGGGTACATAGTACCCCCTACTCATTCACCAAAAAAAAAGTGTAGTGTAAAAAATGGCAGTAGGCAATTTTTGACAAGTCCTTTATTTAAAAAAACAAATAAAAAACAATGTCCCTGATGTAGACCCATTATCAAGCAGGGTGCCCGCTGCCACTGTAGACCCAAAAAAAAACAAAAAACAGTCCACTCCTGCTAAAGTTTCCCACTGCCTGATGGTTTTTAAATAACTAAGAGGCAGGGTCACCCACTGACATCACTGTGTGGCCCCGCTCCTTGTGACATCGTCAGCTTAGCATGCCTCTGGTCAACGAGGTCACAAGGGGACAGGGCCACCAGGTAATGCCCTCAGCTCCGGTCTGAAGGTCCAGCGCGGTATTCGAAACCTTCAGACTGCATGCGCCGGTGACGTTACCAGCTGTATCCAGTGTGAATATCTATTCATTTTACCTACAGGTAAGCCTTATTATAGGCTTTCCTGTAGGTAAAAATCACACAGCAGACTTTATTAACACTTTAAACCTAATTGTAGCAATGGCATGTTGAATTGGGAGAGAGTAATCTGGCAGTTTATATACACCACTCTTGGCATAAATCCTTAAAATGTACACAAATGACCAAGAGAACATTAAAGAGGAACTTTCACAGTCGATTCTTCTTAGGGCATCAGACCTTTGACGCTGGTATCTTGGGTTTGGATGCAGACTGTTACTTCCCTATGACCTACAGCCAGCTTCCCAATGAGATCATGGGGAGCAGGAAAGGTGGTCCCATAGCCTTCTGGGATGTGTGATGTTATCCCAGGAGGCTGTAGGCAGAATGGGGGAGGCAGATCAAGGTGACATCATTCTCACCTGTGTTGGGGTTGATTGAGTTGAAATGTGTACCCTCAAAAAATGTACTCGCTCAGTAGAAAAAATAAAAAATCTGCAATTTAGTTAGACTCGAGAGAGGGAGGGAATGAGGGTAACTTTCGATTTCAGATGAAAGTTTGCTTTAAGATTGATTTGCTAAAGAAACACAAAAGGCTGTTTACTTTGAGTTAAACGAGATGAAGCTAAGTTCATTTTAAACATCCATTTATGTGCTAGGAAAAATCCCATATTTTTTCAAATTCTCTGGAACATGATTGCGTGTTCAATATGAACACAGCTCAACCTTATTTATCAACATTTACTATGCAAAGTAAAGATTTGCTTTGTTGGGTGAACAGCCTCTGCTGCTTTAGTAAATCGATCCCTCTGTCTTTTTTTCACAATTGAAATTTCACATTCAGTGATAACTATATTTAAAATAAATGACATTTTACTGTCAATTTATTGACATAAAGATTAATGTATAATATTTACAGGCACATAAGCACAAATTCCCATTACTTGGACAGGATGTCAAATGTTTCATATTGCACTGGTATGCATTCTGTGGTTAAGTCTTCTATTGTATTTGCTATTTGTGGCTGAAGAAAAGCTGACTGCAGTGTCATTCAATAGGATCACTGGACAACAATTCAGCTTTATCTTTAAATAGTTTACAGGTCTGCTAATTTACTGAGATGCCCATACATGTTATTAAAGCCTAACTGCAGGAAATCTAAGAACCCTCAATTACAGTAGGGCTGTGATTGCACTGCATGGGTTAACTGCTCATTTAAGTCTAGGGGACAGAAAAGCGCTTTTACTTACCCGATCCAGGTGACACTCCCAGGCGGACCTGATCAGACGTTCCATGTGGGTCGATGAGCAGGCTTATGTAAATGGATTTGGGTCAGTTTACTACCACCTACCTCCGAGTCCATCCAGGTTTGAAAAAAAAGTGGAATAGGTCTGCATCCTTTTCCATTTTTCTGGACCTAAACATGATGGACACTAGTCTATTTACACCCAGCCTCCCATAGACCCATCACAGATCCATCCCTGTCTGCTGTATAAATGCGTACACAAGCTGAATGGGCACAGACGTAAAGAAACTGACATCCATTGTGATCAGTTCTGATTCAGCAGGGGATCTGCTCACTGATCCCCTGCTGGACAGAGTAAAGCACCATTGTTTGAAAGGGGCCATAATGGAAAAAACGTTTGTTTTTCATTGTTGTTTTTTTTTTTTAACCCTTTTAAAAGTGTGTTTCTAACAGCCTAAAGTAAAACTCTAGTTACAACTTTTTTTATTTTTACCCTCCCACCCCATCTCCTTTCCCTCCAAAACAAAACAAAATCCAAGGTTTATGCAGCAGGCATGTTGTAATTTCTCCTTTTGGTCACAAGATGAGACAGAGATGCTAACTTGTCCTTCCACAAAACTCAGACACAAAGCACACTGGGAAAAGGGGGAGTTTCAGGAATGCTGAGGTAAATGAAGAGAGGGAAATGTTGAGGTGAGAGGAAAAGAGAGAGACAGGTTTTCCACACAGCACTACAGAGAGAGTGTTGACAGAAGATCTGAGGAGGGCTGCCTGAGGAGAGTGGTCTGAGGTACCAGCATCTGATTGAGGGGAGAGACACACGCTGACACCAGGGACTGTGTGACCCAACAGAGGGAGAGAAAGCCACGTTTCTCTTGAGACTACCAGGGAGAGTTACCGTGAGGAGAGGGGATAGAGGACAGGAGCGGTGAGGTGATGGGACTGTGTGGTGGAACTCCACCTGAGAGAGAGCCACACTGTCTACCAGCATCTGAGAGAGAGAGAGAGAGACACGCTTTTCCCGAGACTGCTGCTGAAGGAACCAGGAACAGTGTCACCCACACGGTCCTCCACCATTCAGCCCAGGGACCCTGCTCAGCAATTCAGCGCCATCTAGTCCAGCTGAGACAACCACCATTTAGGACTTCCATTGTGTCATCACCCAGAGGATTGGTGAGAAGGTGTAAAACCAACATCTTTCTTAGCACAGTACAGACACTGCATGCAGACACTTATTCCCCTTTCTACTGTCAGAGGATGCTTGTTTGGAGCTGCCACTTTTAGTCATTCTGTTCTTACAGACCACAACCTAACAGGATTTCCTAGAGGATTACTGTCTCACTTTTGATTGATTAAACCTACTCTCTTTGCAAAGGGCCCCAACGTTTGCTAGCAGAAGACACTAGTACCCTTCAACTCAGGACCTGTAATATGCTTACTGTACCTGTTAACCCATTTCTTCTTCTTGTATTGTTACTTTCTATGGTGTTTGTGGCCCAGAAGGAGCTGAGAAGTTGATAGATCTTCTCTCCTCCCTCTCAGCATCTGTGTTATGGGCATATAGATTACTGCCCTTTTCTAAATTTACAGTTGCTAAGTATTGAAGGTTTAACAGTGTTGTAAGCTTCCATATGCTTTAAACTGTGATAATATATTCAATTTGTTTATCGCTACCAGGTGTGTGTCTGTTTTTGGTGATAATCCATAGCCAGGATAACAGTATTTACTACATGTGTCTTTAAATGTGTTTGCAGGTGTGCCAGAGGGGCTGAGGTCATTCTTGGGGTTGAGGTGGAGATCGGAGAACCCAAATTTACCAAGCGGCTCCTTCGAGGGTGGCGCTAAATTTACTTACCTTAATCAGGCTCCAGTGTGGCCCTAAACAGCACATCATCACATAGGTTGGGCTCACAGTACTCTAGGGCTTAGCAATGCTCCCATAACTAATTTAAGTATGCCCACCCTCACTTTATTAAGAAGAGAAAACTGCAGGAGAAGACTGCAGGAAGAGGGTAGGTAGTCCTAAACTAAAAACAGAGGTTTGGGTTGTTGTTCGATTTTAAATTCAAAGTCACTTTATAACCGTGATATGTTTATGGGAATTTGCAGCTGCACAGAGCCAAGGATGTAATTTGGTTTCTAGAATTTCAATACAGTTTTCAGATAGAGGACTTTCAGTGTTTATCCACCTGCTGCTGTTGGTACCTTCAATATATGAAACCCTTTAACGCTTCAACATCCAACTCATCTCTGAGTGAGTTGGGTGACTACTCTCCCGCGGAGTGTTGTGGTTTCTTCTGTCAGCCTTTAGTGACATGGGAATTGGTGGATAAAACCACAGTACTCAGTGGGAGAAACAGGCACTTGCCACACTCTGTAGTTTGCTTAGCTGTTTAAGGGTTCATTTACACTGTTGTGTTTTAATGCATGCATTGCAGCATGTTAAAATGCATGTGTCAAGCTTCCCCATAATAAAATAATGCCTGTTCAAATCTCAGCAGTGCAGTTCATTTTTGAGAAATACAACAAAGCATTTTTTATATGTTTTACTGCACTCTGAGGCCCACAGAAGTCAATGGCAGCACATCAAAATGTACATAACTAGTTTTGATGCATTGGCATCGGTTATTAACAAGCCTTGGTCAATGACTGTTAACCCTATCCTCTCCAAATGCTAAATTCAAAAACAAATGGAAGATGTGCATCAACACATGTCAAAATGAATCTTGATGCATAACAATGTATTTGCCTAATGCTACACAGAATGCACATCTATGCACATGCCTAGATCTAAATTGGCTCTAAGAGTTTTCATCAGTTGTTGATCTTCAGCAATATGTTGTTCTAAGTGAGCACTTACTGGAGGAACACATTCCTGTTCATTCTCATAATGACCTAAGAAAAGACCTAGCTGTCTGTGATGATGTAACTCCTGTTCCAACATGCAGGAGTTGAGCCCTGGGACAGGATACACAGTGGGCCCTTTCACCAACTCTGGTTTTCCATCTTATTTCCTATTTTTTTAATGCTAAGAGCCTAATATCCTAATGCTACAGAATGTAGAATGCATTTCTTGATGCGCACCCTAATAGGATGCAACAGAGATGGGAGAGTGATGTAGGTCCACTATCAGGGGAACAGTGGGAGGAGGTACTGCAAGTGCTGGTGATAATCTCCATGATTTCCTCACAGAAGTTATCCCAATTTTATATAATACTGAGAGTGCACTTTACTCCAGCTAAGCATCACAATATGGAAATGATTGCAGAGCCTCAGTGTTATCGGTGTCAAAGAGATAGGGGTGACCCTATTCACCTCCTTTGGAGGTGCCCAAAGCTCCACCGATACTGGACTGAAGTTCTTGGTACACCTAATGGGGTATTCCAAACTGAGATACCTCTTGATCCGAAATATTGTCTGCTGAACATTCCTAATGACATTATACTGGAAGAATACACACAAGTGGCCTTCACTCGTGCTCTCTTTGAAGCCCTAGAGTACTGTTGTTGACGTGGAGAACGCCTGGTTCCCCTTCTCATCTGCAATGAGTAGCAAGTATGGGAAATTTACTTATTTTCGAAAAATATGTTTACCAATGTAGAGGTTGCCTGGGTAAATTTGAAAGGCTATGGGCACCTTGGTTAGAAACCCCAGGGCTCAGCCCCCGAGAGTTGGTGCAAATGAGGGTAATGCATGGTCTGGCTAGACCTGTATAAGTATACTGGGTGGAAGAAATGTCATTGGTCCATCGTTGAAAGACGTGTCTGATGTAAGTGTGTAGCAAGATATTAGTAGAATAAGCATATATTGTGTCTTTGGATACTTGAAACTGCGAAAAAAAGTACCAAATGCTGTAAGGTAACCTGTGAATTGAACATCATGAGTGATCTGGATAAGCTGATGTGCAATGTACTTTGTTGATGCTGAAGTGTAAATGGTTGTGTTAATTTGGATAAAAACCTTTCTGATTTAAAAAAAAAAATATGCAGGAGTTACATTATCTGGGGCCATCTAATGGCCAAAGAGCAGTGCCATGGAACATGGAAATATTGGTGGAAAAGATGGTGGCAGCGCGGCGATAGAGCAGTGAATGAAGCATGAACCTGTCACAGAGAAAGTCAAGTGTGCCATACTGTGCAACTATGCTGTGCATAACATTATGGAAAAAAGCCATCTCTCCCAGAAAAATGTAGCCTTCATTTTAACCTGTATATCCAAACCCAAAGAAAGCAATCACACACTCAGACCACAAAAACACATCAATTGCCCAGGCAAATGGTTCCCAACGATGATGACTTAATCCTAAACATGTCTCTATATACTTGACAGAAATGTAGGGGAACTCCCCCAAGTGGGGGTGCAACCAAAAAATCATCAGAGAAAGAGGAAGGTTTATAATGTCAGCCAAGATTTATTATCATCGGTGTTCTCATCATGTTGAACAATTTCTCTTCACCTCCTGTTCTAGTGACCAGTGTCAGAACTGGACATAAGAGAAACCTATTCTAAAGGGACATAGATAGTTTTGCACTGAGAGCATGTTAACTTTATGCTCCCAGCACATTAACTGAGCTGTTGCTGACAGCTTTTGATCTATGTTTGTGATCAGGAACCAACAAGATAAGCTTCTGATCATGTGACCACTGTGGGAGCCAGTTACAGCAATCCAAAAAATGGGACACATACATGCAATTTACATACAGTACACACTGCATACACATACATGCAACCTACATATAGAGTTGCCACTTCATCTCTTTAAACCTGAACGCCTTTGAATTACACAGGTTCTGAGGCTAATTAAATGCAGATAAGGCACCAAGTGAGTTTAATTACCATCTTAATCAGCCACAGAACCTGTGTAATATGTGTTTAGGTTTAAAGGGATGAGGTGGCAACCATATATACATATACACAGGCATAAAAACATACAAACTTGCATAAAGCATACATACACATTCACATCTAAACATTTACTGTACCTTTCTGGTGGCATGTTCAGTTCTCGTGTTGCTGACCTTTCTGTCAGAAAAGCCTGGGTTGGCAGTGACATTTTTTTTCAGTCACCCTGGGGCAGCTCAACCCTGCCTGGTCAACTTTACTCCTACACAGGCATAGCTCCGGCTTCTCTTCCTATCTGGGCCTTTACTGGCAGGGCTCAGCATCCACGACACCACACACACTGTGCTTTGTTCATATTTCTGTAATAGAAACCATTCCAGATATGCCTATTCTGTTTCTAACCCTGGACTTAAATGGATGCATGTATTGTGAATGGTCAGAGGGTTATGCTTCCACACACCCATTAGTATACATTTCTTTTTCTTTTCCTGACAGAAATGTTAACTCTAAATTGGGCTGGAATTGGGCTTTACATTTCAGCTGTAATCTGACTCTGATAGGCCTGAAAAATATTTGAATTTTCTCACTAGATACAGTACATTAGGCAGCATTGTATACAGCTTTTATGGTAGTCAAGTGTACTTTGGGTATATTTTGAAACTTGTGGTTAATACAACAGACAACATAAGAGCAGGTGCAAAGATTTTATTTGTGTGGTAGTACATCGTGTCTTTCTCACGAGAGTCTACCAACGTAACGGAAATTTTTTTTTCTCCCTGCACTGTTTAAACGTAAGCAAGTTGATATTTGAAATTGAGGAAGATGCACAAAGAAACTCTCGATTAACCAAGCTGAACAGCGACAGAGGATTCACCAACCAAGACAAAACATAGGCAGTTGTGGTCGGGTCATCATAGGATGTGAGAAACATTGTTTACATCAATCGTCTGCTGCTTTAGCAGAAGAACACGACATACTGTTCACAAGGTGCTGGGTAGCCACATCTAAGATATGTTCTCGTGGAAAAGTGGAAATGAACAGAAAAAGTAAACATAACATATTATCAAATAGCTTAAAGCAGCACATAATTATGTTACACTTTGTAATTGGAGTTAGGCCTGCCACCACTGAACCGTAAAGTGTATTCGTTTTTAATTTTTTTTTAAAGTGGTTGTAAAGGCTGAAGGATTTTTACCTTCATGCATTCTCAGCTGATATATTCCAGTACTGCAGGGGTTAATAGGAGCCACTGGACCTATTACAGGCACTTGTGAAACATGCCCATTATGCCTGCCCTTTCTTCTCGATTCATAAAAGCTGTACTGTCGGTTCCTGCAATGAAAATCACTCTATGAACGAAGGAGGTGGACATTTCATTCATCCGCTTGTAGTCCATTTTGTCAGGGCTGGGCTCAGCCCTTCCTTCTCTGAGCTGGCCGCTCAGTTGTCGGCTAATTGTCAACTCCTATCTCTCCACAGTTTCTCAGCTGTTGATGATATCCTGCTCATCAGTCCTGTCTACTTAAGCGGTCCAGCCCAGAGGATCTCTGCCTTCGCCTTAGACAACAACACAGAGACACTCTCCTACATTCCTGTTTAAAGACTTGCTTGACTGACATCCCTTCTGGCTCCAGATCCTGCTTGCTGTTTTACTACGCTCATCTCCGACTCCCTGACGTTTGGCTTGTCTGACTATCCGTTCCGGTTCTTGAACTCTGGCTATGTTTTGACTACGTTTTCTTCTATTCACTTTTATTATTAAAAGTGTAAACTGTACTTCTGACTCGGTTGGATTTTATGGTTTCTGACACATTCATAGAGCACTTTGCATTGGGTTGATTTACTAAAACTGGTGAGTGCAAAATCTGGTGCAGCTCTGCATGGTAGCCAATTAGCTTCTAACGCCAGCTTATTGTTCAATTAAGCTTTGACTAAAAAAACTGGAAGCTGATTGGTTTCTATGCAGAGCTGCCCGGATCTTGCCCTACTGTATAAAATGATAATATTTCTACAAACAGCAGCCACCAGCGCAAGGGACACTTTTCATTCAATAAAAGTACAGTCACTGGTGCAGATTTAAAATATATAATGCATATATTTAATTTGCTGGTCCAGTTACTGTAAACAGTTCTTTCCTGAGGTAAGTAAAACAGCCTTTATCATTGGTAGTAAAAAAATTAAAAAAATAAAATTAAAAAGACTTTAAATCACATTAATGTTGAACTCTAGGTAGATATAAACAGATACACATTAATGCAGCTCTGTAATCATTCTAACATCACTAAATGTAATTTTCAGATGCAAACAGTGAAATTAGCTGAATATAACCTGAAGCCTCATTGCAGTCCCTGTGTGGTGAGAGAAGAAGAAACAATACAAGAAGTCAATCAGTTCATGTGGTGACAAGAAGCTGGGTTTATTTCATTTTTAGTAGCTTCAATACCAGCTTTACCCTGTTGCCACTGTTTCCTGTCACCAGATGCAGCGTGTCACTCGCCACTGTCGCCTGTCACCAGATGCAACTTTCTATAAAGAATAAGTTCACTTTTTAAAAAAATTAAATAAATCCACATTCTCCCAGATAACAGCATTGAAAAGCAAGAGAGAATCCAGCACCTTCATTCTTCCACCCCAGGGCTGTTCTCTCTCCCAATGTCATTGGCTTAACCACTTCAGCCCTGGAAGGTTTACCCCCCTTCTTGACCAGGCCATTTTTTGCAATGCGGCAGTGCATTACTTTAACTGACAATTATGCGGTGCGACGCTGAACCCAAACAAAATTGATGTCCTTTTTTCCCACAAATATAGCTTTCTTTTGGTGGTATTTGATCAACTCTGCGGTTTTTATTTTTGTATGCGCTATAAACAAAATAGGAAGACAATTTGAAGAAAAACACGTTTTTACTTTCTGCTATAAAACACATCCAATAAAAAAAAGTAAAAAAATAAAATTTCTTCGTCAATTTAGGTCATGTATTCTGCTTTTTTTAAAAAAAAAATCCCAAGAAGTGTATATTGATTTGTTTGGCCAAAAAAGTTATTGTATCTACAAACTATGGGATAGTTTTATGTAATTTTTTTTTTTTGTACTAGTAATGGCGGTGATGACCAATTTTGTAGTGGCACTGCGACATTGTGGTGGACAAATTGGACACTAACTGACACTTTTCATACTTATTGGTGACCAGTGACATTACAGTGATCAGTTTTAAAAAAAATTCACTGTAGCAATGACACTGGTAGGGAAGGGGTTAACACCAGGGGCAACTACCATAGGGGGCGCTTTGTAACTGTGGGGGGATGTGCTTTAACTAGGGGAAAACAGAGGAGAGAGAGACCCCAGGAGCACCTTGATACCTTTACTCTTCCGCCCAAGCCATGGCTGTTTTTATTCTCCTGCTGCCCTCAGGCATAAACATAGAGTGACTCTGGAGGTAGCAGTATAGTGGGCGTCGCCGCGCCGCCGCGTCGGCTGGATACAAGGAGAAATTGAGCACCATGGCCATTCTCCTGCTGCTGTCCTCAAGCATATCACTCCACAGGTAACAGTGCAGTGGGCGGCGCCGCAACGGCCGGATCACACAGAAGGTTAAATGCGGCTGCTGCCACTGCTGTCTGTCCTTTCTCTTTACTCAAAAAGCTGGACCCGCTAAGACACTCTAGGCTATGGACCCCACATTCGGGGCTGCAGTCCCAAAAGCCACCCCTTAACGACACCACTGCACACAGCCATTAATGTCTAAACTGCTGGCAACAAAAGTGAGTACACCCCATATGTGAAAATGTCCAAATTGGGCCCAAAGTGTAAATACTTTGTGTGGTCACCATTATTTTCCAGCACTGCCTTAACCATCTTTTGCATGGAGTTCACCAGAGCTTCACAGGTTGCCACTGGAGTCCTCTTCCACTCCTCCCTGATGACATCACAGAGCTGGTGGATGTTAAAGACCTTGCGCTCCTCCACCTTCCGTTTGAGGATTCCCCACAGATAGACCTCAATAGGGTTTAAGTCTGGAGACAAGCTTGACCAGTCCATCACCTTTTACCCTCATCCTCTTTAGCAAGGCAGTGGTCATCTTGGAGGTGTGTTTGGGGTCATTATCACGTTGGAATACTGCCCTGTGTCCCAGTCTCTGAAGGGATTATGCCCTGCTTCAGTATGTCACAGTACATGTTGGCATTCATGGGTCCCTCAATGAACTGTAGCTCCCCAGTACTGGCAGCACTCATGAAGCCCCCAGACCATGACGCTCTCACCACCATGCTTGACTGTAGGCAAGACAAACTCCTCACCTGGTTGCCGCCACACATGCTTGACACCATCTGAACCAAATACGTTTTCCTAATTTTTTACATTTTTTTTACATACTGTCACCAGTGCAGTACAACGCCATCATATAACTGGTGTGGCAGTGATAAAAAACACTGACTGGTGACAGTATGTAAAAAAAAATAAAACAAAACAATAAGTACATTTTTTTTTCTTTTTTTACACACAGTAACACTGTACTACTGTGGGGAGGTGATCAGGACTTTTTTTTTTACACACTATGATTGCTTATAACTGCATTTTATGGTTATAAGCAACCATTTTTTCTGAATGAAACTACTAATTCAGTGTTTACTATTGTGATTAGCTGTGATTGGCCAAAGCTAATCACATGGTACAGATGGGCTGTGATTGGCCCTGTCTGTACTATGTGATGGCTGTGACCAATCACAAAGCTCATCACAATAGTACACAACGAAAGGCATGTAACAAAGTCTTTCATTGTGTGCAACTGTCATGTGATCTGCTGTGATTGGCCACAGCGATCGCATAGTGCCGGCAGTGGGCTGGTACAGTGATCTGTCATGGGCCGTGGACACGGCGGATGACAGATCGCGCTGAAGTGCAGCCCACGGGACATGCGTGAGGTGCAATCCTTGGAAGATGTCATATAACATCCTCCCAGAATAACAATAGGCCGGGCCAGTGTACGTGCCTCTGTCATCTGCAGCTCTCCTGTGTCCTCCTCACCCCCTCCCTCTCTGCCTGTCAGCTCCCGTGTCTGTGTGAGCTGTCTTGCCCCCCCCCCAGTCGCTATCTGTAGTAAAAAAAATGTACAAAATATCCTGGCAGCATCTCTCCTTTATCTGGTGATAACTCGCTGTGTAAGTGTTTGTTTAAAAAGTTGTGGCTATTTAAAAAATGTATAAAAAATAATACAAATTATAATTTTATTTTTTAAAACTTTTTTCTTTTATTTATTTATACTTAATTGCTATCACAAGGTGTTAATAAACTCCAGTGTGTTAGCATTGGGCAGGTGACAGGTACTCTTTTTGGAAACATTAATGTATTAGTCTGTCTCCCCTGCCCTTCACACCATCTAAAAGACAACAGATCTGCTTGGTCAGATGTGTTCCTTGGCTGTACCATACAAAAAATGGTGGACCTGAAACAGGATGTGACAGATTACCGCATCATTTTCATTTTGAAGCTGGGAGCCAGCTGAACAAGAAAGTAGTAGCAGCCATGATCTTGTGATTAACAGTTCACCGCATGGACATACATAGTAGCTCCAAAGATCTGAACTAGTTAAAGTCCAACTCCACCCAAAAATACATTTTTACCCATCCCTACCTTCCACCCCCTCTAACCCATACCTCCCAGAGTAAAGTTTTCCTTACCTGAGGAAGTCAGGTATAGTCACCTGAGTTCCCCCAATCCAGGTCCCTCACTGACTCTATTTCCATTTGCAGGGACTACTAAGCTAGTGTTAATTGTAAATCTCGCTAGCTGGTCCCCTTCACTTACATGGTCCTGACATAATTTCTCTTCAGAATTCTAACAGGACCTCTTCACTGGCCGGCCAATAGGAATTGTCCATATCACACAGGAGGTGATGTGGACACCTGGAAGAAGCACCCCTCTAGGAAGTAAACAGTAAGGAGAAGTACCTTCACTGGATGATTACATGACCACTGGTTTAGGTAAGTGAAAACAAGGTTTAGAAATTTTTTCTTGGCAACCCAGTGACCAGATGGGGGAGGGGGTGGGAGAAAGGGTAGGGAGGATTACATTCATCCTGGATCTGGGCTTTAACAGAGTTTATAAGGCACAATTAACTGTTGCACAGCAGTTCAGTACTGCAAATTGTGAAATTTTGTGGAGCGATTTAAAGAGAAAAGATTAAATAACTTGTGATTTGGATTCATGGTCTGCAAAGCAAGCAAGAAGATGCAATAACTTGCCACAATTGGCTCTAAAGCATAAAAAAATAGAAAGGCTATTTAACACCTGCAGTGTACTTTGGAGAAAGCAGCTGTCATTATTAAAGCCCAACTTCAAGTAACTTATCTTGTTCGGGAAAAGTTTACTTACAATGGGTCTCTTGGTTGAGTTTTTCACCTACCTTTATAAAAGTCAAGTGAAGATGAGTAGGAAGTAAAAATGTCCCCCACCCCTCCCAGTAAGGCAGGGGTGTCCAACCTGCGACCCATGGGCTGTGTGAGGCCCAAGATGGCTATGAATGCTGCCCAACACAAAATCATAAAGTTACTTAAAAACTTAGATTTTTCTTGGAATTTTTTGTAGAAATACATTTACATAAAAAGAAAAGAAACTGTGCTAAAAATTAAATCCTCCCTAAAGGCAGCAACTCTACTGTTAGATATGCATAGTGAATAAGTAAATGAATTGTAAATAGATCTGCGCTCAAACACCAACATAAATTATGATATGTATATAATCAAAAAAAGGAAATAAAATTAATCCCAAAAGTAAATGCCGACCTTGCAGGATAGCGAATCAGTGTAATACCACCAATAAAATAGTGGATATAGTCCAAAATATAACTGTTTAGTGATGTGTCCTTCCAGTGAAGTTAAAATCCAACACAACGAATGAAGTGCAACCTCCACCGCAAGAAATGCACGCTTACCAACTTAAGTGGACCTCCTATTACGGGAGGTCTCAATCGCGTGTGGCCAATATCCCAAAGAAGCTTCAGAACTTTTTTTTTTTTAGAGCTGAGCTTGGTGCGTTTTTTACTGTGATTATTGGTGCAGACCATTTCTGAAATGCAAGGAAACACACAGATGTGAATGGAGCCTCATTGTTCTTGTGTAAACGCACCAATTTCACTTCCAGGACCCATTCACACCTAGCATAGTGGCAGCGCAAGTTTTTTGGCTCGTTTTTCCTGTGACACACATTGGGTAGCCTGTTGATTTCAATGGGCTACGCTACATGAGGCTCATGGGACATTTTGGCGTGTTGTGGGTTGCGTGTTTTTTGCAACATTTGCCACTTGTATTTTCACATGGAAAAATGTGTGTTTGCTTCTGTGTTTGGTGTGCCGTTAACATATAATGGCACTGAAAGCTCAACTAGGTAATTTTAGGTGTATAAAGGTGGCCATATACTATATAATCTTATTGTAGAATCTCTTCTAGACTTACCAAATTTATATAATAGGAGGAAACACCTATCTAGCCAATCTGCAATGCTGTACCCAAACAAAATTTGCATCGGTTTTTCCCACAAATAGAGGTTTCTTTTGGTGGTATTTGATCACCTCTGGGATTTTTATTTTTTGCGATATAAACGAAAAAAGACCGAAAATTTTGAAAAACAAAATTATAATTTCTACTTTTTATTATAAAAAAAAATCCAATAAACTCAATTTTAGTCATACTTTTTGGGCAAAATGTATTCAGCCACATGTCTTGTGTAAAAAAAAATACAATAAGCGTACATTTATTGGTTTGCGCAAAAGTTATAACGTCTACAAACTATAGAACATATAGTACATTATAGTACATTTTCTAGAATTTACGAAGCTTTTCGTTTATGACTGCCTATCTAATTTCTTAAGGTGCTAAAATGGAAGGGCAGTACAACCCCCCCCCCCCCCCCCAAATGACCCCATTTGGAAAGTAGACACCCTGAGGAAATTGCTGAGAGACATGTTAAGCCCATTGAATATTTTATTTTTTTTGTCATAAGTGTTTGAAAAATTACAATAAAAAAAAATGTACACAAAGTTGTCGCTGAAATGATATATTGCTCACACATGCCATGGGTATATGTGGAATTACACCCCAAAATACATTCTGCTGCTTCTCCTGAGTAGGAGAAGCAGCAGAATGTATTTCCTGGGGATCTCCTGGGGATACCACATGTGTGAGACTTTTTGGGAGCCTAGCCACATACAGGATCCCGAAAACCAATATCAAAACTACCGCCTTCAGGATTTCTAAGGGCGTAAAATGGTGATTTTACTCCTCACAGTTTCGGAGGCCCTAAAATGTCAAGATAGCACAAACCCCCCAAGTGACCCCATTTTGGAAAGTAGATACCCCAAGGTCTTTGCTGAGAGGCATGTTAAGTCCATTAAATATTTTAAATTTTGCCACAAGTCTTGGGAAAATGACAACACTTTACTTTTCTTTTCTTTCTTTTTTTTTTTTTACACAAAGTTGTCACTAAACTATATATTGCTCAAACGTGCAATGGGCATATGTGAAATTACACCCCAAAAAAACATTCTGCTGCTTATCCTGAGTACAGGGATACCACATGTGTGAGACTTTTTGGCAGTCTAGCCATGAACAGGACTCCTAAAACCAATCACCGCCTTCAGGCTTTCTAAGGGTGTAAATTTTTGATTTGACTCCTCACTAGCTATCACAGTTTCGGCGGCCATGAAATGCCCAGATAGCATAAAACCCCCCAAATGACCCCATTTTGGAAAGTAGACACCCCAAGCTATTTGCTGAGAGGCATGTTGAGTATTTTTCAGATCTTGCTTTTTGTCACAAAGTTTTGAAATTTGAAAAAAGAAAATAGATTTTCCTTTTCTTTCTTCATTTTCAAAAACAAATGAGAGCTGTAAAATACTCACCATGCTTCTTAGCAAATACCTTGGGGTTTATATATTCCAAAATGAGGTCATTGGGGGGGGGGGGGTGCTATCTTGACATTTCAGGGCCTCTAAAACTGTGATAGGTAGTGAGGAGTAAAATCACCATTTTACGCCCTTATGCCGCGTACACACAACCGTTTTTTCCATCAGCATAAACTCTGACGGTTTTTTCGACGGAGTTCGGCTGAAACGGACTTGCCTACACACGATCACACCAAAGTCCGATCGTTTAGTACGTAATGACGTACAACGGGACTAGAAAAAGGAAGTTCAATAGCCAGTAGCCAATAGCTGCCCTTGCGTCGTTTTTGGTCCATGGGAACAGCATATAGACGAGCGGTTTTCCCGATAGGAACTGATTCCATCGGAAAGATTTGAAACATGTTCTATTTCTAGGTCTGTCAGAATTTTTAAAAGAAAAAGTCCAATGAAGCCCACACACGATCACGAATGATTCTGTCAGACCTTTTCTGCCGGAAAGTCCGGTCAAGTGTACGCGGCATTAGAGAATCTGAAGACGGTGAATGATTTTCAGGCTCCTGTATGTGGCTAGACTCCCAAAAAGTCTCACACATGTGGTATCTCCATAATCAAGAGAAGCAGCAGAATGTATTTTGAGGTGTAATTCCACATACACCAATGCCATGTTTGAGCATAATATCATTTAGTGACAACTTTGTGTAAAAAAAAAAAAATTTACCAAAACTTGTGGCAAAATATTAAATATTCCATGGACTCAACATGCCTCTCAGCAAATATCTTGGGGTGTCTACTTTCCAAAATGGGGTCATTTGGGGGGGGGGGCTTTGGGCTATCTTGACATTTCAGGGCCTCCTAAACTGTGATAGGTAGTGAAGAGTAAAATCGTAATTTTACGCCCCTAGAAATCCTGAATGCGGTGATTGGTTTTCGGGGTCCTGTACGCAGCTAGGCTCCCAAAAAGTCTCACACATGAGGTATCTCCGTAGTCAGGGAAAGCAGCAGAATGTATTTTGGGGTGTAATTCCACATATACCCATGGCATGTTTGAGCAATATATCATTTAGTGACAACTTTGTGTAAAAAAAAAAAAAAAATGTAATTTTACCGAAACTTGTGGCAAAATACAGAAAATATTCTATGGACTCTACATGCCTATCAGCAAATAGCTTGGGGTGTCTACTTTCCAAAAAGGGGTCATTTGGGGGGGGGTTTGAACTGTCCTGGCATTTTATACACAACATTAGAAACTTATCCAACACATCACCCACTCTTCTAACCACTTGAAGACAAAGCCCTTTCTGACACTTTTTGTTTACATGAAAAAATATTTTTTTTTTTGCTAGAAAATTACGTTGAACACCCAAACATTATATATTTTTTAAAGAAAAGGCCCTACAGATTAAAATGGTGGGTGTTGCAATTTTGTTTTTCACACAGTATTTGCACAGCAATTTTTCAAACGCAATTTTTTGAGAAAAAAAAACACTTTTTTAAATTTTAATGCACTAAAACACACTATATTGCCCAAATGTTTGGTAAAATATAATAGATGATCTTATGCTGAGTACATAGAGACCAAACACGACATGCTTTAAAATTGCGCACAACCTTGCAGCGGTGACAAACTACATACATTTTTAAAAGTCTTTACAGGAGGTTACCACTTTAGATTTACAGAGAAGGTCTACTGCTGGAATCACTGCCCTCAATCTGACGTTCATGGTGATACCTCACATGCATAGTGCAATTGCTGTTTACATACGACACAAGACCGACGCTTGCATTCTCCTTTGTGCATGAGCACGGGGGGGGGGGGGGGGGCGGGGGCGGGACAGGAGTGCTTTATTTATTTATTTATTTATTTTTATTATTTATTTTGCTTTTTTATTTTATTTTTACACTGTTCCTTTCATTTTTGTTTTTTTAAATAATTTTTATTGTTATCACAGGGAATGTACATATCCCCTATGATAGCAATAGGTAGTGACAGGTACTCTTTTTTGAAAAATTTGGGGTCTATTAGACGCTAGAGCTATCCTCTGCCCTAAATGCATCTGACCACACCAGGATCGGTGTGATAAGATGCTTTCCAAATTTCCCAATGGCGCTGTTTATATCCAGCAAAACTGAAGTCATGAAATGCTCCTAGCTTCCAGTTTTTTAGGCCATAGAGATGATTAGAGCCTTTCTGGTCTCCGATCACCTCTATGGGCAGCTGGCAAAACCACCGGCTGCAATCTCTGGATCCCCGGTGGGACAGGAGAGCCAGAGAAAAACATGGAAAACGGCAGGGGGGGGGACGTTCCCTCCCACTGCTTGCCGCTAGGATTGCTTTCACATAAAGGCCGACTGCTGGCTGAAAAAAACGATACCACGATGATACCTAAACCTGCAGGCATAATTCTGGTATTATCACTCAAAGTCCAGCAACATACCAGTATGTCCCTGGTCCTTGTTGGCCATATATTGTAATGTTCTTTTCAGGCTGCATGAAAAAAGGGAACCTAACAGATTTCTCCATTCAAATTGATTGATCGGTGGTATGCCCACCATTGGAATACCGCCCTGCATCCACCCACTTCTAATGATGGGCATACAATAAATATAAAAATATATGCCAAAGCATAGGGGTGACTGCCCCTATGTCCACCCTGCCCCTATGGTTCGGCATATATGCTCTTTTTTTTTTAACTGTGGTGGTGAAATCACCTCCTACAGTGCTGGAGACACAGATTTACGTATCGTGAGAGCAAACCATGTTGCTATCAAAATAAATAAATAATTGCTGCAGGTGAATGGCATACGGCATATATGCTCTTTTTTTAACAGTGGTGGTGAAATCACCTCCTACAGCGCTGGAGTCACGGATTTATGTATAGTGAGAGCAAACCCTGTTGCTGTCAAAATAAATAAATCCATGCTGCAGCTGAAAAGCAAACAATGGTAATAAAAAAAAACATTAACTAAATAAAACAACTTTTTTTGTTATTGCAATCTGTGCCAAAAAAACAGTAAAAAATTTATGCCAAAGCATAGGGGCAATCCTCCCCTAATGTTAGGGGAAATTCGCCCCTGCCCCCATGCTTTGGCATATATGCTCTTTTTTTAACTGTGGTGGTAAAATAATCTCCTACAACACTGGAGTCACGGCTTTACATATCATGAGAGTAAACCCTGTTGCCGTCAGAATAAATAAACCCGTGCTGCAGCTGAATGGCATACCTGCAAAGCAAATAATGGTTAACAATAAAACATAAAGTAAAATTACAGTATAACAGTAGGACATACCATACCTGAAAAGCAAACACAATAAAACACAGTAGCAATAAAAGATTACAATTAAGCATAAAATACAGTAACAATAGATAGAGAACAATAGAGAGATAGAATAGAGAGGGAAGAAAAATAAAATGACAACTATTTTTGGCTTTTTAATTTTTTATTTTTTGGGGGGGGGGTTGTTTTTTTTTTAATTTTTTTTTTGCACTTTTATTTTAACTATAAATGTTATAGGGTAGGGTCTCTCAAAATGTGATGGCCTTCAAAATGGCCCCATCAAAACTGCCCCATCATATTGCCCCATCAAAACGGCCCCCATCAAAATTGCCCCATCATATTGCCCCATCAAAATTGCCCCATAGAAACTGCCCATCATATTGCCACCATCAAAACGGCCCCCATCAAAACTGCCCCATCATATTGCCACCATCAAACTGCCCCATCATATTGCCCCTATCAAAACTGCCCAATCATATTGCCACCATCAAAACGGCCCCCATCAAATTTGCCCCATCATATTGCCACCATCAAAACTGCCCCATCATATTGCCACCATCAAAACTGCCCCCATCAAAACTGACCCCATAAAATCTGACCCATAAAAACCGCCCCATCAAAACTGCCCCCATCAAAACTGCCCATCATATTGCCACCATCAAAACGGCCCCCATCAAAACTGCCCCCATCATATTGCCCCATCAAAACGGCCCCCTACACAATTGCCCCCATCAAAATTGCCCCATCATATTGCCAGCGTCATAACTGCCCCATCAAAACTGCCCCATCATATTGCCCCCATCAAAATTGCCCCCATCAAAACTGCCCATCATATTGCCACCATCAAAACGGCCCTTATCAAAACTGCCCCATCATATTGCCCCATCAAAACAGCCCTCATCAAAACTGCCCCATCATATTGCCACCATCAAAACTTCCCCATCATATTGCCACCATCAAAACTGCCCCCATCAAATTTGCCCCATCATATTGCCACCATAAAAATTGCCCCATCAAATTGCCCCAATCAAAACTGCCCCATCAAAACTGCCCATCATATTGCCACCATCAAAACGGCCCCCATCAAAACTGCCCCATCATATTGCCCCATCAAAACAGCCCTCATCAAAACTGCCCCATCATATTGCCACCATCAAAACTGCCCCCATCAAATTTGCCCCATCATATTGCCACCATCAAAATTGCCCTATCAAAGCTGCCCCATCATATTGCCACCATCAAAACTGCTCTATCATATTGCCACCATCAAACTGCTCCCATCAAAACTGCCCCATCATATTGCCCCTATCAAAACTGCCCTATCATATTGCCACCATCAAAACTGCCATCATATTACCCTATCAAAACTGCCCCGTCAAAATTGCCCCATCATATTGCCACCATCAAAACTGCCCCCATCAAAACGGCCCCCATCAAACTGCCCCATCATATTGCTCCCATCAAAACTGCCCCAACATATTGCTCCCATCAAAACTGCCCCATCATATTGCCACCATCAAAACTGCCCCATCATATTGCCACATCAAAACAGCCCCCATCAAATTTGCCCCATCATATTGCCACCATCAAAACTGCCCATCATATTGCCACCATCAAAACGGCCCCCATCAAAACTGGCCCATCAAAACGGCCCCCATAAAACTGCCCCATCATATTGCCACCATCAAAACTGCCCCATCATATTGCCACCATCAAAATGCCCCATCATATTGCCCCCATCAAAACTGCCCAATCATATTGCCACCATCAAAACGGCCCCCATCAAGATTGCCCCATCATATTGCCACCATCAAAACTGCCCCATCATATTGCCACCATCAAAACGGCCCCTTCATATTGCCATCATCAAAACTGCCCCATCAAAACTGCCCCATCATATTGCCACCATCAAAACTGCCCCATCATATTGCCACCATCAAAACTGCCCCCATCAAAACTGACCCCATAAAAACTGACCCATAAAAACCGCCCCATCAAAAATGCCCCCATCAAAACTGCCCCATAATTTTGCCCCATCAAAACTGCCCATCATATTTCCACCATCAAAACGGCCCCCATCAAAACTGCCCCCATCATATTGCCCCATCAAAACGACCCTATCACAATTGCCCCCATCAAAATTGCCCCATCATATTGCCAGCATCAAAACTGCCTCATCAAAACCCGCCCCATCATATTGCCCCCATCAAAACTGCCCATCATATTGCCACCATCAAAACGGCCCCCATCAAAACTGCCCCATCATATTGCCCCATCAAAACAGCCCTCATCAAAACTGCCCCATCATATTGCCACCATCAAAACTGCTCCCATCAAATTTGCCCCATCATATTGCCACCATCAAAATTGTCCCATCAAAGCTGCCCCATCATATTGCCACCATCAAAACTACCCTATCATATTGCTACCATCAAAACGGCCCCCATCAAGATTGCCCCATCATATTGCCACCATCAAAACTGCCCCCATCATATTGCCCTATCAAAACTGCGCCCATCAAAACTGCCCCTTCATATTGCCACCATCAAAACTGCCCCCATCAAAACTGCCCCTTCATATTGCCACCATCAAAACTGCCCCATCAAAACTGCCCCATCATATTGCCACCATCAAAACTGCCCCATCATATTGCCACCATCAAAACTGCCCCCATCAAAACTGACCCCATAAAAACTGACCCATAAAAACCGCCCCATCAAAAAATTCCACCATCAAAACTGCCCCATCAAAACTGCCTATCATATTTCCACCATCAAAACGGCCCCCATCAAAACTGCCCCCATCATATTGCCCCATCAAAACGGCCCTATCACAATTGCCCCATCAAAATTGCCCCATCATATTGCCAGCGTCAAAACTGCCCCATCAAAACCCGCCCCATCATATTGCCCCCATCAAAACTGCCCCATCAAAACTGCCCATCATATTGCCACCATCAAAACGGCCCCCATCAAAACTGCCCCATCATATTGCCCCATCAAAACAGCTCTCATCAAAACTGCCCCATCATATTGCCACCATCAAAACTGCCCCCATCAAATTTGCCCCATCATATTGCCACCATCAAAATTGCCCCATCAAAGCTGCCCCATCATATTGCCACCATCAAAACGGCCCCCATCAAGATTGCCGCATCATATTGCCACCATCAAAACTGCCCCCATCATATTGCCCTATCAAAACTGCCCCCATCAAAACTGCCCCTTCATATTGCCACCATCAAAACTGCCCCCATCAAAACTGCCCCTTCATATTGCCACCATCAAAACTGCCCCATCAAAACTGCCCCATCATATTGCCACCATCAAAACTGCCCCATCATATTGCCACCATCAAAACTGCCCCCATCAAAACTGACCCCATAAAAACTGACCCATAAAAACCGCCCCATCAAAAAATTCCACCATCAAAACTGCCCCATCAAAACTGCCTATCATATTTCCACCATCAAAACGGCCCCCATCAAAACTGCCCCCATCATATTGCCCCATCAAAACGGCCCTATCACAATTGCCCCATCAAAATTGCCCCATCATATTGCCAGCGTCAAAACTGCCCCATCAAAACCCGCCCCATCATATTGCCCCCATCAAAACTGCCCCATCAAAACTGCCCATCATATTGCCACCATCAAAACGGCCCCCATCAAAACTGCCCCATCATATTGCCCCATCAAAACAGCTCTCATCAAAACTGCCCCATCATATTGCCACCATCAAAACTGCCCCCATCAAATTTGCCCCATCATATTGCCACCATCAAAATTGCCCCATCAAAGCTGCCCCATCATATTGCCACCATCAAAACGGCCCCCATCAAGATTGCCGCATCATATTGCCACCATCAAAACTGCCCCCATCATATTGCCCTATCAAAACTGCCCCATCAAAATTGCCCCATCATATTGCCACCATCAAAATTGCCCCATCATATTGCCACCATCAAAACTGCCCCCATCAAACTGCCCCATCATATTGCTCCCATCAAAACTGCCCCATCATATTGCCACCATCAAAACTGTCCCATCATATTGCCCCATCAAAACAGCCCCCATCAAATTTGTCCCATCATATTGCCACCATCAAAACTGCCCCATCAAAACTGCCCATCATATTGCCACCATCAAAACGGCCCCCATCAAAACTGCCCCATCAAAACAGGCCCATCAAAATTGCCCCCATCAAAAGTGCCCCATCATATTGCCACCATCAAAACTGCCCCATCAAAACTGCCACCATCAAAACTGCCCCATCATATTGCCACCATCAAACTGCTCCCATCAAAACTGCCCCATCATATTGCCCCCATCAAAACTGCCCCATCACATTGCCACCATCAAAACGGCCCCCATCAAGATTGCCCCATCATATTGCCACCATCAAAACTGCCCCATCAAAACTGCAACCATCAAAACTGCCCCACCATATTGCCACCATCAAACTGCTCCCATCAATACTGCCCCATCATATTGCCACCATCAAAACGGCCCCATCAAGATTGCCCCATCATATTGCCACCATCAAAACTGCCCCATCATATTGCCACCATCAAAACGGCCCCCATCGAAACTGACCACATAAAAACTGCCCCATCATATTGCCACCATCAAAACTGCCCCATCATATTGCCCCATCAAAACTGCCCATCATATTGCCACCATCAAAACTGCCCCCATCATATTGCCCCATCAAAATGTCCCCCATCAAAATTGCCCCATCATATTGCCGATGTCAAAACTGCCCCATCATATTGCCCCCATAAAAACGGCCCCCATAAAAATGGCCCCCATCAAAACTGCCCCATCATATTGCCACCATTAAAACTACCCCATCAAAACTGCCCCATCATATTGCCACCATCAAAACTGCCCCATCATATTGCCACCACCAAAACTGATCCCATCAAAACTGCCCCATCAAAACTGCCCCCATCAGAATTGCCCCATCAAAACTGCCTCATCATATTGCCACCATCAAAACTGCCCCATCAGAATTGCCCCATCAAAACTGCCCCATCAGAATTGCCCCTTTAAAACTGCCCCATCATATTCCTCTTACAATTCAGTACATGGTGTGTCTGTGTTGTCCCCTGGGATAGATTAGGTTGGGATTGGCTGATATTAGCAGGTTAGGTCAGGATTGGATGATATTAGGAAGTTTGGTCGGAATTGGGAGTTTCATTGAATGTCAATGGATGGCGTGAGTTGCAAACAAATGGTCATATTGTGAAAACTATCAGGACTATGGCTTAGCCGTGGACATGTTTAGTGGCAGCAGGGATAGCTGAACGTTTTGATATAAGATTTTTGTAGGTGGGCTTGAAATGAGGGAGTGGTGTCAGTTTAGAAATCATGTCCTGATTTTTCAGCTTTTGTTACCTCCCACTCTAGTTTTGAACATTTCGCCATTCATTCCTATGGGACAAATTACACCGCAAAAATGGCGATATTTTGTGAACCATTCTGCAAAACGTTCCACAAAGTAATAGCACACCAATCGGGAAAAAAACGCACATTTCAGTATATTACTGTCTATGTAGTGTAAAAGCTGTGGGAGGAGTTAGGGTGGTAAATTTGGCTATAATAAGAATAATAATATATATGTGAGATAACAGTAAGTGGTCTTGCTTGCTTCAACATGCTTTTTCTTCAGTAATGGAGTCTTGTGTGGTGAGCGTGCATACAGGCCATGGCGGTTGAGTGCATTACTTATTGTTTTCTTTGAAACAATTGGACCAGCTAATTTTGGTCTTTCTGAAGCTCTCCACAAGTGGTCCTTGGCTCTTGGACAATTATTTTCACTCCTCTGTCAGAAACCTTGAAAGGAGCACCTGGTTGTGGCTGGTTTATGGTGAAATCATGTCCTTTCTGCTTCCAAATTATGGCCCCAACAGTGCTCACTGGAACCTTCAGAAGTTTACAAATCCTTCTGTAACCAATGCCATCGGTATGTTTTGCAACAATAAGGTTGTGAAGGTCTTGAGAAAACTCTTTGCTTTTACCCATCATGAGATGTTTCTTGTATGACAGCTTGTTAATGAGACACCTTTTTATACGCCATCAGTTGAGACTGAACCAACTGATATTCATTTGCACTGACAAAGGGCAGGATTGCTTTCTAATTACTGATATATTTCAGCTGGTGTCTTGGCTTTCCATGCTTTTTTGCACCTCCCTTTCTTCATGTGTTCAGTATTTTTTCCCCTGTGTCATTCCATTTTATTACACATAACTTAATTTCTGCATTTATTTGTTTTGGTGTTTTTGTACATATGGATTGCATGGGTTGTTACTGACATGTGGTGAAAAGTTATTGTCAACAGCACCTTAAGAAATATATTTACCTAGAAAAAAGGTGACGTGTTCAATACTTATTTTCATACTTATTCAATACTTATTTTACCCGCTGTATATAGCAGCTACAATTTTCACAGTGCTTTGACTGAGCCCTTTAGGAACTGAACATACAGCCATCTAGTAGCCATAATGCTGTCTGCAGGTTTGACTGGGACTATTCTCATATGCAACTACAGTACAAATGGGCCCCAACACTTGCCAACTTAGGCCTCATGCACACGAGACGCTGTTAAACTCGCGTTCAGAGACAGTTGGAAACTTTTTTCAACTGCCCCTGAACCCATTCAATGTTATCCTATGTGTCCCCGTACACAGTCTCGTTTTTAGGCGTTTTTAAGCAGTTGCGTTTAACCTCGTTTTCCCAGAAGCAAAATGGGTTCAGACGCAAAAGTTTTCCACGTTTCAGACGCCAAACGCGGCTAAACGCTGCTAAACGCTGGTACCGCATTTAGCCGCGTTTGCGTTTATAAGTGTTTTTAAAGGAACATTTTACAACCCAACTTTGGGGCCCCATATCTCGGGGCCACTTAGTGCTAGGAACCCCAAATTTGGTGTGCAAACACAGTAGAGCACTACAACATATCCAAATTTGGGGTTCCTAGCACCAAGTGGCCCCGAGATACAGGGCCCCAAAGTTGGGTCACAAAATGTCATTCTCTGCTGCAGAAAAGTGCTTGACATTTTGCGACCCGATTTTGGAGCCCCATATCCCGGGGCCACTTAGTACTAGGAACTGTAAATTTGGTATGCTAACACAGTGGAACTAACACTACAACATATCCAAATTTGGGGTCCCTAGCACCAAGTGGCCCCGAGATATGGGGCCCCAAAGTCAGGTTAGAAAATGTCATTCTCTGCTGCAGAAGTGCTTGACATTTTGCGACCCAACTTTGGGGCAGACGCTTCTAGACGCAAACGCTGTAAAACGCGGCTAAACACAGCATGCAAACGCTGCAAAATGGGCGTTTCTAAACACCGGTTTCAGCTTTTAAAAACATGTGTTCAGCAGAGTTTGCACCGGCGTCTTGTGTGCATGAGGCCTTAGTTAGGACTAAAGACTGTCCCTTTACAGCTGCTACACAGAGACATTCACCTATTGCTTATGCTAAGAGGTACCTCTCAGGGGACATTGCACCATATCCTAGCCATTCATCTAGAGTGCACTCTAGACTAGTTAGAATAATATTACTATATTATTATTAGTAGTATTCACATTGCAGTTAATGCTTATTTGCATGTTTATTGCTGACTTTGCTGATGCATGAGTTAACCCCAGTCTAGTGGTACATAACTCTATTCTGAGTTTCCTTGGCATAGTGTTTATTCTGTCTAGTGGACTGAACCTACCTTCTGTGTGTTCATTTATGTTCAAATAACCATGTATTCTAACTTGTACGAGTACATTGAGTTAATTTACCACTGAACAGTCTTGTGTCTGTATCCTGGTGCCAATTCACAGGTTTCTATACGCGTGTTCTTATAAGTGCTTGCAGTAACCTTCATTCCACCAGGTGTCAGAGGGGCTGAAGTGGTTCTTGGGGTTGAGGCACAGAACAGAGAGCCAAATTACCAAGCGGCTCTTGCTGGGGTAGCGCTACACAAGGAAATTAGATATATCTAACTTAGAGGGTTAAGGAATGTGTAAACCATTACACAGATTATATAGGGGGCTATAATAAACCACAAATGCATCTGAGATGGATTGTGGATTTAACATTTTATGCTTGTCAAATGGATGTATAAGGTGTGTGATTTTGGTCCTAGTGTGCTGTCTTGTGACTCTCTTGGCAAGTCATTTCCCTGCTATACTACCATTAGCATAGTAGCTAAGTTTAAGTGCACATAAATATATGTTATATTGTTCACATAATAGCCTACAAAGGTCATGTCTAAGGTGGGAGAGGGTCTCAGAAGACTTCTGGTCTGGAGCAATTTTGTTCCTAATATCTAATGTACGAATTTCAGTTAGAATGTTCTGTATTTTTTTAATTTTGTATCTTTTTGGTTCTAGCACATAATTGAAGAATAATGCTCCTCATCTAGGCGTTATGGGCATTCCATAAGGTAAAGGGGTTTGAAACAGAACCTTTATTAGACTCAAAGTAGTTATTCAGATGCTTCAAAAGCATATAAGTATTATGAGGAAGCTTTACAACAAGAGATTTACAAAGCCAAAGATAAATATGAGAGCAGGATTCATTATCCACAACAGAGATTGCTGCATGGTCCGACCATGTAAAATTGTGTATTTTAGAGAATGAGACCCATTGGAGCATCTAGTTTTCTTTAACAGACATGTCTACCCTCAAGTATGAGTGATGTCTATTTGCAAAGTATGTACAAACCTTCTTCTCTGCACGTTGACACATCGACACATCAAATACCTCCTCTGTATGAGAAAGAGGCTAAAGAGAGGTGGAGCGATATTTGGATTGTGATGTGGCATCTAATTGAGAGTCTGATACACTATTAAGGTCTCCACACAATATAAGTATCTTTATTTAAGAGAGGAGAGTTTACTGAAAAATATTCCTCGAATGAAGTTGGTGGGTGTTGGCGGCGTAGATATTAGGCATATGGTTTTGAATTAATTTTGCATAAATGTATCTGCCATCTGTATCTAGGATCAAGTCCACCAAGGACTTGGAGTCCTGCAAAAAAGGAGCGCAAACTGAAAAAAGGTGTAATAGTGAATCCTAATAAGACATAAGAAAATAGGATCCTATGAGAGATCCAGGTGCAGAAATATCTGTGCATATGTTATTGGGGTTAAAAGAGTGGAGATGGAACAGCTCTGTTTTTAGGGGGAATGCTCAAAAATCAGATGTATGGTGCAGTCAGGTAATTTCCTGCTGAGATTTTTTTGCCTTTTCTTTTATGGGTAACTACTTGTTTATGTGACTGTAGACAGTGGGTGAGAGATCAGAAATGAAGTTAAAGTCTTTCTTCTATTGTAGAAACCATTCAAGTTTAAATTGCAGCATACAGGCCATAATGTCTGTGTGTAAGTACAATAACAAAGTAACAACATGTTCTTCATAGTACTATCTAACATGGGATGATTTATGGTGAGGAATGCATAGATAGGGTAAGGCTGTGGTAGAGAGTCATTTATATGGTCAGAAATATTGCTCACCTCAGTATGTGCTGTATGTCTTCAGTGACCAGTGCTAATCTGGCCTTTGATTTGATAGGACTTCTAGAAGAGGTGGTTGAGCATCCAGAAAGTGGTGAGGACTAAATGTTGCGTGATCTTATTGGGATCCCCTGCTGTGTAGAAGGCAGCTTCTGAGTAGTGATGGCTGCTATGTTAGAGCGGCTGCCGATTTTTTGTTGAAACACTTGCGGTGCTGGAGGTAAGAAAGCAGACTTCTGTGGCTAAGTCTGCTGTTTCTTTTTGCGGGTCATCTCCTCAGGCTCGGTGGCGTGTAGGCAGCTTGACCGGCAGACATGCTGTCAAGAAAGCCCTACTGTGCTTGAGTACTCTGTGCTTGAGTACTGTATCCAGGCCCGGACTGGGACAAAAAATAGGCCCGGGCATTTTAGACTGAGCAGCCCATGGCATATTGGGAGGCACGGAGAGCATGGGGGGGTGGGGGTGAAAAACACGGGGGAGTGTGGAGAGCACCAGGGGGACCGGAGAGCACTAGGGGGGGCAGAGAGCATGGGGGGTGAAGAGCATGGGGGTGGAGAGCACTAGGGGGCCGGAGAGCACAGTTGATGAAGAGCATGGGGGTGAAGAGCACGGGGGGTGGAAAGCACTAGGGGGAGCCGGAGAGCACAGGGGGGCTCGGAGAGCACTGAGGGGGATAGGGACCACGGGGGGCCGGAGAGCATAAGCAGGGGCAGAGAACATGGGAGGCGAAGAGCTCAGGGGGGGCAGAGAGCACAGAGGGGCTGGAGAGCACTGGGTGGGTTGGATAGCACTGAGGGGGCGGGGACCACGGGGGACTGGAGAGCACAAGCAGGGGCAGAGAACACAGGACGTAAACAGCACAGGGGGGGTGGAGAGCACAGAGGGGCTGGAATGCATAGGGGGCTGAAGAGCACTGGGGGGGGCAGAGGGCACAGGGGTGGCTGGAGAGCACAGGGGGACCTGAGAGCACAGGGTTGGCTGAAGAGCACAGGGGGGCCTGAGAGCACAGGATTGGCTGGAGAGCACAGGGCGGCCTGAGAGCACTGGGAAGGGCTGGAGAGCATGGGGGTGCGATGAGCACTGGGAGGGGGCTGGAGAGCACGGAGGGATGGAGAGCACTGGGGGGGGGGCTGGAGAGCATGGAGGGGGCGATGAGCACTGGGGGGGCTGGAGAGAACGGAGGGCTGTAGAGCAATGGGGGGCTAAGCACTGGGATGGATGGAGAGCACGGAGGGCTGGAGAGCACTGGGGGGGGGGCTGGAGAGCATGGGGGGCGATTAGCACTGGGAGGGCTGGAGAGCACAGGGGGCTAGAGAGCATGGGGAAGGGAAGTGAGCACTGGGGGGGCTGGAGAGCACTGGGGGTGCTGGAGTGCATATGGGGGCTGGTGAGCACGGGGGCTTGAGAGCACTGGGGGGCCGGAGAGTACAGGGGGGCTGATTTGCACTGGGGGACCAGAGTGTACAGGGGCTGGAAAGCACTGGCGGGAGTTGGTGATTACTGGGGGGGGGCGGAGAGCATGGGGGGACCCTGAGAGCATGGTGGGAGCCTGAGAGTACTAGGGGCAGTAGAAAGAAGCTGGATGGGAGAAGCAGCTGCATACACAGTAGAAGAATCCATCTCTTTATTTTTCTCCTACAGCCTCTGAATGTCCACGGGAGGGAGAGAATGAGAAAAATAAAGAGATGGATTCTTTTACTGTGTATGCAGCTGCTCCTCATATCCAGGTGCACGCATGGGGAGCGGCACTCACTTTACCTCTGTCTGGCGGCCGCGTCTCACGTAGATCCTCTCCCTCTTCATGGTCACAGGTAACGTGACTGTAGTCTCTGCCCCCCGGTGTCTTGCCGAGAAAGTTCCCTCGGGGGGGAATCTAAAAGAGCCGAGCGCAGCAAGGCCGTGCCCGAAGAGTGGCGAGCGAAGCGAGCCCGCGAGGGGCCCTCTTACAGGCGCCGTGTACAGCTGATTTTCAGCTATTCCGCTTCGGCTATTTCCGCCGGATCCTACTGCGCAGGCGCAGTAGAGGGGGGAACTTATCCGCCGAGCGGAACTTTCTCGGCAGAACACCGGCCGAAATGTAATGCCGGCCGGCCAGCCAGCCGCGGAGAGGCCGGATGAGCGGCGGGGGCTCAAGGAGCAGCTCAGCTGCTTAGGACCCACAAGCACATGCGGCCGGTGGCCCCCGGGCCTGACTGTATCTCCAGTGAGGAGTGGAGTGGGCATTTTGCAAGTGCAGTCGTCACTCCCCCCCTGAATTGTGCCTTTTTTCAACCTATCTATGCAAATGTGTATGTGTATGTATGCACATCCTAGATGTGCATATGATTAAGTATGTGTCAGCAAGGGGTCTTTTTTTTTCCATTTTTTTAAAATACATTTTATTATTTTTAAATATATTTTCTTTTTTTTTTTTCACTTAACTTAATACTGTGACTGACAAACAAGTCCTTTTTATAGAGACATCAGGGGTTTATTTTTGCAAGTCCCAGGCTTCTAGAAGTGGCAAAAAGCCTAAAAACCTTGCCATGGAGCAGATGGTAGTGGCAGCAACAGCTATACTGATGTGAAGTGATCGGGTGTCTTTACAGACACCTGAGTAACTTTTGCATCATGCAGCACAGCTGAAAGATTCATTTTTAAACAATTTGTTTTAACCTCTTGACTGCCATATCCTTGGCAATCAAAGGTCAATGTAGGTACCTGCCACAACTAAATTGTAAGATTTAAAATAAACTAGAATCAGTGGAGACAGTTCTCATCTCATAACGCACAAGTATTTATATCAGATCTTCATGTACTGCTAGGTAAAGACTCTTTTGGTTCACACATATGAACCAATTTCCTGCCTGAAATGTCAACTTTCGGTCAGCTAAGTTTGTTTTACAAAGACCTAGAGAATATGGTGTTTTATATTTAACACTTTTAATTTCTTGTTACTTGACTTATGTTAAATAACAGCAAATAAATCTGGAGAGTTGGGTGCTGCCAACAATGTGGCTGACTAGATACAGACTAAAAGGTTTGTTTAGGTAAGCCCTACATAGTTTTCATAATTCTTAAGGGCCCTTTCACACAGGCGGACCGTTCAGGCGCTGTCAGTTCTTTAGGCAGACCTGAACGGGCGCTCCATAGACCTCTATGGAGCGACGGATGTCAGCGGTGACATGTCCACTGACATCCGACCCGCTCCCACCTGAAAAAGTGTGAAGGAGGAAAACCCTATTTTTCCATCCATCTGCGGATCGGATGAAAACGGACAGGCGGTCCGTAATCATCCGATCCCCCCATAGGGGAGAGCGGACTCTCTGACAGGTCCGTCCCTGCACAGAGTGCAGAGACGGACTTGTCTTCCGCCAGCTTAGCGGGGAACAACGGAGCAATCCCCGCTGAGCAGGTGGAGGAGGGAAAACGGACAGCCCCGTGTGAAAGGGGCCTAAAGCTGAACTTTTTTTGGCCTCCCAGGAGCACTTGCCAAAATGAGTTCATACAGTATATCATAGGTGTGCGCAGCCCATTGCATTAGGGTATGCACCCCAAACAGAACCTCATATATGTGTATATAATATATATATATATATATATATATATATACACACACACACACATATACATATATATATATATATATATATATATATATATATATATATATATATATATATATACACACACACATATACATATATACATATATATATATATATATATATATATATATATATATATATATATATATATATATATATATATACACACACACACCCACACACACACACACACACACACACACACACACACACACACAGTTATGTGTACATCGTATGTGTAGTATGTGTACAACAGCGATCTGGCTCTTCTCCTTAAAATCAGGGATAAAAAATAGCCAGATTGGTAAGTAAAAGCAGCACACATTACACATTGTTAGGCAAAAAGTTAACCTCTTTCCAGCCAGTGTCATTAGTATGGTGTACAGTATTATCACTATTCACTGTATTGGTGTCACTAATGGCGTCAGTGTCAGTTCGCAACCCTCCCAGCCAGTGTCAGCACCAAATTGCCTGCTACCCTATCACAGTCCCATTATAAGTCGCTGGTCACCGCCATTACCATACTTACCAACTGTCACGAATTTCCCAGGACATTCCGGGATTTAGCCCCCTTTCCCACATTTAGCTATTCCAGGGAAATGTTTTTTTTTTCGCCGCCGCCGCCCGCTGCTAGAGGTCTGTGGCTGACGGAGACAATGTCTCCACCGGCCGCCATTTTCCCAGAGGCCAAATTACTATTTAGTAATGGCCGGGTGACTGCCAATAGAATTTGAGCTGTGGCACCAACCACCTCCCACCCCGCTGCGACCTGATGTGGGAAGGGGCGGGGGTGGGTGGCGCCGCAGCTCAATTGCTATTGGCAGCCACCCAAATATTTTGTCCCATTCTGCACTGCTGGGAATGCCTGACTCCATTGGGGGATGCCTGGTGTAAAGACAGGACTCTGCTGGCAGTGCCTGATGTAAGGGGGGACTCCACTGCAATGTCTGATGTAAGGGGGACTCCGCTGCAATGCCTGATGTAAGGGGGGACTCCGCTGCAATGTCTGATGTAAGGGGGGACTCCGCTGCAATGTCTGATGTAAGGGGGGACTCCGCTGCAATGTCTGATGTAAGGGGGGACTCCGCTGCAATGTCTGATGTAAGGGGGGACTCTGCTGCAATGTCTGATGTAAGGGGGGACTCCGCTGCAATGTCTGATGTAAGGGGGACTCTGCTGCAATGTCTGATGTAAGGGGGGACTCCGCTGCAATGTCTGATGTAAGGGGGGACTCCGCTGCAATGTCTGAGGTAAGGGGGACTCTGCTGGCAATGTCTGATGTAAGGGGGACTCTGCTGGCAATGTCGATGTAAGGGGGACTCTGCTGGCAATGTCTGATGTAAGGGGAGACTCCGCTGCAATGCCTGATGTAAGGGAGGACTCTGCTGGCAATGTCTGATGTAAGGGGGACTCTGCTGGCAATGTCTGATGTAAGGGGACACTCCGCTGCAATGCCTGATGTAAGGAAGGAGTCAGCTGGAAATGCCTGATGTAAGGGAGGACTCCGCTGGGGACACCTGATGGCATCTGGTGGCAGGCGACGTGGCAGGTGACACGCTCAGGGTTCCCACTGATTCTGCATTATGGTGAGTTAAATAATTTCATTCTATATTACAATGTAATTATAGAAATAATGCACTTCAATCATCCTGACACCATAACAACCATGGTGCCGGGATGATTGAAGCGCCAACACCAGGTGTTTGGAGTTTCTCTTTCTTTCTTTCTTTATTTCTTTCTTTCTTTCTTTCTCCCTCCATCCCTCATTCATCTCATACCACACCCCTTCCAAACCACGCCCATTTAAGACACGCCCACTATTCCGCTCAAGTCACGCCCATTTTTCACCGCTCACATTTTACTATTACAGTATGCCCCTCCTACAAATGAATGCCACGCCCCCTAATTATACCAGGTTCCACCTACATGCAAAAAAGTGCCCCAATTTTTTTTTTTGCAATGTTGGCAACTATGCATTACCAGTATAGTGTCATAGCCGCATAAATTCCAATTATATATATCACAGTTTGTAGACACTATAACTTTCACACAAACCAATTAAAATATACTTATCAGGATTTTTTTTTACCAAAGACATGTAGTAAAATACAGTTTGGTCTAATTCTATGAAGAAATTTATGGGGGGGGTTTTCAAACGTTTTGGTCTTTTTTCATATTTTATAAAATATTTTATATCATATTTATTTTATAAAAAATAAAAAACCCCAGGGGTGATCAAATTCCACCAAAAGAAAGATCTATTTATATAAATATAATTTGTTTACAGAGTTGCATGACCGCGCAATTTTGTATGGGCAAAAAAAGGTTGAACAAAATCAGCAGGATTCGTTACACCATAAGCCCTGGCAGAGTCCCCCCTTACACCAGAAGCCCTGGCGGAATCCCCCCTTACACCAGAAGCCCTGGCAGAGTCCCCCCTTACACCAGAAGCCCTGGCGGAGTCCCCTCTACACCAGAAGCCCCGGCGGAGTCCCTCATGCCCTGGTGGAGTCCCCCCTTACAACAGAAGCCCTGGCGGAGTGCCCCCTTAAACCAGAAGTCCAGGCGGAGTCCCCCCTTACACCAGAAGCTCTGGCGGGGTCCCCCCTTACACCAGAAGCCCTGGCAGAGTCCCCCCTTACACCAGAAGCCCTGGCGGAGTCCCCCTTACACCAGAAGCCCTGGCGGAGTCCCCCTTACACCAGAAGCCCTGGCGGAGTCCCCTTTACACCAGAAGCCCTAGCAGAGTCCCCCTTACCCTAGAAGCCCTGGCAGACCCCCCCCTTAAACCAGAAGCCCTGGCAGAGTCCCCCCTTACACCAGAAGCCCTGGCGGAGTCCCCCTTACACCAGAAGCCCTGGCGGAGTCCCCCTTACACCAGAAGCCCTGGCGGAGTCCCCTTTACACCAGAAGCCCTAGCAGAGTCCCCCTTACCCCAGAAGCCCTGGCAGACCCCCCCCCTTAAACCAGAAGCCCTGGCGGAGTCCCCTTTACACCAGAAGACCTGGCGGAGTCCCCCTTACACCAGAAGCTCTGGCGGGGTCCCCTCTTACACCAGAAGCCCTGGCGGAGTCCCGCTTACACCAGAAGTCCTGGCAGAGTCCCCCTTACACCAGAAGCCCTGGCGGAGTCCCCCTTACACCAGAAGCCCTGGCGGAGTCCCCCCTTACACCAGAAGCCCTGGCGGAGTCCCCCCTTACACCAGAAGCCCTGGCGGAGTCCCCCCTTACACCAGAAGCCCTGGCGGAGTCCCCCCTTACACCAGAAGCTCTGGCGGAGTCCCCCCTTACACCAGAAGCCTGACGGAGTCCCCCTTACACCAGAAGCCCTGGCAGAGTCCCACCTTACACCAAGCCCTGCCCGCTTACTCCGCTGCTGTAGTCCTTCTCATAGGTCAATCTATATAATATAAAATAGTAATATAATTACTAAAATAGTCCCACTCGTAGCTCTGTCTCCGCCAGTGAGTGTCCATTGGTGGAGCAGGCAGTTTCACCAGAAAAGAATGCTGGTTGGCAGGGGGTGATTAGGGTGTGCCCAGGCACACCCGGCACACCCCGTGCGCACACCTATGCAGTATATACAGCATATTTGCCAATGATGACACATTTACCTTGAAGAGTGCCCTCCTCCAGTGATGTGATGTGATGTTCATGATCCCCCTCCTGGCTCCCTCACTGGTGCTTCCATCTTATCTTTGCCCTCTTCAGGGTCCAAAGTCTTTAGCCATTTTTATGGTCAGGCTGGGATAACATAGTTTTTGTGCATATATATGGGAGTTACTTTGTCCCTGCACATACTCTGTGAGATGCTGGGATTGTACACTAAGTTGGCCATGTGCATCTGTTGGTTAGGATATAAGGCTCATCATGCTCAGCTTGGACTACAAAAAAATGGCACCCGGTCACACACACAGGATCAGCAGATTGTAGAGCTAAAATAGTAAAAGATAATGAGAATTGGCTCCAGATCGGCTCTCCATCCATAGAAGAACCCCTCCCCAATGCATTTTGCCCATTGGGGCTTAATCATAGGCCTCTATGAGCCCCACTTCTATGGGTGGAGAACCGAGCTGAAGCCAAATTCTCATCATCTTTTACTATTTTAGCTTTATAGTCTTTTGATCCTGTGTGCGGCCAGGTGCCATTCTTCTGTAGTTTAGTTCTACTTTGAAGTGGTTCTAAAGTCTGTATTTCACCTTAATGCATTCCCTGCCGTAAGGTACAAAACGCCACACTACCTGCCCCCCCCCCCCATCCCTTAACACTTACCTGACTTCTGTCAGCATAGTCCTGGCTGCAGCACCGCTCTTCCACTTCCTGGTCTCACAGGAGACATAGACAGCAGCGGGAACCATTGGCTTCTGCTGCTGTCAGTCAAACTCCTGCGAGGAGGGTGCGGGGGCGTGTCTGACCAGCACTTTGTGTCTATGGATGCACACAGCCAGGTTTAGTAGTGCGCACGCACGGGTGCACCCATAGCACACGACTCGCTATAGGGGCACTTGCAGGAAGAAGTAGCTGACAGCACTGGTGGAGGACTGCCAAAAAGAGATATTGAAAAAAGGGGAGTTGGGACTTTGAGCGAGGCAGTAAACATTGTGAAGGTTGATTAAATGAAGGTACAACTTTATTAATCATAAGTCTATAATACATCTAAAAAACAGTGACCACATACAAGAAGGACATTGTAAGGAATGTGATTCTAAAAATATTGACACGCACATAAGTATGCACGCATTCAATACAGGCATCAAGGGTACAACAGTGTATACCAACCAAGCGCCACATAGTGCACTGAATGAAGAGGTTATGACATACAATAAATTAATATGTTTACATGAAAGCTCTGAACAGCATTGCAGCAATAATAAAATATGTAAAACCATAGAGACCATGATGGATAAAGTTGATGCTAAGAAGGTGAAGATTAACACATGTATCTACATCCCTGTTGCCTGACACATTTCGTGTATTAGGAACACTCATCAGGGGCAGGTGCTTCTGGGATATCTACAGAATATAAAAAGGTGTAACTTGAAGGGTCTGATCGTAATACAATATATTATATTAAAGGTGGGGCAGACAAGCCCCCCTTGAGTACTTACATGGAAATACTGCGATGAGATGTGATAAGTGTGAAACCAAGGCCATAAATCTTTGCCCATCATGGGAGCTGAGGTGGCCTGGGGCTGCATGCCAGCAGGGCGCACACACAAAGCCCCCCCATACACAGACACAAGACACAGGATACTGAAGTTCTTAATGGGACCAATAGTAAGCCAATGGGGGCAGCCACGAGGAGTCTAGAAAAAAAATATATAAAATTATGTCATTGTATCATGTTGATTATCCGCCAAGAATGATTAATGCAGGCGGATAGAACACTTACCTGACTCCTGTCAGCATAGTCCTGGCTGCAGCACCGCTCTTCCACTTCCTGGTCTCACAGGAGACATAGACAGCAGCGGGAACCATTGGCTTCTGCTGCTGTCAGTCAAACTCCTGCGAGGAGTGTGCGGGGGCGTGGCTGACCAGCACTGTGTGTCTATGGATGCACACAGCCAGGTTTAGTAGTGCGCACGCACGGGTGCACCCATAGCACACGACTCGCTATAGGGGCACTTGCAGGAAGAAGTAGCTGACAGCACTGGTGGAGGACTGCCAAAAAGAGATAAGGGACCACTCAGTGCAATATCATTGCACAGAGCAGGTAAGTATAAAAAAAAAAAAAAAAAAAAAACAAAAAAAAAAACTTTGCTTAAAAAACAAATTGACCTTTACAATCACGTTAAGTAGATGTACAGTGAGATGTTATCATGTATGGCCAGCTTAAGCAGTGGCGCAGGATTAGGGGTTCAGGGGGTGGCACAGGTTATGACATTCCCATGTACTGCATAAAACAAAATTTCCATTTCCATTTTTTAAGAACTTAAAAAATGGAATTTTATCCCGGCGGATGCCATTGAGATCACTCTGGTGACACAAGTGGAGAGAAGTTGGTGAAGGGGACATCGACCGCTTGGACCATCGGACTTACGTCTACATGCCTATTACCCCTGCAGGGGTTAGGCGTTCCGGTGAGTGGGGACGCTAGAGGGGGCTCCATACAGGACGGTTCATATCTATCTGAACGGATACATCCGGAACCATTTGGAGACATACTAGATTTCTGCACAAGGACTTTTTGTACACACTGGACACTTTTTAATATATGCAGCACTTTTTTGACACTTTCGTAATTTTTGTATGCACGGACACTTTTTTGAAATTACGGACTATCATGCTGGGTTTTAGTATTTTTAATTTTTCAAAAAAATGTTTTATTTTTGCTTTACTTGGTATGTGATCACAATTTTAAATGCACATGAAATATTTTTTTTGTTTCACTTTTCATCTGATCACCATCTAGATTGCCATTACACATCCACTTTGGATTGGTTAGCACTGTTTTTTCCCAGGGCACAATTTATATACACTTTTTAATATTAATAATTTTTGGATTTTGTGTTATCTTTGTATATTTGATCGATTATTAATTTTATTTATTGGTTTGGAGAAATTTTTATATATTTTTTCACTTCAAGCAGTTTGTATATTTATTGGTATCCTTAGTTTTACTCGTGGATATATATTTATACATATTGAAGCATACTTTGTTTCACCGCTTTTAATTTATTCACTCAGATCTGTAGCGCAGTTCTTCCCTTGTGGTGAGAGTTTGTTAATAGTATATTATTTTATCAGTGAACTGCGCCAATTCCCCTGTTTCGCAGAGTTTACAAAATAAGATGTTGATGAGTTTATTGGATGCAACACTAAGGGAGCGGTTTATGTATTGGAATGCAGCTGCGACCTTCAATATATTGGCCGCACTAAAAGGCTGCTAAGAATTCGCATTAAAGAGCATGTCCAAAACATCCAAAGTGGCTTTGACAAGCGTTTCTAGGCACTTTGCAAAATATCACAATAAGAACCCCACTCATTTGAAGTTTTGGGGTATTGTACCCTACTCCAGACCATGGCGTGGGGGACATAAAGTGAGGATTTTAAGTCAACTCGAATCAAAATGGATTTTTTCTATGGACACTCTTGCGCCAAAAGGGCTAAACATCGAATTCGACTTAAACTGTCACCAATATTTTTCCATCTTTACACGTACACTTCACTTTTTTAGATGTGTGGCCGTTCCCTATTGGGTTGTCTACACAACATTTACCATTTTCTTTTTGCTTTGCTATATTTAATGTATAGTTTACATGTGTCAATGGATTAATTTGTGTATTTGTGCAGTCTTCCAGTCTTGTTGTGATGTCCCCCAAGCTCCTTCCTTTTCTTCCCTTTCTTCGTGTGTTCACGCTCATTATTATCTTTATCTTTTTCTATATGTATTCTTTACATCATGATTCAATTTAATTTTAATTCAGATATTTTATCAGCCTATGTTTAGTGTTTTTCTCCCTTTATGCACTTTTTTGCATATGCAATATTGACTCTTCCCTTGTATTTTTATCGGGGTCACAGCAGTTTTAAGTTATTGCCTTTTGCTGTGCGTCTCTGTTAGTTCCATATATACTATTCCATCTGTCAGCAGCTCATGTATCTACTTACACTGAGTGTTTATGTGTGAGACCACAGCAAAATGGCCGACGGACTCTGTTATACTGATGACCATTCATTACAACGACGGGCTCCGGGAAAATGGCCGCCAGGCATCCATCTATTGCAGACTATTTAAGGCATGTACTCTTACCCTGTGTTATCCCCTGATGAAGTCACGTGACGTGACGATCCAAATGGGTGTACCTGTACGTCCCCTTTAATTTTGCTGCGATAGTGAGCGCGTGCGCGCTGCGTACAGCATGACCGTGCCCACGGGTCCCACAGACTCGATGTCCGCTGGTGTCCCGTGATCGTGTCACGGAACGGCAGAACGGGGAGATGCCTATTGCCTTGTACACACGATCGGACATTGATCGGACATTGCGACAACAAAATCCATGGATTTTTTCCGACGGATGTTGGCTCAAACTTGTCTTGCATACACACGGTCGCACAAAGTTGTCGGAAAATCCGATCGCTCTGAACGCGGTGACGTAAAACACGTACGTCGGGACTATAAACGGGGCAGTAGCCAATAGCTTTCGTCTCTTAATTTATTTTGAGCATGCGTGGCACTTTGTGCGTCGGATTTGAGTACACACGATCGGAATTTAACCGATCAGATTTTGTTGTCGGAAAATTTTATAGCCTGCTCTCAAACTTTGTGTGTCGGAAATTCCGACGGAAAAAGTCCGATGGATCCCACACACGATCGGAATTTCTGACAACACAATCGGATCGCACTTTTTCCGTCGGAAAATCCGACCGTGTGTACAGGGCATATGTAAACAAGGCATTTCCCTGTTCTGCCTAGGGACATCACAGGGATCTACTGCTCCCTGTCATCGGAAGCAGTGATCGCTGTCATGTCAGTGGTAGCCCATCCCCCCACAGTTAGAATCACTCCCTAGGACACACTTAACCCCTTGATCGTCTCCTAGTGTTTAACCCCTTACCTGCCAGTGTCATTTACACAGTAATCCATTTTTATAGCACTGATCGCTGTATAAATGACCCAAAATAGTGTCAAAAGTGTCCGATGGGCTATCCATAATGTCCCAGTCCTGATAAAAATCGCAGATCGCCGCCATTACTAAAAAAAAATAATAATAAAAAGCCACAAATCTATCCCCTATTTTGTAGAAGCTATAACTTTTGCAATTTTTTTTTTTACAAAAATATGTAGAAGAATACATATCGGCCTAAACTGAGGAAAAGATTTTTTTTTTTTATATATTTTTGAGGTATTTATTATAGCAAAAAGTAAAAAATATAGCTTTTTTTTCAAAATTGTTGCTCTTTTTTTGTTTATAGTGCAAAAAATAAAAACCACGGAGGTGATCAAATACCACCAAAAGAAAGCTCTATTTGTGGGGAAAAAAAGCCGTCAATTTTGTTTTGGTGTAACGTTGCACGGCCCCGCGATTGTCAGGTAAAGCGACGCAGTGCCGAATCACAAAAAGTGCTCTGGTCAGGAAGGGGGTAAAATCTTCCGGGGCTGAACTGATATCCTTTGTTTCACACATGTGAAACAATTTCCTACCTGAAAAGTCGTGATTGTCTTGGCTGACTGGTTTAAGCAAGATCTTGAAAATATGATTTAATATATTAATCACTTCTAAGTTCCTGTTACATCACTTATGTAAAATCAGTAAAGACGTTGCGCTTGATTGACTCAGGCTACTTTCAGATTGGGGCATTGTGGGCATCGGCGGTAAAGCCGCGCTATATTAAGCGCGGCTTTACCGTTGTTTTAGCGGTGCTATTCGGCCACTAGCAGGGCGGTTTTAACCCCTGCTGGTGGCCGAAAAAGGGTTAAAACCGCCCACATAGCGCCACTGCAGCGGCGCTATGCTGATGGTTTAGCGGCGCTACCCCATTGTTTTCAATTGGAAATGGCGCTTTAGGAGTGATGAATACACCGCTCCTACAGCACTCCAAAGATGCGGCTTGCAGGATTTTTTGTACTGTCCTGCAAGCACAGCGCTCCAGTGTGAAAGCCCTCGGGCTTTCACACTGGAGAGACAGGAGAGGCGCTTTACAGGCACTATACAGGCGCTATTTTTAGCGCTGTAGCGCCTGTAAAGCGACTTAGTGTGAAAGTAGCCTTAAGGTGTAGAAATGTAGACTTAAAAGGATAAGTTCACCTTTCATAACATGTTACATGTTATACCCATATTCACGGTGTAACGTCTAGCATGTTACTGTTGCAGCAGAAACCGCATCCCGCACCATCCCCCCCCCCCCAGGTGCCTCGTTATGACAGCGAGAAGGGGATCTTTAAGAAAATGTAATTTGATTTAAGAAAACGTGGCCGCGCAGGGCTTCGCCCACCCAGCTGCATCTTTCATTCACAGTTCTGTGAATATGAGAACTAAAGGTACTGACCTTTTGCAGGTGTAGGTTTGTAGTTCTCAATGAACTACCAGGGCACTGTTGAGCGCTCTAGGTAGTTCATTGATGCTTCCTCTCAGTGTATAACTGCCTACAAGCAGAAGGCTTACACAGCCAATCTGCAAGAGCCCTGCATTGCACCTGAGATATGCTGAGTTGAGTTGGGAGACTACCTTAATGTTTGGCTTTCACATGACCGCAGTCCTCACCTGGTCCTGAGCATCAGTGAGCATTCCTTCGAGCAAGGTGTTAACCCCTGTGCTAGAATGAGTGACCCTGGTCATCGCCTGGTATGACTCATAAGAACCCACCCAAAGATAGGCCTCCTGTGTGACCCATACTTGGAGTTAATGGGGAACATGGAGAACATGATAAGCAACACCACCCTACCCTTACAAGCAGTTTATACTATACAGTTTACATTACATAAATTTCAGTATAGAAAAAAAAACTTTAATATGTACAGTCTTGAGGAAAATAGGGAAAGGGAGACATGATTGAAACATTTAAATACATTAAAGTGATATTAAAGGTTTGGGTTTAAAATAATATTAAAAAATAACTTACCTCATACTTACCTCACCTGCTCTGTGCGATGGTTTTGCTCAGAGCAGCCCGGATCCTCTTCTTTTCACGTCCCCCGCCAGCGCTCCTGGCTCCTCCCCCGTAACCAGTGCCCCAAAGCAAGACATACTTGAAGACTTCAACAATCAGGCTGACATCCTAATCACAAGATTCCAGGAAAAGTACTATGCAACCGACAGACTCCTAAAATTGAAAACGAAAATTATGGAAATGGATAGAAACATCCTACTCCAAAATAAAAATAAAAATAAGAACAAACAAACTGATAGAGCCTTTAAAACTGGGTTTAATAGTCAGTTTAAAGACTTTGAACGAATAGTGAAAAAATACTGGCCGATTCTTAAAGAAGAAATTATCCTATCTAAAATCCTGCCCACAAAACCCAAATTTGTGTACAGAAAGGCACCCAGTTTAAGGAACCATCTAGTACGTAACGTCATAGACCCCCCAAGACCAATCAAAATTTGTCCTGACCTTAAAGGGTTTTTCAGATGTCAAAGATGTCTACCCTGCAAGGCCAGCAAAAGGCAACCAAGAAAGAAGACCTCAATCAAATCACTTACTTACCATAAAGAATATCACATTAACAAACTAATTACATGCCGGAGCACACACGTTACATACATTATTGAATGTCCTTGCCACCTCCAGTATGTAGGCAGAACTACTCGCCCCCTCTTTGTCTGCATCAGGGAGCATATTAAATATAAGAAATGGTTTTCCCAATCACAGCTTGTCGAGACATTTCGATGAGGCCCACCAAAGAGACCCAAGTGGGCTCATTTTTTATGGCATTGATCTAGTACAAGAACACTGGAGGGGGGGGGGGGGGGTAATAGGGAAACCCTAATTTCCAGTAACGAAACCAGCTGCATAAACCAGCTGGGATCCCTTGCCCCTAAAGGATTGAACTTAGACATTGACCTGAACTGCTTTATAGCAAACCCCTGAGTATTGGGAATAAGATGAGCAACTTAGGTATGCTCAGGCATGTATATTAAATGTAGGGATATCCATTTTACACTGGGACATTCTGGTTTTAAGGAATAATACCAACCTATATGGTATACCCATCCACCCACAATCAGTGGGAGGTGGGCTAGGGCCAATGGGTGGAGGTAGTTATGTAGTTATGTGAAGGTTGCTGCAGTATGACAGCTAATAACTGGCTCTTTATACTAATAAGTAATGTTTATTACCATCTTATTGGACTATATCCATCTGGGCTGGATGTGTATTCCCGTTTTAAAAATTGATTGTGGGGACCCATATGAAGATAATAAAAGAGAGGGTTTACGGTATGGAAGGTGTACTTGCCTAATTAGTCCTTATGCATTGTAGCATGTACCCATGTATGTATAAATAACCCTTCATTGACATTCCGTTTCTCCCTTTAAATATGATTATTTCTTGTTTTGTATTACCATTTATATATCTTTATATACCAACCATATGGCCAGTCTAAGCTCCACTTAGTTTAACCTATGATATTATGGTCCCCATGCTTCCCAGAAGGCATGTGATGGAGACGTGTAGCTAGCCCTTTAAATCTATCAAGGGCCTTACAATCCCCTACGTCAGGGAGCCTATCTGACCAGACTCTAATAGGTTATCATAACTTTATGGCTAACCTCTACCTATACTAACACTGGTGATGAAGTAATAATCCATATGGCTGGCCTCTTCTTAGATTTTTATCTATATTTTTATATTTATATTTTTCTTTGTTATAGGTCTATATACTTTGAGTGCATTTAACTCCCTAGACGTGCACCCGAAATGATTTATAACTTTAGCAAGATTACTCATATGGTTTGGTATTAAGGGATGATCACATATACCTGCCATTATGTTATGTATACATATACGTTAAAGTTTCACAATTGCCGTGTGAGATATTGCCTCTGTCTGTCATTACATATACACGAGCGGCTCCGTCTATGTATTTAGACATCATCAGCTGGTGAGCATACCTGGTACCGCCCCAAAAGGCTGATTTGTCTATCGTTATTGGAGGGGAGGTAGCACGGAGTCCGTCGGTCTATATGAAGCGTGGAGCGTTGGTACCGTCTATGAAAACGTCCTATGACGAAATGCGTAAGACGGAGTCACGCTCTTACGTCATACCCGGAAGGTTCGGCTTGGAACGCAGTTGGCACGCACGCTACGGACTAGCTTCCTGGTCATACCACTGCATGTGTCCTTGCCTTACTGGAATTTTACTGCTAGTGTTTTTATATTTAAACCTTTTTAAATAAACTGAATATACTACAATATGGGAGCCCCTTGCGTTTTCCTGGGAGGAGCGGACCGATTGGTGCGGTGAAAGAATCGGAGGTGCCCTGATTCGGAACATGTGCTTGAAGTCTCTGGATTAAAGAAACGGGCTGATGGAGGTGCAGAGGACCAATAAGGCTATCCAAGGGGAAGATCCACCTATAGCTACCCACTCTATGCCTACTACCCCTGCAGGGGTGACCATGGGCGTCCGCACCATAGGGCAAGGGGGGTCATTTGCCCCCCCCTGGAATCTGTGTGTCAATCTGTGTGTCCCTGTGTTGCAACCAACGGCCGCTGCGGCCGCCTCCGCGGCAGCCGTGGTGTTTTTTTCAAAGCCTGGCAGTTGCTGGGGCTGTCTTTTCTGTCTATATCGTGCGTGACCATCCCTCCCTCCTCACCCCTGGCCGAGCATCAGATTGGCTCTGCCGCTCGAGCCTCTGCGCTCGCCGCTCTGCTGAATGTGACATTGACCCGCCTGAGCCGCCTCGATTGGCTGCTGCCTCTGCCTGTCACTGTGTAAAATATTTTGTGCCTGCAGCATGCGGCGCCGGCTCCTCCCACAGGTCACAGCTGCGTGACGTGCAGTGGCCGGGAGCCCGGGACGACAGGGAATACACTACCTGAGTGACTGCCAGTGCCTGGACTATCCCGACCCTGAAGAACCACAGGTAACAGCAGTGCCTGTATTACCACTATGTACAATTTTTTTGTATTTCAATACAATTGGAACTGTTGTGGCCATATTTTGATCTTGATGGAAACAGCTATACAGACTGTATTATACAGTCTGTATAGCTGTTTTCATCAAGATCAAAATATGGCCACAACACAATGGCGGCCCGTGCATTAAGGGCGCACGGGAGTGCCACCCCCTCTCTCCTGCCACCCCTCTATCACCTATAGATAGATTCATGCATTGCATGAATCTATCTATGGCCACCGCTGCCACCCCCTACTCAGGCGCCCGGCCCCTTTTCGGGCGCAGGACGCCTGAGTTACATCGGCGGGGGGGTGTTTTTTAAGCACCTGATTAGAGCCATAGGCTCTAATAGGCGTCAAAAATGGTGACCTACAAGCGCCATGCTTGGCGCTCGCAGGTCACTCAGCTGTGTTAGAAAAGTGAATGACTATTCACTTTCCTAACACTAAACCGCCTCTCCGCCAATCATGATGGGCACACTGGCAGCATATGATGGGCACACTGGCAACATATGATGGGCACAGTGGCAGCATTTGATGGCACACTGGCAGCGTTTGATGGCACAGTGGCTGCGTTTGATGGCACATTGGAAGCGTTTGATGGCACAGTGGCAGCGTTTGATGTCACAGTGGCAGCGTTTGATGTCACAGTGGCAGCGTTTGATGGCACACTGGCTGCGTCTGATGGCACAGTGGCAGTGTTTGATGGCACAGTGGCAGTGAGTGATGGCACACTGGCTGCGTTTGATGGCACACTGGCTGCGTTTGATGGCACAGTGGCAGCGTTTGATGGCACATTGGCAGCGTTTGATGGCACAGTGGCTGCGTTTGATGGCACAGTGGCAGCATTTGATGGCACATTGGCAGCGGTTTATGGCGCAGTGGCAGCGTTTGGTGGCACATTGGCAGCGTTTGACACATTGGCAGCGTTTGATGGCACATTGGCAGTGTTTGATGGCACAGTGGCAGCGTTTGGCACTGTGGCAGCGTTGCATTCAATAGTGTAAACATAAAAATTATGCCCCCCCCTGAAAAAAGTTCTGCGGACGCCCATGGGGGTGACTACTTTCGGTGAGTGGGGACACATTGGGGGAGCACCTGAGTCACCATATCTACTGTGCACAGAAGTCACTGGAATTTTCTGTTTGGAACACACCCGCTGGGTACAGAAGTTTCTTGAAGTCCCGGTCTGGAATATGAGACTACATTTTATCTGATTTAAATAATTTCTTATATATATATTTTCTGCTTTAGACAAGCACTTTTCCACAACAAGCCCACTTCGCTTGTTAGGGACTTGGACTAAAAAATTGAACATTCACACACTAATTTATTATTGTGGTTTCACATATATGGTTTGATAGTTATTACTTATGTTCACATGTATTTAGACATGGAGATATTTGCATCTATATGCTTTGTCACAGTGAGAATGCCAGCTTTTTGATATTTAGACTGGTTCACATTTTTGTGGGAGTTTATGATTAGGGTGGATGTGCTTTTCAGTTTTTGGTGCAGCTGTATTGCACCCTTGAACAATCACACATACCCACAAAATATTTTTAGAACTCATAATAGACCTGTATATTTTTTATAGATTTTTTATAGATCTATACACATCTTTCATGTATATGCACACTGGGGTTTATATATTTATTTTACATGTTGTGTTAGAAGTAATTATTTTTAATTAGAATTACACACACTGTGCCATATAGGGTAGCGCCATTTCCCCATTCTCCTTTATAAAACTTTTCTTATGCCTAGTACACACGATCGGACATTCCGACAACAAAATCCATGGATTTTTTCCGACGGATGTTGGCTCAAACTTTGTCTTGCATACACACGGTCACACAAATCTTGTCGGAAATTCCGAACGTCAAGAACGCGGTGACGTACAACACGTACGACGGCACTAGGAAAGGGAAGTTCAATACCAAGTGCGCCACCCTTTGGGCTCCTTCTACTAATCTCATGTTAGTAGAAGTTTGGTTACAGACAATTCGCGCTTTTCAGCCTTGTGCTTTTCTGATCCTTACTGCTCTTTAGTTTGTGCTTGTGGGTTTGTATCTGTTTGTCAGTGCTTGCCCCCCAAAGCGCACGCGAGGTCCGTATAAAATATATGGAGTACTTTGCGGGTAGGGACGCCATTGATATGCCAGAAAATGTTTAATAAACATTTTGAAAATCTTTTTTTTATTTAAACTGAAGTAATATTTCCTTTGATTTACTGCTTGTGTTTCTTTTAGCTGTCTCCTAGGTTCTCCAATGGGCTTTTTTTTTGGACATTTTCTTCAATAGTGCAAAGGTAATATATTTAATACATGAGGTGACAATCTCTTCTTCAGCGAACTATTATTATGTTTTGGGACTGCTACACACACACACCTTGTTTTTGTTGCTAATGTATGTAATGCATTACTGTTAAAAATATACATCATTTTCAGCACCATAAATTAATTTTGCAGAGTCACAAAAATGGCATGATTGTGTCAAATTATAAAGCACTGTGGGAGTTATTTACTAAAGGAAACTCTACTTTGCACTCCAAGTGCACTGCAAAAGTGCATTTGAAACTGCACTGAAAGTGCACTTGTAGTGCAAAGTGGATTTGCCTTTACTAAATAACCCCCATTTCAGTGTAAACACCAACTTAGTCCAAAAAATTATATTGAGCATTGAAAGAAGAACCCACACCTTGTTGAGTACAAAACCTTTTACTCTGTCCACATTCACATGTGCGTTCGAAAATAGTTTTTTAACAAACTAACATATTTTAGTAATAACATCTTTCTTTTTGACAGTACAAATAGCCTTTTTTTGTGGTAAACAGGCATGTTTAAAACCATAAAACAATACACAACTCAGGAACTTACAAACGTCAACCTTGATAAATTGCAGGCAATATCAGACATTAGTATGTCCAAACTGTGTTGATCTTGCCTTCATCAGATGGGGTGATGTCACCCCTGTGAAAGCCAAATTTTGAAGATGCACACAAATTGACTGTCAAAATGGGGATTTCCCTCCTGATCCCATGCCTAATGTCAACATGTGCTAGCTCCCATCATGGGGGATCAATGGACATGTTTCAGGGGTGCAACCCCTTCCTCTCATCTATTTTAGTTCCGAGGAAGGGGTTGCACCCCCAAAACACGTACAAAGATATCCCGTGATGGCAAATAGCACATGTTGACACACTGTGTGCATCTTCAAAATTTGGCTTTCAAAATTTTGGAGAAAAGTTAGAAAAATAGAAAGAATTTGATAAATGTTGGTGTGTTTTCGATTCTGCCTAAAACATCAATGATGTTTTTGAGTCTTTTTTCAACATCATTTTGTCTTCCTTGATCTTCTGTAAATTCTGATTGCACACCACGATCTACCCGATGAGGACTTGTGAACTTGTGAAATGTGTTTTTTTCTTCCACAACATCCACATCACCTAAAAAAAATGCCATGTATTATAAATATGCATGCATATTACCTGAAGCTGTGGTCTCAGACACTCACCTGCTGTGGTCGCTATTTCGCCCAATTCATAAACCTCTGCTTCCCCCACATCCTCTGGTTGTTTTGGGTTTCTCCCTTCTTTAGGAGGTTGGGGGTCCCTGGTGACCTCAGACGTCCCGAGTCTTTTCTCCCCTATGTGAATAAAATAAAGGTATACTTAGCACACTGATATTGGAGGCAAGAAATAGGAATATGAAACATTGCTTGGAAGTGACGTACTATTGTCTGTTTTTGAGTTCAAATCTGAAGACATGATTTTTTCCCTTTACAAAGCTGGAATACTTACCTTTTTTATTAAAGTATCACAGATGGAGACACCCCTAGTATCCACTGGAGCACCAGTGTGGGACACCCTAAAAAGTTTGTTCTGGTGTCCCATACTAGTGCTCTGGCGTGCAGATGTGTACACAGCTGCTGAGTGTCCTCTCCTTTACACTGAATCAAGTTTGCATTTCATTTTAGTTACAAACCCATCTAGACAACAATGTACTAAACTTCTTTTAAGACAAATAGGCATGACCAAATGTAGTTAACCTGCATCTGCAAAAAACATTGTATTAGTGGGCAAACGAACAATGTTTACTATGAGCGATTACTGTGCCCACGAACCTGAAACAGTAAAGAAAAGCACATGGAGCAGCACAAACATAATAAGAAGAATAGGAACACACAACAAAATACTTACTTTTTTGCAGCACTCTCTTGATTCTTCTGTACTGATCCTGCTCCCTCAATTTGAGGTCTGACCATCGTTTCCTCAGTTGATTCTTGGATCGCCGTACCCCTAAATTCTTCTGCAGACTTTTCACAACTTTAGTCCTGATCTTGGCCTTTCTCACATTTGATTTTGCGTAAGGTCCATGCTTCCCGTCATAGTCGGCCCTCTTGAAGATGTCCACCGTCTCCACCATCTCTATAAAGGCCATATTGGAGGCCTTAAATATCCTCCGGGATCGGGACGTTTGTGGCTCCGGGCTTTCCTCGTCATTGCTGCTACTATCATTCACCTGTTGTCTCTCCGCCATGTGCTCTCCCACTGCGCCAAAAGACAAGGGGCGAGGAATATACTAGAAAGAACATCTGGGGCGGGCAGAGTTTCACGCATTTGCAGTGTATATAAAGCGTAAAACACGTGTGTCGTACGTACGATCTGTGAGCGGAGGAAGGGGTAGCGGAAGCGCCGATCGTTCTAACAAAGGTACAATTTTAACTTGGTGCATCAGTGGCCTATACTGCTTCTAGATTAAGGCCTATATTGGGACAAGATTAGGAGAGTTTAGCCAGACATTAGGGTTTGTCCTGTGTTGTGTCTTGCAGATAAAATGGATCTATTGAATGATCAGGACTTTATCCCCATATTCATTGATATGTACAGGGGGCTGCCCCGTCTGTGGCAGGTAAACCACCCCTTTTATAACAATCAAAAAAACAGGAAGGGAACGCTGGATCAATTGCTGGAAGTTGTGAAGCCTGTGATCTCCACGGCAGACATCCCCTATTTGAAGGCCCTAATTGGTGGCATGAGGAGCACTTATAATAGGGAGTGCAAGATGGTCCAGGATTCCCAGAGGTCAGGAGCTGCAGCAGATGACATTTATGTACCCAGGCTGTGGTACTATGACAGACTGCATTTTGTGGCAGGCCAGACTGAACCCAGGCCAGCACTCTCCAATCTTCCCTCAATGCTTCCTTCCACCTCAGCTGAGGCTTCCGACGTCCAAACTGGGCCTTCCAGCCAGGAAGAAGTGGAGGAGCTCAGCTTGAGCCAGGTATAGCATTGTTCAACATATTTCTTGTCAAATAATTAATGATGTTAACTATATGTTATTATTGAGCATTCATTTCTGATTTTACGGCGATTGCTAGATGCAAAGAAAAATGGGAGGGGGAAGTCCCAGAGGTACAGGGAGAGGACTAGGATGATTTATGGACGCAGCCATTTAAAAATCTGGTATTGGTGAGAGATAGGCTGATTCAGTTTAAATTCCTTCATAGAAGCTACTATACGCCTGCTAGACTGAATAAGATTTTTCTCATGGTGTCGGCGGAATGCTGGAGATGCTTTTATTCGCCAGCTGACGCTGACCACATTTTTTGGAGCTGCCCACACATTCAAAAATTTTGGACTGATGTCACGACATGTATTACTGAAGTGATCTCAGTACCGATCCCAATGAATGTTAAGGTGTGTTTGCTAGGATTGGTAGATGAAGTTGTACCCTCACGGGCCATGCGAACAATGTTAAATGTCTTGTTTTTCTATGGTAAGAAAGCCATTCTCTTGGAGTGGAAAAAATCTAAAGCCCCGAGTTTTGCTGCATGGAAAGGCCTGGTAAACTCCATGCTTCCGTATTACAAAGCCACATACGAGGCCAGAGGTTGCATGAAAAAATTTGATAGGGTGTGGCAAGCGTGGTTTAAATCCAATAGCACAGTGGGTTAATGGGGGAATAATTTAATGTAATTTAATTTAAGCAAAGTGATACCCTCTGTTGGAAAATAAATGCCAGAATCACTCAATGTCAATTACTACATTTGGAAACTAGAGACACTGAATGTAGCAATTCCTGTCACAGGGGAAACAGTGCGTACATACCATGAAAATTGCTGTATAGATTTATGATAATATGTCGGGCTGTGGTTCAAGGGGTGGGGAGGGGGGGGAAGATTGTTAGATAGTTGGTCTTTGTTAGATAGGCAATAAGGTCATGTTGACCTTTATGGGCACGGTCCTCTGGACGAGTCCATTGTTGTATGATATAAAAAAGGATAAAAAACAATAAACAGAATTTTATAAAAAAAAATAAAAATTCTGATTTTACAAAGTGTTTTAAATATCGATAGACAGTAGTAGCCACAAATGATTGTGACAAGAATGAAAAATGTTGGGGTCAGAATGATAGTCTTTTCTATTTATTAATATTCAATTTCCAACAGCCATGAGCTGGAAATTGTGTGTGATTGATGATCAAAAAACTAAAACTATGTCCCTTTTTCATACACAGGAAAGTCTCAGCCAGGAGGAGGGCATGGAAAATGGCAGCCAGGAGGTGGCGGGGTAAGTGGTAGCCAGGAGGTGGCCGGGCCCAGTAGCCTGCCCAAATCCCAGGTCCCTCCCCTTCGCCTTTCAAAAAAAAGTCCCAGGAAGAGGAGTAACCTGGAGGAGGCAGCACTTGGGCTGTTTCGGAAGGCTACTGTGGCCCTAAGACCCCCCCCTAATATTCAAGAGGACTATGCCTACATGGCAGCCTGCAAAATGCATGAAATAGAGGAGGGCCAACGCCTCTTCTGTGAGGAAGTTATGTTACAAGCCCTAAATAAAGGGTTGAGGGGCAAACTCACGAGCCAAACCCATATTTGTGAATTTAACCATGGTCCCCCTCCTCCTCCTCCACCTCTTGCCACAACTACAACACCAGAGCCACAACCTGGAAGCAAGCCTGGAAGGAAGACAAGAGAGTGATAGCCTGGGTTCAGTCTGGTCTGACAAAAGATGCAGGCTGTTGTATGACCACAGCCTGGGGACAGATATGTCATCTGCTGCTGTTCATGATCTCTTGTAGTACTGGACCGGATTGTGCTCACTATTATAAGGACTCCTCAGGCCACCAATTTTGACTGTAAAATAAATGATGTGTGCCTTTGGGTACAAAGTCTTCGCAAATGTCACAGTTTCTCCAGCGTTGCCTTCCTCTTTTATTTGTTATGACCCAGAATAAATGGCTATTTATTTTTCACAAATACTTGCCTATGTGTTCTACTTCAAAAAGGACAGTTTGTTTGTAGGCAGGTACATTTCCAAAATACAACGTCAAATTAACAAGGGACACCAACACAAACCAACCTCCTTGAGGTTAAAAAATACAAGATAATAATGGTGTTGTGGTAACTTGACACAAAACGAAAGAAAAAATTATGGAGATCACTATAAAAAAAACCAAAAAAAAAACCACTATAACACTATAAAAATTCTAAACATTATTATGGAGATCTGATGAAAAAATAAATAAAAACAATTATTCATGAGATCACGAGAAATAATAAAGAAATTAGGTTATCAGAACTCTGTGTGAATATTAGCAGCAAAACAACTTATTATTCTAGCATTCTAAAGAAGAAGAGAACGCGCTGCATTAAAAGATTTTAAAAATTCCAGCGTGAAGAATGTCTCCATTACAAATGCTAGTTTTACCAGACCGTGTGCTTTTGTCTAGTACTTGATTCTGAGCAAGCGTGGAACTGTGCGTTGGAATTGTGTACACACGATCGGAATTTGTGAGAACGGATTTTGTTGTCGGAAAATTTGAGATACAGAGCTCAAATTTTGTGTCGGAAATTCCGATAGAAAATGTCCGAGGGAGCCTACACATGGTCGGAATTTCTGACAAAAAGCTCCCATCGAACATTTTACATTGGAAAATCCAACCGCGTGTACGGGCCATTAGACAGTATTATTTTACCGGAAGAATAGTTGATGCTTGGAATAGACTTCCAGCAGAGGTAGAGTCAGTCAACACGAACTGCATTCAAACATGCTTGAGACACATATACATCTATACTCAGACAACAAAAGCTAAAAAAAATAACCATATATAAATGTGCTTTTAGATGGGGCAGATTCGATGGACCACTTGTTTTTTTGTTTTTTTTGCCACCTTCATCCATATTTTATATAAAAAAAAAAAGAAAAACGCTTCATAAACCCTTGACATAACCGTAAAATAATAGGTAATAATAATATAAATAATTAATAATAATAGGTCAGAAATCCAGCTTTTACTAAACAGGTGCTCTGTTCTTTGCCAGCAATGAATAATATAATTACAAATTGAAAGTAGGAGAACTTCTATGAAACAGAGCTCTCATGCAATCGGAGTGAGACGTGCCATCGTGCATACAGAGAGACCTAGTATTGTATCTTCCACATCTACGTTTATTTATATGCATATCAGGTTTAACATCCCCCTGCTAATCCTTTCTTCGGAATGTCCCATCCCAGTAACTACATGAGAGGCTGGGAACTCAAAGTGTAGGCTCAATAAAGCGACTATCAAAGAATACAAATCATGGCATTTAAACAGGTTCACAGTGGTTGACAAACTGGGGCAAAATGACTGCCTTTTCTCCAACACACAATGAAAGAAAGCAGTTTTGGTCAGTGTTGAATTATGAATTCATTAGTATTTTAATGGGATTGTGTGAATCTGTAGTGTGGAAGAAAAAAACGAGAGTCTGCTATTTTCCTTGTCCTAATTGTGAGGCACATGGCCCAAATACTGTATATAGAACAGATTCTTTGAAAAATATATTTTTATCTTGTGTATGTGGATATATATCTATATATCTATATATATATATATATATATATATATATATATATATATATATATATATATATCTATATATATATATATATATATATATATATATATATAGATATATATCTATATAGGAGGAGGGCATGGAAAATGGCAGCCAGGAGGTGGCGGGATAAGTGGCAGCCAGGAGGTGGCCGGGCCCAGTAGCCTGCCCAAATCCCAGGTCCCTCCCCTCCGCCTTTCAAAAAAAAGTCCCAGGAAGAGGGAAGAGGAGTAACCTGGAGGAGGCAGCACTTGGGCTGTTTCAGAAGGCTACTGCGGCCCTCAGAACCCCCCCCCCCCCAATATTCAAGAGGACTATGCCTACATGGCAGCCTGCAAAATGCATGAAATGGAGGAGGGCCAACGCCTCTTCTGTGAGGAAGTTATGTTACAAGCCCTAAATAAAGGGTTGAGGGGCAAACTCATTAGCCAAACCCACATTTGTGAATTTAACCATGGTCCCCCTCCTCCTCCTCCACCTCCTGCCACAACTACAACACCAGAGCCACAACCTGGAAGCAAGCCTGGAAGGAAGACAAGAGAGTGATAGCCTGGGTTCAGTCTGGTCTGACAAAAGATGCAGGCTGTTGTATGACCACAGCCTGGGGACAGATATGTCATCTGCTGCTGTTCATGATCTCTTGTAGTCCTGGACCGAATTGTGCTCACTATTATAAGGACTCCTCAGGCCACCAATTTTGACTGTAAAATAAATTATGTGTGCCTTTGGGTACAAAGTCTTCGCAAATTTCACAGTTTCTCCAGCGTTGCCTTCCTCTTTTATTTGTTATGACCCAGAATAAATGGTTATTTATTTTTCACAAATACTTGCCTATGGGTTTTACTTCAAAAAGGACAGTTTGTTTGTAGGCAGGTACATTTCCAAAATACAACGTCAAATTAACAAGGGGCACCAACACAAACCAACCTCCTTGAGGTTAAAAAATACAAGATAATAATGGTGTTGTGGTAACTTGACACAAAACGAAAGAAAAAATTATGGAGATCACTATATAAAAAAAACAAAAAAAAAAACCACTATAACACTATAAAAATTCTAAACATTATTATGGAGATCTGATGAAAAAATAAATAAAAACAATTATTAATGAGATCACGAGAAATAATAAAGAAATTAGGTTATCAGAACTCTGTGTGAATATGAGCAGCAAAACAACTTATTATTCTAGCATTCTAAAGAAGAAGAGAACGCGCTGCATTAAAAGGCAAAATGTATGTATCTATATAGATATATATATATCTATATAATATATAAACACAACATCATGTTCTTCAGTTCTTCACACATAATACAAAGTTCGTCATCATCCATTGTCTTTTAAGAACCATGGGGAAAGGCAAACATACCTGCTAGTACCAGATGTTCATTTACCCACCCAGAAAAAGAGGGGGGAGGTTGGGACTTTAAATGAGGTGCGCATGATGCAGCCCAATCACACTTACAGAGGTGCAAACATATGTATGTTTATTAAGGACCAATGATCAACATGGCATAAAAATGCATTGCAAACATTAGACATAAAATAATCGCATATAAACAATAAATCTATGTATATACAACCATGTGACATGGGTAGGTACAATTATGCATCTTAATCCCCTAAGCAAGATAAAAGTCATGTGAAGTAAATAACATCTGAAAATTGGTCAATGTATGTTTGATGCATCAAAGGTAGGCCCGACGCTGCGTTTCATGGACTTCAACCCACTCTTCAGGAGCCGGATGATTTAGATCTGCCAGGACCTGAATCTTCAATTAAAGATTAAGGCCAGGATTGCCTGAAACATGTCTAGCATTGATGTCCTTTTTTATCTGACATACTGCAATAAAAGCTTAAAGATCATGTAGGCAGGTTGAATTGTGTAGAGCAGTAGTTTTCAAACCTGTCCTCGAGTACCCCCAACAGGCCATGTTTTGGGAATCTCTCTTAGATAAAATAGCTGTCCAAAATACCAAAGGGTTGAATGTTTCTAGCTCAGTTCCCAGGCTTTTTGTCCTAGGCAACCCACTTATGCTACTAAAAGAGGGACAGCTAAGGTCCAGCAGTTCCTGTTCCAGGCTCCGGTGGGGTCCAGCATCACCTGTGAGCGCACTCATTGGCGCATAAGGAACCAAGGTTTTCAGAAGACAGCCAAGCCATGGACAATACCATTATGGACTCACTTCACTGAGGTATGCCTGGGCCACTACACTATTCTAATTAGAGTTAGAGGAAGGACATTGTTCACATTGAACTGTGTGCCGCAACTTGTTCAGCAAAGTTATATTAACCACTTTCCGCCCACCAACCATCATATGACGTCCTTGACTATGTGCGGGTATATCTGAATGATGCCTGCAGCTACAGGCATCATTCAGATATCGGCTTTTTCAGCCGGCGATTCCCTACACCATAAGAATGATCAGGACATCTCCCCCCCTCACGTCGCCCTCTGGTGCTTCTACTAACTCACTGCTTCCATCGGTGAGTCAGAGACGGGATCCGCCAGCCCCGGATGTTTACCAGAGATTTCCACAGACCAGATGGTCGCCGGAGTCTCTATGATCGTTCGGAGGCCTGGCGCGATGTTATGACGTCACGCCCAGCCTCTGCATTCAAACAGACAGCGCCACCTCGGCTGGGAAGCCGTTTTTTTTTTCAGGCTTCCCAGCCTAGAGGTGAGATGTGGGGTCTTATTGACCCCATATCTCACTGTAAAGAGGACCGATCATGCCATATTCCTATTACAATGTGAGGTATCGCCGCGAACGTTAGAGCGAGAGCAATAATTCTAGCCCTAGACTTTCTCTGTAACTCAAAACATGTAACCAGTAACCATAGCGTCGCCTATGGGGATTTTTAAGTATCGAAGTTTGACGCCATTCCACATGTGTGCAATTTTGAAGCGTGACATGTTAGGTATCTATTTACTCATCTTTCTGCAAAGCACTAAGGGGTATGAAGTAACATCGTTACAAAGGGTTAACTCGACAAGACAAGGAAGAGCAGTGTAGTCACTAAGCGTAACCAAATACAAGCTCAAGACTCAAGCAACAAGTCGTTAGGTGTGATACCTGGTAAAGTAACAGGTCCTCCGGTAGCATGGGGGGGCAATGTTGTGGCTCCCTCCTTAGTGGTCAGTGTCCAATAGCAACTGGTTCTGCACCCGCATTATGGAGATCTTTGGCCTGATCACTGTTGGAAAAGAACAACAGCATGTAATGTAAAGTTAATAAATTGACAATACTGTATGTATTATACCCATCTATGCAGCAGTGGTATTATAGTGTATAGCTCTTGTATTCTTTGATATAACAGGATGTATTGTCTATCTATGCTCAACGCACTCGTTTGTGTTCACTTCCTGTCTGTCTCCATGTTGAAAAAAGGCATGTAATTGTCAGGGCTGGGCTCAGCCCTCCCTTCTCAGTGCTCAGCTGTCGGTTATTTGCCAGCACTCATCGTTCCTCAGTGCCTCACCTGGTAATCATTTCCTGCTTGTCAGCCAGCTCCTTCTGGCTATTTAAACTGCCTGGTTCATATCTCCCATGCCTTCGCCTTGGTCAACATATCTGAAGATTCTCTGCTGTGTTCCTGTTAACCACTTGCCGACCACCTATGCAGATATACTGCGGCAAGGTGGCTCGGCTGCACAAATGGCCGTACCAGTACGGCGATTCATCCACTAGATTAACTAAAATTAACTATGTGAAATTCGCAAAAAATGCTCCTGTGAATGAATTCAGTAATCTGACACTGAAAAAAATCACAAAACCAACGATGAAATTTTTTTTTAGAGAAGACACAATCAAAATCCAAAGAAAAAATTAAAAAATGAAAAGTGGATATTAAACTGAAACAAAGTCCCAGATGAATATGACGGTAAATCAGAAGATATCCATGCAAGTGTAAAGACAAGATGTTAGCATGAAGCCGTGAAGAAAAAGGACCTTCCTCCAAACAGGCTTTGCACCCGAAGTGAGTATGTAGTCTCCTTACCTGCAGAAATGACCACAACAGCGGTCTCACCAAGCTCAGGGATAAAGCTATTTGGATGTCCCAAACTGCTGGATCCTTGTCATTGTTACACTACAAAGTGATTCTCTGTAACGTCAGGTTGGCAGTGGAAAGATTCTCTTCATCTTTTTCAGAGTTAGCAGGTAGTACACAGTTTTTGTGGCCAGGAATTCCTCTCTACCTGGTCCTGAAGCAGAAATGCTGAGAGGAATCTCCTTGCAGCACTCCTTGACAACAACACCGATGCTACATTGTTCATGCAGTCTCTCAATTTCTGATATTGGGACTCTGCTTTAGTTTTCCACTTTTGATTTCAGGATTTTCACCACTTCTGAACATTTGAATGGAACTTCATATATTTTGTTTTTTATTATTTGATTTATATATTGCTATTAGCGCTGCACCCACCTCATGTTTTTCACTGATTTGAGTTTTGTGTTTTGGACTTTTGGTGCCGGCAGCTTTATTCATTTAAATTTTTTTTTAATATACTGATTTCGAGCGCAGCATTAACCATCTGGTTTTTCTACAATAAGATGTGCATATAATTGAAGGACTCCGGGCAAAATGTTTATTTTCCCATGCCTGCACTGCATGGGTTAACTGCTCGTTTTTGCCTAGGGGTGAGGAGAGCAGATATAGAGCGGTATACTTACCTAATCCACCCATCCTCCTAGTGCAAGGCTGGTCCTGGCCAGTCCTGCCCACACACACACACACACACACACACACACACACACACACACTAGCAGCAGGGGCGGCCCATGCATTAAGGGTGCACGGGTGCTGCCCCCTCTATCCTTGCCACTCCCCTATATGCACAATAGATAGATTCATGCATTGCATGAATCTATCCATGGCTGTCGCTGCCACCCACTATTCAGGCGTCCAGCCCCTTTTCAGACGCCGGGCGCCTGAATTACAGCAGCGGGGGGTGTTTTTTTGAAGTACCTGATAGGCTTCAAAATAGGGTGGACTCAGAGGTGCAGAGCGTTGTGCTCAGAGTCCACCCAGATGTGTTAGAAAAGCAAATGAATATTTGGTTTTCTAACACTGAATCGCCTCTCTGCCAATCAGGAAGCGCAGGTCTGTTACCCGTTTCCCGATTGGCTGAAAGGTTAGGCGATCCTATTGCACACCTAGGAGGAGGGGAGGAGATGCACGGGGGAAGCTGCCATGATCTCAGATGGACACAGAAGATGCTGCAAGACGCCTGCCGCAGCCTGTCCCCCTGCCCGATGTGCCCGATGATCCCCGATGTGTCCGCTGATTGGGTAAGTGCCGGTGGACCGGCAAACAGTGGGGGGGGAGTTTGAGGTGCCGTGGGGGGGTTGTTTGCCAGCCGCACCCCCAAACAAAAAGCCACCATTTGCCACTGACTAGCGGTCTTGTGAATGGATTGTTCCTGACATCATCAGGCCCACAGACCTGTTTTCCGGCGGATCAGGTAGTAAGTATAACTTGCGCTCCTGGACAAAATGAGCAGTTAACCCATGCAGTGCGGGCACAGCCCTACTGCATGAGAAAATAAAAATGTGGCCCGGAGTTTAAGCTGGCCATACATTATACAATGTTCTCATTTAATTTACTTTAGATTCACCTTCAACTATGTAGTACAAGAGCCTACCTGACTGCATACAAATTGGAAGTGTTTAGGTTTAACCTCATAGTATATGGTTTTGGTAAATCTAAGGGTACATTGTATAAGAAAATTGTATAATGTATAGCCAGCCTCAGTCTCTATGTGTGCCCGAATGCAACATTTGGGCCAGATGAAAATAAAATGTGTTGTGCATCAAATGCAGTATACTGAGCTGTTTGGCACAGCGCACAATGAACAGTTTAGGGGCATATAGTAGGTGTCAGAAACACCCCCCAGCACCCTCTTTTAGAGGCAATGAAGGCTAAGCCTAAAAGCTATAGTACTTATCTTAGCACAGCCCATTCATGGATATCCATTTAGCAACCGCCCCACCTACACTAATGCCCCGTACACACGATCGGACATTCCGACAACAATAATCCATGGACTTTTTCCGACGGATGTTGGCTCAAACTTGTCTTGCATACACACGGTCACACAAATCTTGTCAGAAATTCTGAACATCAAGAACGCAATGACGTACAACACATACGACGAGCTGAGAAAAATGAAGTTCAATAGCCAGTGCGGCTCTTCTGCTTGATTCCGAGTATGCGTGGAACTTTGTCCGACCGTGTGTATGGGGCATTACTGTGGTAGGGTGGCCGCTGTGCGCTGAATCACATATCAACTACTTGATCAATGCTTCCAGGTAAGGCACACGCTCCCACCTCCCTGGCTATGCTGTGATTTGTTATAGCACAATCTGACCTTCAGGTCGGGGCCAATGATTGATCGCCGGGACCCGATGATTGGCTCCATGATTCATGGAAGAGAGCTCCGTGTTGGTAAACAATACAGAGCTCTGGCTCTGCATTGGTAAACAACACAGAACTCTGTATACTGACATGCTATCTTGCTGTTTAACAGTTGTTAAAAGCAGCACATATTACACACAATACACATTGTGAGGCACACAGTTAACCCTTTGATCGCTCTAGATTAGGGATGAGCTTCGTGTTCGAGTCGAACCCATGTTCGACTCGAACATCGTCTGTTCGCCCGTTCGCCAAATTAATATGGGCTGTTTGTGCCAAATTCGAGTGGTGCGTCACGGCCCATAATGCACTGCGGCATCGTAGTGCATTACTGGCTAATGATTGGCCAAGCATGCACTATGACCCGCATGCTTGGCCAATCACAGCACCGTCTGTAGAGAGAGCTGTAATTGGCCAAAGCCAGGATGCATCCCAGGTGTTGTGTGTGTGTGTGTATATATATATATATATATATATATATATATATATATATATATATATATATATATATATACACTGTATTCAGTTTAGTTAGATCCGTTCCTGTTATTATCTTTCTACTGACAGGCAGGCAGGTGTTGTTACAGTATTTACAGCTAGTGTTCTTCTGATCCTATTAGTACCACAGTCAGGCAGCTACACTATTTACAGTTAGTGTAGTGCGACCTCTGCACAGTGTTCAGCTAACGCTACAAGTTAGTTTAGTGCGACCTCTGCACAGTGTTCAGCTAAAGCTACAAGTTAGTGTAGTGCGACCTCTGCACAGTGTGCAGCTAAAGCTACACGTTAATATGACCCGCATGCTTGGCCAATCACAGCACCGTCTGTAGAGAGAGCTGTAATTGGCCAAAGCCAGGATGGCTTTGGCCAATTATGGCTCAGGGGGTTTAGTACACACCCCACACTATATAAGGCCGCCTGCACGGCGGCCCTGTATAGTGTGTGTTCCGACGTTGAGAGACAGAGACAGAGAGACAGTGACATTTGATTTAAGTTAGATAGATTAGGCAGGACAGTCAGTCAGTTAGCTGCACTTACAGTGTATTGTGTATATATATATATATATATATATATATATATATATATATGCATCCCAGGTGTTGTGTGTGTGTGTGTGTATATATATATATATATATATATATATATATATATATATATATATATATATATATATATATATACACTGTATTCAGTTTAGTTAGATCCGTTCCTGTTATTATCTTTCTACTGACAGGCAGGCAGGTGTTGTTACAGTATTTACAGCTAGTGTTCTTCTGATCCTATTAGTACCACAGTCAGGCAGCTACACTATTTACAGTTAGTGTAGTGCGACCTCTGCACAGTGTTCAGCTAAAGCTACAAGTTAGTTTAGTGCGACCTCTGCACAGTGTTCAGCTAAAGCTACAAGTTAGTGTAGTGCGACCTCTGCACAGTGTGCAGCTAAAGCTACAAGTTAATGTAGTGCACAGTGTTCAGATAAAGCTACAAGTTAGTGTAATGCGCCCTCTGCACAGTGTTCAGCTAAAGCTACAAGTTAGTGTAGTGCGACCTCTGCACGGTGTTCAGCTAAAGCCACAAGTTAGTGTAGTGCGACCTCTGCACAGTGTTCAGCTAAAGCTACAAGTTAGTTTAGTGCGACCTCTGCACAGTGTTCAGCTAAAGCTACAACTTAGTGTAGTGAGTCCTCTGCACAGTGTTCATCTAAAGCTACCTGTAGAAGGTTGGTGGTGTTTTCCTGATCCTATCATTACCGCAGGCAGCTACATTATTTACACGTTAGTGTAGTGCGACCTCTGCACAGTGTTCAGCTAAAGCAACAAGTTAGTGTAGTGCGACCTCTGCACAGTGTTCAGCTAAAGCTACAAGTTAGTGTAGTGCGTCCTCTGCACAGTGTTCAACTAAAGCTACCTGTAGAAGGTTGGTGGTGTTCTCATACTACAGGCAGGCAGTTAATTTTGCTAGCTGCAGTATCAGTATATATATATATATATATTCCAGCTTAGTGCAGCTACATCTCACTGCAGGCCATTAGTATGTCTGGAAGGCCAACAAGGAGAGGCAGACAGTCACAAGCCAATAGAAGAGGGCAAGCAGGCTCTGTGTCTAGAGGCAACAGTGCTGGTCATGGAGACGGTGCATCCTCATCAGCACGTGGTCGTGGGACACGCTTGGCCTTTTTTTTGGCAGCTGGTCGTGTTGAGCCGCAACATGCGAAAGACTTGGTCGAGTGGATGACCAAGCCGTCCTCATCCTCCTCATCCTCTCTCACCCATGCTCAGGGTACTTTGTCTGGCAAAGCAGCTGCCAATGCGGCCTCTTCCCTCGGCTCAATGGCATCAGTGACTCCTTCCCTAGCCCCACCATGTCCTCCTGAGGAGTTCCTCGAACTGTTTGACCACAGTGTTGGGTACATGCTCCAACAGGATGCCCAGCGTTTAGAAGGCTCTGATGATGATACTGAGTTAGATGAAGGCAGTAACGTGAGCACGGACAGAGGGGGTGCCCAAGAAGGACAGCAATCTGGTAGTCATATTCCCCCTGCTGCAGCATACTGCCAAGTTTGCTCCAGTGATGAGGAGGGAGGGGATGATGAGGTCACTGACTCAACGTGGGTGCCTGATAGGAGAGAGGAGGAGGAGGAGGCACATCACCAACGAGGCAGGATGCCCTCCAGGGGCCAGCTTAGGGGCAGCACACTGACTGCATCACACCGCAAAGCTCCGCATGTGCAGGGCGCTGCTGTCTCTGCGTGTTATTCCAAAAGTTCTTTGGTGTGGGCCTTTTTTGAGACGAGAGCATCAGATCATACCGCTGCTATCTGCAACATATGTCTCAAGCGTATCTCGCGTGGCCAAAACATCTCCCGCTTGGGCACCACATGCTTGACCTGACATATGTTGACCTTCCATGCAGTTTGTTGGCAAGCGTACCTAAAATACCCAAACCAAAGAACAAAGAGGACCTCTCCTTGCTCCTCATCAGCTGAGATCTCCAACCCCACTATACCTTCAGTCCTCCCTGAGACCTGCACTGAGAGGAATGAAGGTGTAGAATTAGGTGTGTCACAGCCAAGTACTTGTGGGCAATCTGCTTTCGGTACACCAACTACAGATTGTACCAGGCAAATTTCCCTGCCCCAGCTGCTGCACCGCCAAAAGAAGTTCGCTCCCAGCCATTCACATGCCCAGCGGTTGAATGCTAGCTTGGCAAAATTGCTTGCACTTCAATTGCTACCTTTTCAGTTGGTAGACTCTGCCCCTTTCCGTGAGTTTGTGGAATGTGCAGTTCCTTAGTGGCAGGTACCCAAAGGCCACTTTTTCTCACGGAAGGCGATTCCAGTTCTCTACCGGCATGTGGAAGGTAGGGCGGTCAGCGGTAGGGTGCATATTACCGCTGACTCATGGTCCAGCAGGCATGGACAGGGACGTTACCTAAGTTTCACGGTGCATTGGGTGACTCTGCTGGCAGCTGGGAAGGATGCAGGACAAGGTGCAGTAGTGTTGGAGGTTGTTCCGCCACCATGCCTCCAAAATGCCACTACTAATGATTGTGACACACCTCTCTCCTCCACCCCCTCTTCTTCTTCTTCCTCCATGGCCTCTTCCTGTGCTTTGTCCTCGGAACCAGTGGTGCTCCGTAGGCGTTCAAGGGGCTACGCAAGTATGCAGGCCAAAAGATGCCATGCGGTGCTTGAGCTGGTGTGCTTGGGGGACAGGAGCCACACTGGGGCAGAGGTTCTGTCAGCTCTGCAGGGGCGGGTTCAGAGGTGGTTGACGCCACGCCAACTTAAGGCAGGAATGGTGGTTTGCGACAATGGCACCAACCTACTCTCCGCCCTCCGACAGGGACAACTGACCCATGTTCCCTGTTTAGCTCACGTCCTTAACTTGGTGGTGCAGCAGTCCTTGGGCAGGTACCCGGGCTTACAGGATGTCCTGAGGCAGGCCAGGAAAGTCTGTGTGCATTTCCACCGGTCATATAATGCCAGTGCTCGGCTGGCAGACCTCCAAAAGGAATTTAACCTGCCCAAGAACCGCATAATCTGTGACATGCCCACCAGGTGGAACTCAATGTTGGCCATGCTGCAGTGGCTGCACACGCAGCAGAGGGCCATCAATGAGTACCTGTGCGACTATGGCACCAGGACAGGGTCAGGGGAGCTTGTTTTTTTACCCCACGCCAGTGGGCAATGATCAGGGATGCATGCACTGTCCTGTCACCATTTGAGGAGGCCACAAGGATGGTGAGCAGTGACAGTGCATGCATCAGTGACACTGTCCCCCTTGTCCACCTGTTGAAGCACACGCTGCGTGGAATAATGGACAGGACACTTGAGGCAGAACAGAGGCAGGAAGAGGAGGACTTCCTTATCTCTCAAGGCCCCCTTTATCCAGACAGTGTTCCTGCATGCCCGCCGATCACACAGGAAAAGGAGGAGGAGGAGGATTGTGTCAGTATGGAGGTGGAGCCTGGCACTCAGCATCAGCAGCAGTCTTTAAGGGATTATTTACAGTCCCAAGAAACACATGGACTTGTACGTGGCTGGGAGGAGGTGGCTGCGGACCATGTCGTCCTTAGTGACCCAGGGGACTCCGGACCAAATGCCTCAGCAAACCTACGCTGCATGGCCTCCCTGATCCTGCAAAGCCTGCGGAAGGATCCTCGTATTCGTGGTATCAAGGAGAAGGAACAATACTGGCTGGCAACCCTCCTTGATCCACGTTACAAGGGTAAGGTTGCGGACCTTCTTGCCGTCGCAGAGGGAGCAGAGGATGAAACATCTTCAGGAGGCCTTGCAGAAAGGTCTGTGCAACGCGTTCCCAGAGACTGGGAAGTTACAAACTCCTGTTTCTGGAAAACATGTTGCTGAGGCTTCGGTCAGTCAAAGAAGGAGTGGTGGAGAAGGTGGCCGTCTGACCAATGCATTCAGACAATTTTTTAGTCTGCAGCCCCAAGGTATGATCGGTTCCAGCAACCATCGCCAGCGTCTGTTTTACATGGTGCAGGAATACCTAGGGGCAAGATCTGACTTGGACACCTTTCCCACCGAAAATCCTCTGGGTTACTGGGTCTTGAGGATGGATCACTGGCCAGAGCTTGCACAGTATGCAATTGAGCTACTGGCCTGTCCTGCATCCAGCGTTCTTTCGGAACGCACATTCAGTGCTGCTGGAGGCTTTGTAACTGATCACAGGGTGCGTCTGTCCACCGACTCGGTCGATTGACTGACCTTCATAAAAATGAATCAATCTTGGATCACCACCAGCTACCAAGCACCTGATGCTGATGTAACTGAATATTTTTTTTTGAAATGTCAAATCCCTTCAAAGACTGCCTATGCTGACGCTGAGTGACTATCCTGTTATGCTGAGTGATTATCCTCTTCCTCCTCAATGATCATGCTGATAGCTTGTAAGAACATTTTTGGTTCTGGGCGCCGCCACCAGTGCCTAAGGCCCAATTGTTCAGCCCATGTTTAACAGGGCCATGTAATTACAATTTTTGATGCAATTCTTTGCAGCAGGGCTCGTTCCTGCACTCCAACTAGAGTATCTGTGAGGGGTTGCAGTGTTGTGGCACCAGCACCAGTGCCTAAGGCCCAATTTTTCAGCCCCTGTTTAACAGGGGCGTGTAATTACAATTTTTGATGCAATTCTTTGCAGCAGGGCTAGTTCCTGCGCTCCAACTAGAGTATCTGTGAGGGGTTGCAGTGTTGTGGCACCAGCACCAGTGCCTAAGGCCCAATTTTTCAGCCCCTGTTCAACAGGGACATGTAATTAGAATTCTTGATCTAATATTTCACAGCAGGGCCCGTTTCTGCGCCCAGCAAGAGTAACTGTGAGAACTTACAGTCTTGTGGCACCAGCACCACCACCACCATCACCAAAGGCCCAATTTTTCTGCCCCTGTTCAACAGGGGCATGTAATTACAATTCTTGATCTAATATTTCACAGCAGGGCCCTGTGAGGGCTTACAGTGTTGTGGCCACAACAACACCTAAGGGCAAAATTTCTGCTGAGTATATAAGGCAGGCCCCTACTTTCAAACATCCAACTTATAAACAACTCCTACTTGCAAACGGAAGGAGACAATAGGAAGTGAGAGGAAATCTACCCCATAGGAGGGAAAATTCTCTCCTGTAAGAGTTATTATGGGAAAAACTTTTCTCCTTTCCACTGATGCTTTATTACCAATCCTTGTTTCACTAAAAACCCCAAATTTTCAAAAAACATTTGTCATTGGGACAGAAAGTGAGGTGAAATCTTCTGAAGAGGAGCACAGGCAGCAAAACAAATGTCACGGGGTGATAACCCTTCCCTATGTTTTCCAAAAAGCTTAAAATAGATTTTTTGGCTGGAGCTAAACACGTTAAAAATGTACCAGTTCAAAATTACATACAGATTCTACTTAACAACAAACCTACAGTCCCTGTCTTGTTTGCACCGCCTGTATACTGCTGTTCAGAGTACAGTATATAGGGCCTGGGGGCCCCACACCTTTCCTTTTTTAATTTGGGTGCGGGGTTCCCCTTAATATCCATACAAGACCCAAAGGGCCTGGTAATGGACTGGGGGGTACCCATGCCGTTTGTCTCACTGATTTTCATCCATATTGCCAGGACCCGACATTACATTAAAGCCGCAAGCAGTTTTCCTTTAAAAATGTCATTTTGTGCAGGGACTGTTCTAAGCACGGAAAACACGCGCCAATTTACAGGCATACTTTTTTTTTTTTTTTACTTTAAGCATCATTAAAATCACTGCTCATGAAAAAACGGACGTTTTTAAAACTTTTTTTTTGCATTGATACATGTCCCCTGGGGCAGGACCCGAGTCCCCAAACCCTTTTTAGGACAATGCCATGCAAATTAGCCTTTAAAATGAGCACTTTTGATTTCGAACGTTCGAGTCCCATAGACGTCAATGGGGTTCTAACGTTCGTGCAAATTTTTAGTCCGTTCGCGGGTTCTGGTGCGAACCGAACCGGGGGGTGTTCTGCTCATCCCTACTCTAGATGTACACCCCTTCCTTGCCAGTGTCATTAGTAACAGTGTATAGTATTAGCACTGATCACTGTATTAGTGTCACTATTAATGTCAGTGTCAGTTAGTTTACCCCCCAGCCAGCGTCAGCTAGTGTCAGATTGTCCGCCACACTATCACAGTCCCAATATAAGTCACTGATCACTGCCATAACTAGTAAAGAAAAAAAAATCCAGTATATATACACCTTAGTTTGTAGACGCTATAACTTTCACACAAACCAAATATACACTTGCAGCGCTACCCCGGAGGAGCCATTTGAATATATTTGGTTCTGTATTCTGCCTCTCAACCCCAAGAACAGTCTCAGCCCCTCTGGCACACCTGACAATAATGTTAGTGTAAACACCACCAATGAAAGACACAGGTTATAGTAAAACACAGAAATAGTCTTTACTGTGAAATTTCTTTGAAAAGGTAACAAACAATAGTAGTATTATAGCTGAACAATAGACAAATATATCTCAAATAAGTCAGTGGTATAATAATGACTGAGAATCAAAAGCAATATAACTCTATGGTACTATCTGGCTGCTTTCAGGGGACTCCTCAAGACGAGTAACTCCGAGAGCAGAGGCAAACACTTTACCAATTGACAGAACACAATATAGCAGACATTGTAATGAATTGACCACCCCTCTATTTGAATTGGTCTCTATGAGTCTGGGCAGGAGGAGGGCAGAGGAATGACCCTTTCTTATGTCAGACCACTCCCTTCTGTCCCGACACCACAGGCCCACAAAACCATAAATCAGTGGTCAATAGCATACCTCAGACTACCCCCGCTCATGCACTACATACAGTGCCTTGAAAAAGTATTCATACCCCTTGACATTTTGCACATGTTGTCATGTTACAACAGAAAACATAAATGTATTTTATTGGGATTTTATGTGATAGACCAACACAAAGTGGCACATAATAAGGAAAATGATAAATGGTTTCCAAAATGTTTTACAAATAAATATGTAAAAGTGTGGCGTGCATTTGTATTCAGCCCCTTTACTCTGATACCCCTAACTAAAATCTAGTGGATCTAATTGCCTTCAGAAGTCACCTAATTATTAAATAGAGTCCACCTGTGTGTAATTTAATCTCAGTATAAATACAGCTGTTCTGAGAAGCCCACAGAGGTTTGTTAGAGAACCTTAGTGAACAAACAGCATCATAAAGGCCAAGGAACAGACCAGACAGGTCAGGGATAAAGCTGTGGAGAAGTTTAAAGCAGGGTTAGGATATAAAAAAATATCCCAAGCTTTGAATATCTCACGGAGCACTGTTGAATTCATCATCCAAAAATAGAAAGAGTATGGCACAACTGCAAACCTGACATGGGTGTCTGACAGGAAGGTTTGTAGAAGCATTGGAAGTATCAGGTCTGGCTGACTGGACTCGCACTTCTTTCCTCTTATGGTGCTCGAAATGCTGTTTCCGGTGACATTTTGGAGGTTGGTAGTCATTCCTCACTGAAATCGCATATGTAGATACAACTGCAGGTGTTCTCCATTGTTCCCCCGACAGTATCAGGAAAGGTTCTTCTCAAAGGCCCAGGCCTTTTTCCCCCCTTGTATCACATTTTGACTGGGGGCTAGCTGGAGTAACTGAGATGGTTTGGCACCTTGCAGGCGATTTCATGCGGCACCCTTCAGTTCTCCTCTGTGCCCCCCCAGCCTTCTACCCTCTTCAGCAGACTTGGACATTCTCGCTGGTAGTGACCTACACCCCCACAATTTAAGCAAACTTCTTGGTTCATTGGCCTCTTGCCAGGTGCAGTATATGGGGCAGGAGGTACATTAGGACTGTAACACCCTCGTCAGACAACTCAGTGAGTTTTGCTGCCAGCAAGTTCATAATTTCCATCATCTAGGATAGCTGTATGTTCAGTGCGGCTATTTCAGACTTGATATCCAACTGCTCTGCTTCTTTACATAACCTGGGGGTGGTGACTGTGTCCACTTTGGCAACTTGACTGACTTGACTCGACGACCCGGTCATCATCTCTAACATCTGAGTCTTAAGAAGTTTGACCTCAGGGTCACCATCAGCTGCACTGGTCACTCTAAACCCGACTACTGATTCTGACCTATGGCTCTTCTTTTTGTTCTCCAGCACGTCCTCCTCTTCCTGCACAATCCGGATCAAATCTAGATACCTCAAAATGCCATCTTGCTGGGTTCTCAGCAGGACAGAGATGTGGTCCAAAGGCTGGGCAATCCTGCAAGACATCCCCCATCCATGCACAGCAAATGCATGGACCACATCTACTTTCCGGGAATCTAAACCGTTCTTCAGTAAGATTTGATGTAGTATCTTATCCAAACGCCTCACATAATCGGATAACCTCTCCCTTGCATTCTGGTAAGTATGCTAAAACTGGTACATGAGGTGGGAAGCCTTTTCAGTGCACCCAAACACATCCTGCAGAATATTCAGGTAGTCTTGAACGACACTATCTTTCTTACTGAGCTTCAGTTAGCGGATAGCTTCCGAGGCAGGGTCTCTTAAACTCTCTGTAATTCTCTGGTTCTTGTGGGTCTTAGGAAAATCCCATTCATCCAGGGCTTGTGTGGCCTTCTCCAGCCACTCTTCAAAGTTGTGCTCTCACGTAGGCACTGGCTGTCTTCCAGAAAATGCCCTGAGTTTCTGGTACCCACTTGCAGGGTACTTTGGAATATCCCTCCGGCATTTTGACACAGTCTCCCAAGGCAGCGAAGAACTCCAGCCCAGTCATGGCCATGGGTGTCGTGGAAGGGACTTCTTTCTTCATGGCCTCAGCTTGGCTAGAATTTGCTGGGGACATGTCTGGCGTGCTTAGCTGAATTAGATGAGACTCAGTCTTGTCAGCCAACTGCACACTGGTTCCTTGGAAACTGTTAGGGAACCCTAGCTACCATTCTAGTAGTGCATAGGTGTGAGAGGTCTCTTGGTCTGGCCTGACATCAATCACCCACGCCTTCCTGTCTGGGATCAACATCTTCACTGCCTGGCTGATCTGCCCATTAAGTCCAGGCCTTGGCAGGGAGCTTGATCACTACCCTTGACTCTGGGCGGGCACCTTCTTCACCACACCACTTGGTCGCAGCAACATGGTCAATCTTGGTGCTTGTAGGGGTCTTGAGGAGTTGATTGCAGAGTAATGGTATCCCAAACGAGCCTCCACGTGTAGAGCTACCCACCTGGAGGAGCCGCTTGAGTATATTTGGTCCTGTTCTCTGCCTCTCAACCCCAAGAACAATCTCAGCCCCTCTGGCACACCTGGTAATAATGTTAGTGTAAACACCACCAATCAAAGACACAAGTTATAGTAAATTTGAGGGTATTTACATCCAAACCAGGTGAATGGTGTAGGAATTACAACAGTTTGTATATGTGCCTCCCACTTTTTAAGGGACCAAAAGTAATGGGACAATTGGCTGCTCAGCTGTTCCATGGCCAGATGTGTGTTATTTCCTCATTATCCCATTTACACGGAGCAGATAAAAGGTCCAGAGTTAATTTCAAGTGTGATATTTGCATTTGGAATGTGTTGCTGTCAACTCTCAATATGAGATCCAAAGAGCTGTCACTATCAGTGAAGCAAGCCATCTATAGGCTGAAAAAACAAAACAAACCCATCAGAGAGATAGCAAAAACATTAGGTGTGGCCAAATAAACTGTTTGGAACATCCTTAAAAAGAAAGAACGCACCGGTGAGCTCAGCAACACCAAAAGATCCAGAAGACCACGGAAAACAACTGTGGTGGATGACCGAAGAATTCTTTCCCTGGTGAAGAAAACACCCTTCACAACAGTTGGCCAGATCAGGAACACTCTCCAGGAGGTAGGTGTATGTGTGTCAAAGTCAACAATCAAGAGAAGACTTCACCAGAGTTAATACAGAGGGTTCACCACAAGATGTAAACCATTGGTGAGCCTCAGAAACAGGAAGGCCAGATTAGAGTTTGCCAAACAACATTTAAAAAAGCCTTCACAGTTCTGGAACAACATCCTATGGACAGATGAGACCAAGATCAACTTGTACCAGAGTGATGGGAAGAGAAGAGTATGGAGAAGGAAAGGACCTGCTCATGATCCAAAGCATACCACCTCATCAGTGAAGCATGGTGGTGGTAGTGTCATGGCGTGGACATGTATGGCTGCCAATGGAACTGGTTCTCTTGTATTTATCGATGATGTGACTGCTGACAAAAGCAGCAGGATGAATTCTGAAGTGTTTCGGGTAATATTATCTGCTCATATTCAGCAAAATGCTTCAGAACTCATCCGACGGCGCTTCACAGTGCAGATGGACAATGACCCGAAGCATACTGCGAAAGCAACCAAAGAGTTTTGTAAGGGAAAGAAGTGGAATGTTATGCAATGGCCAAGTCAATCACCTGACCTGAATCCGACTAAGCATGCATTTCACTTGCTGAAGACAAAACTGAAGGGAAAATGCCCCAAGAACAAGCAGGAACTGAAGACAGTTGCAGTAGAGGCCTGGCAGAGCATCACCAGGGATGAAACCCAGCGTCTGGTGATGTCTATGCGTTGCAGACTTCAGGCTGTAATTGACTGCAAAGGATTTGCAACCAAGTATTAAAAAGTGAAAGTTTGATGGATGATTGTTAATCTGTCCCATTACTTTTGGTCCCTTAAAAAGTGGGAGGCACATATACAAACTGTTGTAATTCCTACACCATTCACCTGATTTGGATGTAACTACCCTCAAATTAAAACTGAAAGTCTGCAGTTAAAGCACATCTTGTTCAATTCATTTCAAAACCATTGTGGTGGTGTATAGAGCCAAAAAGATTAGAATTGTGTTGATGTCTCAATATTTATGGACCTGACTGTATATAGCACAAACTATAATGAATTGACCACCCCTCTATTTGAATTGGGCTCTATGAGTCCAGGCAGGAGGAGGGCAGAGGAATGACTCTTTATTATGTCAGACCTCTCCCTTCTGTCCCCTGACACCACAGGCCCACAAAAACCATAAACACTGCACCTAACTCAGTGGCCAATAGCGTGCCTCCAAATCAGACTACCCCCGCTCATGCACTACATATACTGAGCCCTGGGTATGAATGTGTGTGCCCGTATGGCACCAGAAACTTCAGTCCCTTGGAAGAAGAAGGCCTTGAATCCTCAGCTAGCCACTTTAGTTGATGCATTTAGATATCCTGTTTGGTAGGAGTGATGCAAAGTGTACTGTGTAATTCCTGGAGCAAAAAGAAAACTTTTACTGCCTGGCAGCAGATGAGTGCAGCACAGTTTTCTTTTAGTGTAGGTAACCACAGGCAACTTTATCTGCATGCAGGGTCTCTGTCACTGTAAAATGGGCAAGTGCCCACTCACCAATCCTGCGATCAAAGCCCAAGCAAAGTGTCCTGGATCAGGCAGGTTCTTCAGGTAGCCTTACTGGCTACCTCACAATTGGAACACTTCATGACGTCTGTACAGGTGCACCTGGGATCCCCCACTCAGGCAGGATGTCCACGCCAGGCCATGGATGCTTGGAAGATATAGTACGCTGACCCAGGAGGCAACACCTCTCCCCTGGTTCCGGTCTTCTCCTTGCCTCATGGTGACAACCCCAACTCCCAGTCAGCCTCTGTGTGTCTTTTTCTTCTTTCTCCCCGAGGCATGCTGGGGTTTGTAGTTCTGTCCCCATAAAAGGCTATGGGGCTGTTTTGTAATGGGGACTACATGTCCCAAGATGCATTACTGCAGTACTCCTTAAGTGTTTTTAATTGGCTCTCCTCCTCCTGCCAATTTGAAAATAAGGGAGGGAGCAAGGCAGGAGGTTGTGTCCCCTGTTCGCACAGTGAGTGAAAGAGAGGGAAATGGAGAAAGCCCCTGCAGGAGCTGACAGGCTCTCTCTCCATTAGAGTCTGCGTGTGTGCCTGTGAATCGGCGGCGGCCGGTGGGAAGCACGGGGTCGTGGGGCACCCACTACACACTTATTGGGATATTTTCTTTTTACGAGACATGTAGCAGAATACATTTTGGCCATGAGGAAATTTGATATTTTAAATTTTTTATTGGATATGTTTTATAGCAGACAGTAAAAAATATGTTCAAAATGTTTGGTCTTTTTTTTGTTTATATAATAAAAAATAAAAAATCCAGTGGTAAGCAAATACCACCAAATTTCATTTGAGTAAAGTGTTGCATAACTGTGCAATTGTCAGTTAAAGTGGCACAGTGTCAAATAGCAAAAAATAGCCCTGTTGTGAAGGATGTAAAACCTTCTGGAGGTCAAGTGGATATTCTGGGAAACGTATAAAAGATACAAAAGAAAACAAGCAAGCAAGCAATTTTCCTGGCTGCAAGTCAACTTTTCCTTTCTACAGAACTATTTCTTGATAATGCTGGGAACACCTAGAAATGTAACGATGGATTACTAAGGTGATTCGGACATTACAAATCTTTTGCTGAAAAAATACAGAAAAGGGGCTAGTGGAATGTTAGGGATTTCCCAAGTTCCATATTTCATGCATGATGCACATGCTGCTTTCTTAGTAAAAGTGAATGATGGGTGAGTAGTACTTGATAACCCTAGAGCAAATCATGAAGCAATGAAATTACCACACTGTGTGACAGTTTAAATGTTATGGTCTCTATGAAGCTATCTTTATCTTTTGAATACAGTATGCTATAGAAAATCAACTATTATTTTCATAGTTATCCCTAGGTGTTAAATACTGTTTAGCAATCAAGAGAAATCCCTTGTTCTAAAAACGCAGTCAGCCAGATAAGATATAGATGTGGGGTGACTACAAAGACAGCTTTTTACTTACATTCTGGTTATTTTCACTTTAATATAACTTACTGTATAATATGAGTGCCATGTGTGTAATTAATGTGTCACATGTATCACATTCCTTTGTATAGAATTTGTTTTAGGCTTCTAACTCGATTTACTTTTGTGTTTATGATTTGCATCACATGCTAAGTTTATTAACAGAAGACTATTGAAGCTGAACTCTGTGGAAGTAAATAAATACAACGTTGAAATACACATATGGGAATAGAGTTTCTCAGCAAATAATTTGTAATTCTGTGCAGCCAGTCTTGTGATCCAGACACATCTACAAGACAACTAAGACAGGTCTTTAACCACCTCAATACAGGGCACTTTCACCCCCTTCCTGCCCAAGCCATTATTCAGTTTTCAGCGCTGTCGCACTTTGAATGACAATTGCGTGGTCATGTTACACTGCACCCTAATTAAATTTTTATCAGTTTTTCCCCACAAATAGAGCTTTCTTTTGGTGGTATTTGATCACATCTGTGGTTTTTATTTATTGCGCTATAAACAAAAGAAGAGGGACAGTTTTGAAAAAACACAATATTTTTTTCCTTTTTGCTATAATAAATATCCAATTTTTTTTTTTTTAACACATTTTTTCCTCAGTTTAGGCCAATATGTATTCTTCTACATATTTTTGGTAAAAAAAAAATCGCTATAAGCGTATATTGATTGGTTTGCGCAAAAGTTATAGCGTCTACAAAACAGGGGATAGATTTATAGCATTTTTATTTATTTATTTATTTATTACTAGTAATGGCGGGGATCTACGATTTTTATTGTGACTTTGATATTGCAGCGGACATATCGGACACTTTTGACACATTTTTGGGACCATTCACATTTATATAGCGATCTGTGCTATAAAAATGCATTGATTACTGTGTAAATGTGACTGGCAGGGAAGGGGTTAACACTAGGGGGCGATTGAGGGGTTAATGTGTGTCCTAGGGAGGTGATTCTAACTGTGGGGGGAGGGGACTGACTGGGGGAGGTGACCGATCATTGTCCCTATGTACAAGGGACACACCATCGGTCTCCTCTCCTCTGTGACAGGATGTGGATCTGTGTTTACATACACAGATCCACGGTCCTGCTCTGTTACCCGGCATTTCCGGGTGCCCGGCGGACATCACGCCCGCCGGGCATGCGCACCAGGTCCCGAGCGACCCTAGTGGCTCGGGAGGACGATCACGTCATATGACGTCCGCCCAGAACAACAGCTGCCTCATCCCGCCGTCATGTGACGGTGGGCGGTAGCTCAGTGGTTAATGGTAGATGCATTTTTTGGTCAGGATAACACTACAACCTGTTAATTGGACATTGAGGGAGCAGCAGTATTCTGATAAGGTTGTCAGCATGTGTGCACTGTAGCAGAGCCAGACTGGTTCCTACTTATTTGCCCTGTGGATACTACTGGATTGCTGAAAGATGATAGCAAGGCAGATTCAGTTGCCTGGACCATTTGTATTTAAAAAAAAAACAGAAAACATTATTTAAACACAAGTTGTATGTAAACTGATCACACTATCTATGCCTAAAGCTTTTTCAGGAAGTCTAAAACTTTTCATCTGAGGAAAAATAGACTTTGGGATTCCATCTCCTTTAGTGTTATATGAATGACTATTTAAATGATATCAAAAAACATGCCTTTAAGATAGAATAAAAACCTTTATTTTTGGCTACTGCTCCTTCCTAACACATCAAAGCTCTTAATTATGGAGGTGGGTACATACAGGGTTAGAAGGGTGAAGGGTTAATATACAGTTCACTTGCAGAGACAGCCGAGGAATGGTTTGAAAAGGAGGGGTGGTGAAAGGGTTAAAAAATGTTCTCACATTCAGTGAGGCTGAAAGAATGGATTTGATGCTGCTGATCCATTTGTTCTGTCCCCATTCAGGAATGACTATGATCTCTCTCCTTCCTTTACTGTAAGAGGAAGGGGAGGGGGTCAACAATCCATCCTGGGAGCCTTGTGGCTAGTGGACACAGAAGATCACGGCGCTCGGTACCTGGCCGCTGTGAGCTACCAGGGTATCATGTGATCGCTATGACTATCATATGGTACCTGGCCCCCTGTACCATGTGATTAGCTGTAGCCAATCACAAATCACAATAGTAAGCAAGCTGTCATGAATGAAAAACTGTGATATTGAACTGTGATATTGAGAGTATGTAAAAGAAAAAAAAAAAAAAAAAGTTCAAAAAATTGAATACATTTTTTTTTAATTACATACTTTCACCAGTCAGTATTCCTGATCACCACCACATCAGTCATATGATGATGCTGTACTGCACAGGTGACAGTATGTAAAAAAAAGTGGTAAAAAAAAACAAATTTTAATTTCTTAATTTTTCAAAACATTTGACAAAAAATTACAACTTCAAAAAACTCACTATGCCTCTTACTAAATACCTTGGACTGTCCACAATTTGGCCTGAATTTATGAAAAAAGATTTTTCATTTGCAAAATTTTATAACAGAAACGTGTTTTTTCTTTTCTGTATTTTTTCATTTATATAGCAACAAATAAAAAACCCGTGGTGATTAAATACCACCAAAAGAAAGCTATATTTGTGTGAAAAAAATGATAAAGATTTAATTTAGTACAGTGTTGCTTGACCGAGCAATTGGCAGCTAAAGTAGCACAATGCTGAAAAGCAAGGTCATGAAAGGGGTAAAACCCTCCGGTGGTCAAGTAGCTATAGCATAGGGCTACCATTACCATTTGCCAATCCTCGTTTTAGGATGCTAATTATCTGGCTAATACACTGACCAATTGAGTTCAATAAGGTTTGGAACACTTAACCAATATGCGTAACTGTAAAGTGGTCATTAATTAATGCTAACTAATAATGTGCTCAAGAAGTACTTTCACACCAGATATAGCAATTATCAGTGTACAATGTATGTATATATATATATATATATATATATATATATATATATATATATATATATATATATATATATATAAACAAACATATCAGTATTGTAAATTGCAGCATGAAATAAGAATGGAGGGAAACACACATGGAGTGCTTCCCAGAAGTGTAATACACCATTTACTATAACTGCCTGTACAAGAGCTGACCTAGCTGATAGCAAATTTACTGTTATTCAAAGATAAAAGACATTTCCAATTTTACAGTGACATATTTGTTTTTTTTTTACTTTAGGGTGGTTCCTACAACACACACCCATGAGTTTGGTAAAGACTACTTTAAAAAATGCCACTCTGGGCTTAATAGTTAATACCAGCTATATTGGAAGAAGCTACTAATTGTGTATGTTTCTAAACGCATTTTTTGTTTTTTGTTTTTTTTGGATGACCTAATTTCTGTGACCTGTTGGGGTTATTTTTTCAAAAATAACTTTTACTTTTTCTCATACAGTGCAGGGCACAGGCATAGTCATAGACTACATGGTTATATGCAGCTACTCTGAGGTGACTGGACACTGGCAAGTCCGATCTGTAAGGACCCCCATATAACCACTCCCACTCCCAGCAATCCTCACTTTTTGCTAGTGTCCTTGGGTGATGGATGTCTCTCTCTCTCAAGGGAGATTACTGGTTTCTTCTATAGATTTTCTGAGTAGTCTCCTTCTTACAGTACCAGCTGTTCGTCAACGGCTCAAGCTACTGACACCACTTCCAGATAGGTGCCCTAAGCACGCCATTGGGACCATACCTGGACTCCACCATATGGAAGATGTGGGGCTGGCTTGTAGTGTTGCTTCGGACACTGGACCATGCGACAGGTGCTCCTCCTTGGCACATGGGTGACTCACAGGTAGCATCACTGTCGCCACCCTCTTCTTTCTAGAAGATGCTGGAAGAAAGGGAGGAGAGGTGGGGCTGCCTGGGGTACCTTGAGGAGGCTTAACCAATCTCCAACTTGGATTGGCAGGGGGTAGGCTTCCTCAAATACCTGGGGTCAGCCCAGCTGGGGAGGAGCTGTCGGGTGGAAGAGCTGGAGTGAGAGGAGAGTGTGAAGGCTGTCAGGGCCAACGGGGAGCCCCTCAGTCTGGGGGGGGGGGTGACCCTGGGCCTGGAAGGAGAGGCACATGAGAGAGCAAGTAGAGGACAGTGGGAGAGAACACTTCTAAGAGTCTCCAGGGAGGACAACTGATCACAGCCAGGAGGGCTGATGGGTGAGCACAGTCGGGAGCACTGGGGAGGCACGCCTGAGAGAACTGGGAGATTGCAATTTGAGACGGGTGCAAAACCAGAAGAGAGGACTGTGGGAAAGGCAGTGGAAAGAGAACTTTGCAGCCATGCTGGCTGGCAGGGCCTGAAGAGAGCTATCTGGGAGTGGTAGCTGAGCAGAGGACAGTTAGCACCTGAACTATTTTTACACCACAGGGGCCCACGGTCCCTGCCTGCAAAAGGCAGTTCACTGAGGCCTGGCTGAGTTAGTATCAGGCCTAACCATGCGGTGCTAGCTAGTCTGGAGGAGTAACGGTCTGCAGCAAGTGAAGTGCTGAAGGAGCGAAGTATAAGAGGTCTTAAGCAAGAGTTTGTGCTGGAGAGAAGACTGGAGTGTATATATTGGAGTGTATATAGAAGTCCCAAGCACTCCTTGGCTGGATTATTTGTAGGTCCCACGAGACTGACGCCGATAATGACTGGACAGACTCACTTCTTCCCTCTTACTTTCTTTACCATTTCTATTGTTCCTCTGATCCCAACCTAGCTTGGAATTATGTTCTATCTGCTCTTCTCTGTGTATTTCTTACACTGAACTTCTGCTAAAATCACTAACATCCAGTCAAAACCCAGAAAAGTCACCACATGATTTCAGCATGCCCAATCAGGCTGAGGTGTGGAGCAGCCAATAATGGGAGAGCTGGAGAAGAAAGGAGGAGGGGATCTGAAGTACACAGAATGTTTTTCTCAGGCTCGTTCATGAGATATGTAAATCACCTGTCACTCACAGCAATGGGGAGAAACCGACTCCTATTTCTCTGTCTGTCCGTTTTTACCTCACTGAAAAAAGATAAGAGGACTGCTCAGAGCTGGATTAACTCTTTGTGACAAGATTGTGCACAGATGACATGAAATCCTATACTGTACAAGGTGCAAGCCTTAATTAAAAAAAATGTTTTGGGGTTTACATCCACTTTAAGCAGGCAATGCCATGGCCCACATTTACTATCAAGGGGTTACCAGAAGCCTTGGAACCAGAGAAGAGGACTTCTTCACACAGAGGTTTTTGGGACTTCAGCCGCAAGGAGATTGTATAAGATGTGGACCTTCTAAGGGCCAGAATATTCATCAAACTAGACAAGTTTGGTGTCATGTCTAGGGATCCTTGGGCCTCCTTCATGGATGCTGTGGTGACTTCTTAGGATTAGCTCCAAATTGGTCCTCCATTGTACATTTTTTTGTTTGCTGACCTCAATGGCTTGGCTTTTGAAGGTCAGGTCCTGAAGGGCAGGGGCTTGTCATCAGATATGGTCATTCCTATGTTTCTCCATGCTTGGGGGTGTTGATTTCTCACAATATCTACCATGGTTTCTGGCTTTCCTCTGGTCCAATCTGAATCAGCATTTGGCCTTGAGTACCCTTAAGATGCACATTTCAGCCTTGGCTATCCTTTCCAGCAACCGCTGGCCTCTCATTCCCTTGTGAAGGCTTTTGTGTAGGGAGTTGCTCATATAGCTCCCCTTCAGTCATTCTCTAGTGACTCCTTAGTATCTAAACAAAGCTTTATTGGCCCTTCAGGGGATGCCTCGTAAAGCCTATCAGGTGGATTCCCATACGTACCTTTCGTATAAGGGTATTTCCCCTTGTTGCACTAAACGAGTATCAGAGCTAGTACCCTTTTTTTGTAAGGAACCATTACTGAAATGGCTCAGGTTGCTTTGAGGCTTCAGGCCTCCCTTTTGCCTGGGTCTTCTTTCCTTCTAACCTAGGACATAGCCTTTCTGTTTTAATATCTTATGTTAAAAAGTCTCTAGGAGTTTTCTTACCACTGTTTGTGTTTGAACATGGCTTATGCTTTAAGAGTTTAAATCTTGGTTATGGCTTCCTTTCGGCCACTGGATTGCTTCTTTTTCTTTTGTGAGTTCTTGCAGGGGGTTTTCTGCTTCTCGTTACACCAGTGACAGGTGGATTAGCCAAGTTGTTGTTCAAGCCTATTCATTGAGGAATAAGGTTCACCCTTTTCTGTTAAAACATTCTCCACCAGTTCTGTGGGTGCCTCTTGGGCTTTTCATCATCAGACATATGCTTCACAAAATTGCAAGACTGGCACTTGGTCCTCTGTTCACACATTTGCAAGCTTACCAGGTGGATGTTCAGGCCTATGGTGATAGAAGCTACTGACTGCCATTTTGGTTAGGGTCCATGACCTTTTGCTTTGTTTTGTTTTTTGTTTTTTTGTGTGTTGCTTACCCCTTGATTTGTGTTGCCTGTGAACATTGTAGTCATCTATGATTATGCCTGTGTTCTGTACTATACGAGAAAGAAAATAGGATCTTTTACTGACCTGTAGAACCCTTTTCTTGGAGTACAGGAGGACCCTTCCCTTTGGCTATGGATCCTCTCATTGCTTGCTAAAAAACTGAGAATTGCTGGTAGTGAGAGAAGTTATATCAGGGTCCTTACAGATCTGATTTGCCAGTGTGCATGCAATCACCTTTAGACCCATTTAACACTGGAGTCACGGGCGCGTTAGCGCTAAAGTGCCGCTTGTTTTAGCGGTGCTTCAGCGCTGTTTAAGCGGCGTTTTACGGCCGCTAGCGGGGTGCTTTTAACCCCAAAGAAGGGGTTAAAAAACTCCCGTGTTTCTTTTCAGGCGCTTTGGAAACGCTGCCCATTCATTCCAATGGGCAGGGCATTTTGGGAGTGCTAAATACAGTGCTCCCAAACCGCCCCAAAGATGCTGCTTTTCGGAATGTCCCACAAGCGAACCGCCCCAGTGTGAAAAGTCAAACTTGAATGAATGGGAAGCGTTTTTTAGGCGCTTAGCAGAGGCTATTTCCAGCGCTAAAGCGCCTTAAAACTGCCGCAGTGTGAAAGGAGTCTAAAGGAGAAGTATAGCCAAAGCTCATTTGGCTGTACTTCTCCTATGGATCACAGGAGTGCAATTCGTTTTGCACTACTGTGACCCGTTTTCAGCAGAGAGCGGAATTCAGAACAATTCAGAAGTCAGTGCAGACACCATGACAATGAAAGTTCTGATCCACCAGGTCCCTGAACCAACACCCGGCTGAGTCGGCCACTCCGCCCCTCCACAGCCCAGCGCTCCAATAGCGAGGAGGGAGCAGAGCAGAGAGCTGTGACTGACAGTCTGCAGCTCTCTGCTCATGGAGCTGTCAGAAATGAGCGATCGGTGGTGTTCGATCGCTCGGTTCTCAGTGTAGAACGGCCGGGGGACAGATGCAGCATTGGACCGATGCTGCATCCACCTAGGTAAGTATGATAATGGAGTCTATGGAATATTTTATATTTTGCCACAAGTTTCAAGAAAATTATTATTTTATTTTTTTTTTTACAGAAAGTTGTCACTAAATGATATATTGCTCAAACATGCCATGGGCATATGTGGAATTACACCCTAAAATACATTCTGTTGCTTCTCCTGAGTATGGGGATACCACATGTATGGGACTATTTCACTCCTCACTGCCTATTACAGTTTCGGAGGCCATGAAATGCCAAGATAGCACAACCCCCCCCCCCACCAAATGACCCAATTTTTGTCTCAAACTTTTAAAAATTGAAAAAAGAAAAAAAAAATATTTTCTTTCTTCATTTTCAAAAACAAATGAGAGCTGCAAAATACTCACCATGCCTCTTAGAAAATACCTTGGGGGGTGTCTACTTTCCAAAATGGGGTCATTTAGGGGGTTTGTGCTATCTGGACATTTCACCAACTGTGTAACTGTGATAGGTAGTGAGGAGTAAAACCACCATTTTACGCCCTTAGAAAGCCTGAAGGTGGTGATTGGTTTTCGGGGTCCTGGACATGGCTAGGCTCCCAAAATGTCTCACACATGTGTAGCAGAATGTATTTTGGGGTGTAATTCCACATATGCCCATGGCATGTTTGAGCAATTTATCATTTAGTAACAACTTTGTGCAAAAAAAAAAAAAGATTGTCATTTTCCCGCAACTTGTGGCAAAATAAACGGCTGTGCGGCGTGCTGCGGGGTGTGAGAGCTCCACAACCCAGCTCTGTGCTGATCGCTCCGTCCTGGCCCCTCCCCTACGCGTCTTCGACACAGGGAGTCACGTGTCTTCATCAGGGGGATATTAGTAGGGGAGGGGCCAGGACGGAGCGATCAGCACAGAGCTGGGTTGTGGAGCTCTCACACCCCGCAGCACGCCGCACAGCCGTTTTTTCCTATGTTATGTTTGGTGCACATGAGCACCTTATAAATGTGAGTACCCCATGTGGGGATTGGATGTGATTTTAATAAAAGTATCCTACGGTATTATACTATATTAGCCTTTTTCTTTTATATGGTCTGATGTGAGTGGAGCCATAAAGAATCTAGTGTGGGAATCAGCTGTACCTAATACTGAGCCCAGGGGTGGCTCCAAAAGCGTGTATTGACACAATTAAAACCTGTGTCACACGCTCCAAGGTGAGCGCAATCACATTGGGGGTCACCAAGGCACTTCACAGCATGTTTTTCTTTGGGCACGTTTGATTCAAAACCGGAACTTTTTCTTTGAACCATCACCATTACACTGACATTTATTTGAACTTGGTCACTTTATGTTACTGGATTGGAAGATTCTTTCACGGATGTGATTTGAGCACCTTTGTTAGGGCGATTATAGTTTCAATTCGCCCATGCATGTGATTGATTTACTCTGTTTGTGTTTTACGAATATATATATTGTTTTATTTAATTTTTTTTCTTTTTCATTTTAATCACAGTGGATCTACATATGTGTAACATTTTTTAGCATATACACCTTATTAGGAATGATTATATTTTAATCACTGTGGATTGCATATTTATCTTATTACGTTTTTCTATGCACATTGCACTTTGTGTTTTATTGCACTAGATATTTTTTAGTGTGTTTGGTCATAGGATTCACACAGCAGGTGATCTTAGTAAGTGATCAGAGCTTTAGGATTCACACAGCAGGTGATCTTAGTAAGTGATCAGAGCTTTAAGCTCTATTTGATTTGCACGCTTTAGTATCTATGATTTGTACTTAGATTTACAGTTATTCAGTTACACCCCTAGGCGCGGCGCATTTTTTTCATATATCATTTATCGCACGGTCATGAATACGTGATCTGCGCCTGCAGCCGGGTAGCTGTTTGGTTGAATTTCCATTAAGGCACTGGATAATTGTGGCTCGCAGGATTTTTTTCCATAAAAAGTAGAAAATATAATTTTTTTCAAATTTTCCGGTCTTTTTCCATTTATATCACAAAAATTAAAAATCGCAGAGGCAATCAAATACCATCAAAAGAAAGCTCTATTTGTGGGAAAAAAAAGGATGCAAATTTCGTTTGGGTACAACATTGCATGGCTGCGCAATTACCAGTTAAAGCAGCACAGTGCCAAATTGTAAAAAGTGCTCTGGTCATTGAGCAGCCTAATCTTCCGGGGCTGAAGTGGTTAAGGTAGGCTCAGACAAAGCAATAAAAGCACATTTTATACAAGGAAGTCTGGGTTTTGTTTAACTATGCCCCATAAGCCCCTCCCACTGGTAAGAGTTTGGTCACACCCACATTTTGCAATGGTGTGCGCCGCAGGTTGTCCCTTGCCTCAAGTGTCCCTCATTTGGAAGTTCAAAAGTAGGGAGGTATGCAGAGGGTCCAGCTGACTGAAAATCTCTGGAACTAATTAACAGATTTTATTGAGGATCTGGTCTTGAGAGTCCACTGGAAAAATGTCTGTCTGATATTGGAAGGAGGCATCCGAATATCCAGGGACATAGTGAGTACAGACCTGAGTGCAGGATCCTGGTGACTATTGCTGCTGCTATCCCTTGTGTATAAGTACTAGTGCTTCCCTGACCTGGGAGATTTCTGGTGTCTCAGTGCAGTCCATTTTCTGAGCCATTACTAAAGGGACTGTCCTAAGGTGATGCGACAGGATGAAGAGTCTTCTCATTACTGTTTAGTGCTAATAGAGTATCCCAGTGCCCGCCACGGGAGCGTGCCCGCGGGTCCCGTGGACTCGCTGTCTGCCGGTGGCCCGCGATCGTGGCACGAAGAGGCAGAGCGGGGAGATGCCTATGTAAACAAGGCATTTCCCTGTTCTGCCTAGCAACATGACAGGGATCTACTGCTGGAGGAAAAAAAACTGCGATAGTCCAGTGAACAATAAGGGTGGACAAATCCCAAAAAGCTGCAATTAATGTGAGATAAACACAAACATAAAGAAAAAAGAAAAAATCGCGCTAAATAAAGTCCAAAGTGAAAAATAAAATTGAGATAAATACATAAAAAAATTGATGAATAATTGAAAGAAAGTCCCGATTGTTGGACAGATGATGCAGATAATTATTCGCCAGTAAGTGGGACACGTAAAATTATCACCATGTGAAATGCATGCTTACCAGATTGTAAGCCAAAACGTGCAGATGGCCGTAACCCCAGCCTGGGTTGTAGATCTTGTGAGATGAACCAAGACGTTTGGAATCCTCTCAAAGTAGATATGCATACGTTCCACAGATATTGGTATATATTAAACAATAAAAATTCATCATAGCGTGATACTGTAAAAATTATGAATTGTGCACAATAGATACAAAAAGCCCTAGCATCGTGACCAACCCAAGAAAGGACAAACGCCACCTTGTAAAAAGAACAACTATAAGTGTCCCGTCACCACACAGAGGGCCTCCTTACCAGATGCTGGAAAAAAACAGGCAGATGTCTCCTTTAAGAAGGCAAGATGTCAGCTGAACCCAAATAATTACTTGAATGATGGACGCTATATGGCGCTCACAGCGTGGGACCAAAGGGACCGTCAGACCATAGATGTCAATGGTTAGTGACCCAAGGGAAGATACAACACACTATAGCATAATACCATCAACACTGATTTAATAAAATAAGAAATGCACTTACAAAAAGCAATAAAATAATGCATAAAATTGTAAGCCGGCCGGCAATTTCCAAAAGCTCCCGTCCTCCTCGACGAGACAAGCGTGGTGACGTCAGCACGCACCTCCTCAGACGCGTTTCTCCATAGCTAACATTATCAATGTTACTTTTTTTTCGAAATTGTCACTCTTTTTTTGTTTATAGCTCAAAAAATAAAAACCGCAGCGGTGATCAACTACCACCAAAAGAAAGCTCTATTTGTGGGAAAAAAAGGAGGTCAATTTTGTTTGGGTACAACGTTGCATGACCGCGCAATTGTCAGTTAAAGTGACGCAGTGCCGTATCGCAAAAAAGGGCTTGGTCAGGAAGGGGGTAAATCCTTTCGGGGCTGAAGTGGTTAATATCAATTTGAATTAATATGAATTTATTGTTGTCCATTATTGGAACCTTTAGTGCAAGAAAAGCTCAAGAAAAACGCAGTCTGCAGTCTCTAACCATCTCTTGTATCATGTCTGCAATCTCCTACTTAAACGCACTGCTAATAGTATTAGCAAAATTTACATTCGGTGCACCTCTAGCAGACATGATACTTGAGATGGGCAGAGACTGCAGACATAGTACAGGAAATGGTCAGAGACTGCAGACATGATACAAGAGATAAATGCAGCCTCATCAGTGCCCGTCAAATGCAGCCTCACCAGTACCCATCAAATGCAGCCTCACCAGTGCCCATCAGATGTAGACTTGCCAGTGCTCATCAGATGCAGCCGTGCCAGTGCCCATCAGATGCAGCCTTGCCAGTACCCAACAGATGCAGCCTACCAGTGCCCGGTTCACACGGAGCTGTGTCACGGAGCTGGATTTAAATTACCCGGGCCGGACGGGCACAGTAACCAAGTCCCACCTCTTATGATAGACGTCACACCGATTCAATTTCCCGGCATTGGATCAGTGTGCCGCCTATCACAGGAGGCGGGACTTTGTTACAGCGGCCCTTGACACAGGGAGATCGCCGCTCTGCGTGACAAGGAGAAGAGGAGGAAGGGGAGGACTGGGGTGACACCCCCGCAATGTGCGGCAACCGGGGCAGAACACCCCCTTTTGGTGCCATTGTTGGCAGCTTTTTTTCTTTCGGCCGAATGAAAAACCACCATTTTTGGCCGATATGTTATTCATAACAATAAATGTTTCCATTATGATCTGTTTTTATAACATCCCCAAATGAAAGTTGAACAATAATTTAAAGAAATTTGTTTCATTTAGTCTGGCACCAAATTGTCTACCGGTATAGGGTGGAAATTAGAATGCTTGGGGAGAATGCATACGTACATGGAGAATATAGAATCTAAAACAAGGACCTGAAAGGTAGGAAAACTAACCATTTAGTCACAATGACCCCCATCATTTGAGTTGCCACTGAGTCATATGCAGCAGAACAGTATTCATGATATCCATTGATGTACATTACCACACGAGAGCCTTAAATATGAACAAAATTACCCGTTCATTTAAATCTGAATCCACTGTAATTTTCTGAAACTGTCAAATTCACCTCTTTCCAATAACCTGCAGGTGTTCTCTACACAATTTTTGTACAGAATGCCCCCATAAATGTAAATTATTGTCTGTGTGATTGGCTCAATGATTTTCCCAGAAGTTAGATGTTCCAGGACACATTTTAGGTGAAATATCTTATAAGGACACATTCAAACAGGCAGCTGCCAGCAAATTCTTGCCAGTGGAGGACATCTGCATACACACAGTATGTGCAAACAGCAGCGGGAGCTGCTCTGTGCAAATCATTGTCACCATCACCACTGTTAGCTTATGTGGGCAGTTATATGTGAATAGGGCTTTTGACCAGCCCTGGATGCAGACAGTTTGCATCCAAGGATGAAATTTCTGGCTGCAGCTAATCAACCATTTTGTATGCAGTCATAGCACAGAGAGCTGCTGCATACAGAGGTGGCCTATAGCCACCTTTGAAGGCAGCAGTCTATTCTCCTTCTATATTGCTTTTTACTGAGCCACAACTGACAGTACTGTAGATACATTTAGGGCTGCCAATAGAGGGGTACCAGCGGGCCTCCTGTAGAGGGCCCGGGCATACACGGGGGGGCCAGACAGCAGGGGTGATCGGTGCCACGGGGCAGGGGAACAATTACAGAACAAAGCACTATGTCTGTGCCTCTCCCTGCAGCAGCTGAAAGCCGGTTTCTCCTTCTCTCCCTCCTGCCAACTTTCAGCTACTGGAGGGAGAGACACAGTGCATCATTCTGTAAATGTTAGCCTCCAACCGCTGCACTGATTCCCCTCCCTGTGCTGCCCACATTTGATTCCCCCATGTGCCCGGTCCCACCATTATTCCCCCCCCCCCCTGCGCAGCGCTGCCGCTTCCCTCTTCTGCCAGCTGCTGTGGGTACACAGGCGGATGTAGAGTGGGGGAAGGGGTCGGTAAATATGTCATTTACCAGCCCCTTATTTTTGTTATTTGGACACAGTAAGCGATCGGTACCAATCGCTCCTGTGTCCATTCATTACTTAGCATAGCAAACTGTGCTATGAATGGACAGGACCGTCTGTGTTCTGTTCATTCATAATTAGTGCAACTGAGGCTACAGAGAAAGGAACTGAAGAAATCTGTATCGCAGATCGCAATTCTTTTGTTTAGACCCCTGATATGTAACCCAGCCCCCAGCATTGTAAAAATAATTGTAAAGAATAATTTAGAATTTGTAAAAAAAAAATTTTTTAAATGTTTTAAAAAATTTGAAAAAACTATTTTAAAAAAATTAAAATTCACATACAGTGCAATTGAGTAATTTGTTTTTATGGCTAAAACATCTGTTACTCTATGAGGATGTAGCGACTGTATGAACACAGCCACGCGTCCTAATCCGATAAGTGTGCAGGTGTGGGTGAGTGGCCCCGAATGCACACTGTCTGTGTTCGGGCAGTACACCCTTGTAACCACACGCCTGTCAAAGTAGAACCTGCAGCTGTGTTCGTATAGCTGCTGCGTTCCCACAGGGTAACATAGGCTTCCTGCACACAGCAATAGCTACATTTAAAAAAAAAACACTGATTCACACTGTACAGGCCACAGCACCTATGTGAATGAGCCCCAAGCCCCAAGACCTTATTTACATGCACAGCTTTATTTATTAACTCAATGCAGTTTTATCTTTTAGATTTAGCAGGAATTGTGTAACTTATGTTTGTGTCTGCTAATAATGATTTAGGTGTATTTATATTAAAAATCTAATTTTGATATTTTTTTGGGGGGAGGGGGTTGTCAGGTAGGCTGTACAGGGCCCTGTGATTTCTATTGGAAGCCCTGGTTATACCTCCAGCTCAGGGTAAATGATTATTTTAAAAAAATATGAAACTCTTTCATTACATTTAGTTTTCTACATACAAAAATAACACTATTGTGGTCAAGACTATGTGACATACAGCATAGTATACAGTGCAGTTGTCAGGAATGGGGGTGAAAAAAAAGAAGGCCACTGAGGTCCCGGAAAGGAACAACACATTTGATTTCCTTTCTGGCAGTGATCACTAAAGATCTACAGTAGGTGTCCCCAGCAATGAACAGCACAGATCTTGATATCCCCATCAGCGACCAGTACAGATTTCAGTACCCCGCCATTGGCTGAGAGCACTGATAAGATGCCAGTCAGCAGACCTTTTTGATCATGCCCCTTTCGACAGAAGCGGACCAAGCAGTCGGCTTGTCAGACATGCTGCCGTACACATGGGCTGAATGTTGGCCGGTTTCCATTGAACTGGCCGATGTCACCCAATATTCAGCCCGTGTGTACGGCCCTTAACACTTGCCTTCTTCTAGAGGGGTGCAAACACTGCAGTTTTCCTCATCTGAAAACTAAGACTTGCTCAGGCAATTATAACGAGTGCAGTCCCTCAAATAATAAGTCTGGAAGAATCAGTCTGAAAAGGACACGATGAAACAAAAGGAAAGCAAAAAGGAGGAGAGAGAAGCGCCAAGTCAATCCTTTAACCACTTCCCGCCCGCCCTATAGCGGATTGACGTCCGGGAAGTGGTTCAGTTATCCTGACTGGGTGTCATATGACGTCCAGCAGGGCAACATGCCGCCGCGCGCCCGCGGGGGTGCGCATCGCGGCGATCGGTGACACACCGCTACACCGTTCTTGGTAAGGAGCCTCCGGCTGATCACGATGTCAATAGGAAGAGCCGTTGATCGGCTTTTCCTCACTCGCGTCTGACAGACGCGAGTAGAGGAGAGCCGATCAGTGGTTCTCCTGACAGGGGGGGTCTTTGGTTTATTATTGTTTATCAGCGCAGCCCCCCCTCAGATCACCACACTGGACCACCAGGGATCTCCACTAGGACCACCAGGGAAGGGGCAACATGTGGATGGCCAGGTATGTACCCCATGGCCATCCACATGTGCCCAATGTGCCCAATCTGTGCCAATCAGTGCCCATTTGTGGCCCAACATGTTTCAGGTCTGCCCAGCAATACCACCAATCAGTTTATTCAGTGCCACCAATCAGTGTCATCAGTGCCACCTGTCAGTGCCCATTAGTGCCACCTGTCAGTGCCCATCTGTGCCCATCAGTGCCCATCAGTGCCACCTATCAGTGCCACCCATAAGTACCCATTAGTGCCACCCATAAGTACCAATCAATGCCACCTACGAGTGCCCATCAGTGCCGCCTACGACTGCCCAACGGTGCCACCTATGAGTGCCCATCAGTGCCGCATACCAGTGCCACCTATCAGTGCCCATCAGTGCCGCCTATCAGTGCCCATCATCGGTGCCCGTCAGTGCCACCTCATCAGTGCCACCTCATTGGTGCCACCGCATCAGTGCCCGTCAGTGCAGCCATATCAGTGCCCGTCTTTGAAGAGGAAAACGTACTTATTTACAAAAAATTTTAACAGAAACAAAGAAAAACTTGTTTTTTTTCAAAATTTTCGGTCTTTGTTTATTTGTTGCGCAAAAAAAACAAAACGCAGAGGTGATCAAAGACCACCAAAAGAAAGCTCTATTTGTGGGAACAAAATGATAAAAAATTTGTTTGGGTGCAGTGTTGTATGACTGCGCAATTGTCATTCAAATTGCAACAGAGCTGAAAGCTGAAAATTGGCCTGGGCAGGAAGGTGTCTAAGTGCCTGGTATTGAAGTGGTTAAACAGCTTAGGAATTTATTAAGTATATAAGTATAAATCAACACTAAAAACTTGCTTAAAAAATGTTGGAGCACTTGCAGAGTGCTAGAGCGGGTGGGAGCTTCCACATGCAATATCACAGGAGCACAGGAGAACCGCCGGGAAGTCTCTATTGAGGGATCCACGAGCACCGTGTGTTAGCCGCAGCTGGAGCCTCGGTAAGCCTCATTGAGACATCGGCTGTGTGGGAGTGGTCCGGGGCTGTCAAACTGGGGAGCCGCCCACACGCTGTCTGGCCAATCAGAACGCGCTTCGAAGGCACAGCCTCGCCTACTTCATCAGCTGATCCTCTAACAGTCACATCACATTTATATAGAGGATACAATTAACCCGCTCTGAGCCGCAATTAGCGATGAAACAAAAACTCCTTCTTCAGAACAGAAAAAGGTAGGCGTCTACAACAAAATTTGCAGAAACGTTTGCAGTATAGTGCCTTGGAAAAGTATTCGCCCACTTGGTGTGTTTCCTATATTGTTGCATTACAATCTGAAACTAAAAATTATTTTTGGTGCTTTGTACTATGTGATGTACATGACATGCCTATAACCTTGAAGTCAATAATTAAGACAAAAACTAAACTGAAATTTTTATTTTGAATAGCTATTTACCCCGTTTACTATTAACATCAGAAGTTCCATAATCAGATGATTACGTAAGGTTCACCTGTGTGCAAAGTGCCACTAGATAGGTCACATGATGTCAGTATAAATACAATATGCCAGTTATGAAAGGCTCCCTAAGCAAGCAGCATGAAGGCCAAGGGTCTCTTTAAACAGATTAGAGACATAGTTGTGGAAAAATATAGATCAGGGTTGGGTATAAAAAATATCCCAAACTTTGAACATCCAATGGAATTCTATTAAATACATTACAACAAAATGAAAAGAACACTACAAACAAAAGAAAAGGCCGCCCACCAAAACTCACAGTCTGGACAAGAAGGAAATGAATCAGAGATGCAACATAAACACAAACACAGCGTATGCTGCAAAGATCCACAATGGAAATTGGAAAATCTCTCCTTAGGACCATTTTAAGCCATACACTCCAAAGAGCGGGGCTTTGTGGAAGAGTGGCCAGTAAAAAGCCATTGCTTAAAGAGAAAAATACATATACAAATCTTGAGTCCACCAAACTACATGCAGCAGACACCCCTAACACATGGACTAAGGTTTTCTGGTCAGATATTACTAAAACTGAATGGTTTGGCCATCATGAGAAATGATACATGTGGTTCAAACTCAACATTTCCCATCAACCAGAGAACACCATCCCCACAGTGAAGCATGGTGGTGGCAGCATCATGGTGGGGATGCTTTTCATTGGCAAAGACTGGAAAACAGGACAGAAATGAAAGAACAGTGGATGGGACTAAATATCGGGAAAATCTTCAAGAAAACCTATTTTAGTCTACCAGAGATTCGAGACTGGGACCGAGGTTCACCTTCCAGCAACCAAGGTTCAGCTTCCAGCAGTACAATAACCTTAAACATACTGCTAAAGATACACTTGAGTGGTTTAAAGGGAAACATTTACAGTAAATATCCTAAAATGGCCTAGACAAAACCCAGACTAAAAATCTGTGCATAACTTGAAGATTGCTGTACACCAATGCAACCCATTCAACTTGAAGGAGCTGGAGCACTTTTGCCTTGAAGAATGGGCAAAAATCCCAGTGGCTAGATGTGCTAAGCTGATAGAGACATACCCCAAGATACTTGCAGCTGTAATTGCAGCAAATGGTGGCTCCACAAAGTATTTTTTTTTTTGAAGGGCAAATATTTATGCACACCACACTCAAGATTTCATTTTTTTCTTAACTATTGGGGGGGGGGGGGTGTTCCAGATTATATTAGGAGGTTTGGCATGCAGGTCTGAGTTTTTCTTTTAACTAAAGTTGTACATTAGTTATTTCCTGTGGTTCTCTATTACGTGAATGCATAGGATCAATCAGCTCTGCCCCTAATAAACAGTATTTCCTGGTGTCTCCATGGCAGCATATCTGTGATAAGCTCCGCCCCGGACTCCTCCCCTCACGATAGTTAATACATTATAAAAGAGAAAACTCTACCCCCCCAATAGCATTCTTCTTTTTTTCCTCATACCTGATCGATAGTGTTCAGTGCGGGTCCTTTGCCTCTGCCTTAGGCAGCTTCCATCTGGGTTCAGGCCTCTCCCAGATGCGGTCCCCTGTTTTGGGCTGCCAACGGCGCTGTTAAGAGGGGAGCCCCTTCTGTGGGTCTTTTGGGACAGCAGCGGTTTCCTAGCTTGGAACAACAGTCCTGCATTTTGTCCTAAGCTGATTTCCGCGGTGGGGGCAGGTAAGGGCTTCCTTTTCTACATGATTATGTGTTTCCCTGTGCTCCTGTTCTCTGTCCCTTCTCATACAGATCCTCTCCCGTTCCTCAGATGCTGAGCACCATGGCGTGAACGTGCTGCTGTGGACACTGTTTTCACTAGCTTGCGTAGCTGCCAATTGGCCGAGCGAAACTCCCGGCCGCTCAGCGCATGCGGCACCATCTTTTTTATGGGAAAAGCCATGTAGGCTTTCCCTCACTTTGGATGGGAGTGTCAGGAGGCAGCTTAGAGGGGGAGGGACATGTTATTCCGCCTCTCCTTTACACTATTTCGTTTCTCATGGCTTCATTAAAACCTTAGGCTCTTCCCAGCAGGACCTGCCTCTTGGATGCTCCTCCAGTCTCAGTACATTTCGTGTATGGTGAGTAGTCATTTTTAGGTTTTAAGAAAGCTGTTTATATTGTTAAAAAAAAAAGGGGGGGGGAAGGGAAAGTTTTTTTTAAAACATATTGTTCCTTTTCTTAAGCAATATTTATCATGGCTAAGTAGTGTTTTTTTTTTTTTTTGTTTTTTTTAAAAACACCAAAAGGAAAAAGAGAAGAAGGGGGAATTTTAAAATGCTGGGGTTTTTTGTTTTTAGGGTCAGGGGGAAAGGCTGTTCTTTCCCCGTTCATTATTTTAAGCTTCCCTTTACCTTTCTCTAGTGTTTGTTCTGCTGCTTTTCGCCCTGTTTGCCCCCACAGTTATGAGTCAGCCGCTGTCAGACCAAGACCCTCGTTTTCTTAGGTAAGGACTCGCAACTAATTAGGAGAAAAAAAAAAGCTTTTTGGTTTTGTTTTTTTTTTTTAAATTTAAAAGAGTGCCTTTACACTGTTACTCTCGTTTCAGCTCCTTACGCCAAGACATGTCTATTAAAACTTCTGGTCATCACAGTGGACACTCCCGGCCAGGCTCTAGTCACAGTCGGTCGACTAGTTCCCAACACCATTCTGATGGGAGGTCAGCATCTAAAAGACATCGGTCACCTAGCCCTTCCAGGCGGGAAAGTTCCAAAAAATGCCGGGCGTGTGGAGCAACCCCGATGCCAGATAAACTGATCTGCAAAGACTGTCTTCGGGGTTATGCTGAACAGGAAAGATCTAAAGCCCAGCAGGTGACGGACTTAATAAAAAAAGTTGTAAAGGACTCATTTCCTGAGCTAATGGACTTGTCTCCCTCGCAGGTCATAGCTAGTGGGCAGGTGCACCCTTCGGAGTCATTCCTGCCCGGCCCAGCATCAGTGGGTCCTGCAGTGGCCACATCAGTGCCACCTCCCCCGACCACAGGGGATAAAGATGAATCAGATGATTCCGTGGAGGAATCAGAGCCTTCGGGCTTCAACTTCTCTTTAGTGCAGCCATTTGTCTCTGCGGTCAAGCAGGCCATCGGCTGGGAGGAGACAGAAGAACCGCCTAAGAAGGCCAAGTCTTTTTTTCCATTTTTTAAGGAAAAACTTTCTTTTTTTCCCTTTATGGAAGAACTAAAGGATCTTATAGAAGGGGAATGGAAGAAGACGGACAAACGCTTCTCCTTAAACCGTCTTCAGAAATTGTATCCTTTAGCAGAGTCTGACTCTGCTCTCTTGGACACTCCTCCGGAGGTCGATGCTGCAGTGGTGCGCCTAGCTAAAAATATCACCCTACCAATGGAGGACTCAGCCTCCTTTAATGATCCGTTGGATAGGCGCATCGACTCGGATCTAAAAAAGGCCTACCAATTGGCAGGAGGAGCCTGCAGGCCAGCCATAGCTTTAGCATCAGTCTCTAATGCCATCAGGTTCTGGTCCAAGAACATTGAAGTGGCCATTCGTCAAGATGTTCCTAAAGAGGATATCATTAAAGCACTGGAGGAGCTCAATTTATCTGCAGACTTCGTGAGAGAAGCAGCAATTGATTCAGTGAGGTATTCAGCAAGAGCAATGTTGCACACGATTATGGCCAAGCATTTTCTGTGGTTGAAACCTTGGGCAGCTGATGCAGCCTCCAAACAGAGTTGGTGCAAGATCCCCTTTGATGGGAAAGCCCTGTTTGGGGATAGACTGGAGAAGGCAATTGCTCAGGTGACTGGTGGAAGATCGGGATTGCTTCCCCAGGACAGGAGGGTTAGGCGTTCTTGAGTTTTCGCCTCTAAATTCCAGTCCTCCAGAAACAGAAACTTCTCTCAGTTCCGTCAAGGCAGAGATCCCAAGAAAAATTGGAGAAGTACCCAGGCCACCTTTTTAAAGTCAAACAAACAAAGGAGTCTCCCCAACCCCCAGGAGGGGACGAAGACCTTTTGACAGAAGGCCACTCCAGCTTCCCTCAGTCGGGGCCAGGCAAAAGAGGTTTGCCGAAGTCTGGTCCAGCCAATGCAAGGATCCCTGGGTGGTATCCACCGTCTGTTTTGGACATTTTTGGATGTTTCTAGATCACCCTCCACAAGACTCTTTTGTCCTAACAAAACTACCAGCTTCTCCTCAGAAGGAGGAGGCTCTGCAAAAATATCTTCACCTGCTGCAGATTCAGCAAGCGGTAATTCCTGTCCCTCCTTCTGAAAGATTCACAGGTTTCTATTCTCCTCTCTTTCTTGTCCCCAAAAAGAGTGGAGAATGGAGACCGGTAGTGGATTTGAAGAGGTTAAATCGTTTCATTCATTTAGACTCCTTCAAAATGGAGTCCTTGCATACTATAATCCAGATGGTCCAACCGGGGGACTGGATGATCTTGGTGGACCTTCAGGATGCCTATTTTCATGTTCCCATTCTGCCTGCCTTCCAGAAATTTCTAAGAGTGGCGGTGGGTCCCATGCACCTCCAGTTCCAGTGCCTTACTTTCGGCCTGTGCACATCCCCAAGGATGTGCAGTTCTGGCACCCCTCAGGGAAAGAGGGTTGCGAGTTTTCCATTTTCTGGACGATATCCTGTTATTAGCCCCCAGTCCAGCACAGCTTCTGGAGCACAGAGAGGTTCTCCTGTCCACCCTGAAGAAATTTGGGTGGTTAGTGAATGCAGAAAAGAGTCTCCTGACCCCAACCCAGTTAATGATCTACCTCGGCACTCTTTTCAACACCTCGGCCGGAATGGTGCGTCTTCCTCCCCAGAAAATGGCTATTGTCTAAAAGATGTCCCATGTAAGAACACTTTCTCACCTATCAGCGTCAAACTGTATGAATCTAATCCGGACCATGTCATCCTGTATCTTGATGCTACCCTGGGCTCATTGGCATCTGAGGATTTTTCAGGTGGGCTTTCTGGCTTAGTGGAAGAGTAAGGCACTATGTCAGCGGATTTCGATCTCAGTTTCCATGAGGAGGGGTCAAAGAAGGATCTAATCTCAAGACCTCGTCTTCTTTAATGTCCTTCCTGGACCATCCTGACCACCGATGCGAGCTTGTTGGGTTGGGGAGCACATTGCGATCATCTTGCAGTACAGGGGAAATGGGACTTTGCCACGAAGGGGGTAGTCTCCAACATCTTAGAGTTGCGAGCAGCCTATTTAGCCCTAGTGAATCTGGAGGATCATCTACGTCAAAAGTCAGTGTTAATACGCCTAGACAACATGGCAGCAGTGGCGTATATTCAAAGACAGGGGGGAACCCACAGCATCCCTTTGCTAAAAGAAGTGGAGCCCATTATGTTGTGGGCAGAGAGGAATCTGCTGGATCTGAAGGCGGTCTACCTTCCGGGCCATCTGATCAGAGGCAGACCTTCTGTTTCGTTGTTTTCAAAACAACAACGAATGGTCTCTTCGCCCGGCAGTCTTCGACTGGATCTTGAATCTCCAGAATCCTCCAGAGATAGACCTGTTTGCCTCGGCAATAAATACCAAGCTGCCACGATTTCTCTCTCGCCTACCTCATCCTCAGGCAGAAGCAGTGGATGCCCTCTCGAGTCCATGGCATTGGAAAACAGCGTATGCTTTCCCTCCCAGGCCCTTGATCTCAAGGTTTCTACTCAGACTGACGAAAGAACCAGTCAAGGTGGTGACAATCCACCATACTGGCCGAGGAGGTGGTGGTTTCCCTGGGCAATGTCCCTCAGTACGTGTCGGCCTCTCAAAATTGCAGTACTACTTCAACTTCTCTCACAAGGGATATTTGTGCATCCAGCTCCTCACAAGCTGAATCTGCTTGTTTGGATGTTGAAAGGGAAAAATTCCAGTCTTTAGGTTGTTCTTCAAGTGTAATTTCAACTCTTTTGAAAGCCAGAAAACCTTCCAAGAATTATGTTTATTCAAAAATCTGGAATAAGTTCAAATTATTTGTGGAAAACAAGGGTTCAGACCCCACAGTTCCGTACACTGCTCTCCTCTTAGATTCTCTGCAAACTGGCCTAGACCTTGGTCTCGGTCTAAGTTCCCTTAAGGTTCAAGTGCCGGCTATTTTGGCAGCTACCCAAAAAAGATGGGCAGAGGACTCGCTCATCGTTCAATTCTTCAGAGCAGTCAAAAAAAATTCAAACTCCAGTAAGGCGGTCTTTTACTGCTTGGGATCTACCCTTTATGGAACCTGATGCTCAAGACAGCCTTTTTAATTGTGGTAACATCAGGGAAAAGGGCCTCAGAGTTGCAAGCGTTAGGGGCAGAAGATGAGCACATATCTTTCTTTCCGGATAGAGTGGAACTACGGACAGTATAGGGTTTTGTCCCACAAGTTTCTTCTCTGTCTTCTCTCTCAGAAGCCTGGGCACTACCTACCTTTATGGATCTGCTCTCAGGCTCTCTGCAAGAATTGGACATTTCCAAAGTTCTAAAATGCTACCTGCAAGCTACAAGCCCCTTTAGAGCATCAAACAGGTTGTTCATTCTTCCTTGGGGCAGAAATAGAGGGAAGGAAGCCGCATCAAGAACTATCGCCTCCTGGATTTGCAAGTTAATCCAAAAAGTGTATAGGGCTAGAGGGATAGATCCTCCGGTGGTCAAGGCCCACTCAATGAGGGCAGTCTCTGCATCATGGGCGGCAAGGGCTAATGTTTCTCTGGAGACCATTTGCAAAGCAGCCACTTAGTCAACCCCATACACATTAATGCATCATTACAGGATTGATCCAGGGGCACTCACTTCGGTGGAATTAGGAAGAAGGGTGATTGAGTCAGCTCTCGTGTTGCCTTATTAAAATTTTCTTTATGAACATTACCCACCCTGTTGTTATCAATTTAATTTATCACAGGTATGCTGCCATGGAGGCACCAGGAAAATGGAAAATTGTATCATACTTACAGTAATTTTCCTTTCCTGGTGCCTATCCATGGCAGCATACATGGTGTTAGATATAATAGGAGCATGCTATTGGGGGGTAGAGCTGTCTCTTTTATAATGGTTTAACTATCCTGAGGGGAGGAGTCCAGGGCGGAGCTTATCACAGGTATGCTGCCATGGATAGGCACCAGGAAAGGAAAATTACGGTAAGTATGATACAATTTTCCATTTTACTGGAAATTGTAAATATTTCATCCATAAAATTCTACTTGTAACCTTAAAGGTCAGGATAAGGATGTTTTAGAAGAAAAGGAGACTTATTCTTAGGCTTGAAAAGAAACAAGCAAACACGTGTATAAGTGATTAAAGGAAAGGTCTCTGCTGTTCTGTGGAATTTTCTACAGCTTGTGTAAGCAAAGCATTCTGTTTCCTTCTAAAAACTGAACTGCACTTCCCTGCCGTGTAAGTGCCTGGAGCAGATAACATTTCCTGACCGGACACCTAGCTTCATTCACCAAAATGCAAAGAGGGGTGATAGTACTGCGGTCTAACGGCTTAAAAGTGCCAATAAGAGTTTTTGAACTTGAATGGCTTGAATAAAATGATAAGAATGAGCTTTACCACATGCTAGAACACTTTGGAAAAAAAACATTGCTGCACAGCACTGATAGTAAATGGTGCCTTAAAGCAGTATCAAACTCAAAAGTAAACATTTGTTATATTGCAGCTTCCCGATTCTTAGATGTGATGGCTTCATTTGTTTTCTTTTTTCTTTCTTTCTTTCTTCTATTTTCACCTGGTGATCCTGCCAGCAAGTCTGCTGTTGTTCAAAAGATCAAGCCTTCCAGCAGATGTATCACTTACAGGGATGAGACAAACCATTTAACACCGGCAGAAGTGCTTACAACGAACATCTTTTATTTACATAAAACCCAAATGTAAAAAAAAAAAAAAAAAAAAATGTTGCTGTAACTGCTTATAAAGTATTACCTGGAGTTTTGCTATCTAACACTCATCTCCCCTTTCCCCAGGCTAACAATGTTGCTGTCCAAAGGTGCCCCCTGTCCTTATTCATCCAGATTGGGGGCACTCTAATACAGAAGGTGTGTTACTGGCCAGATCCCCAGGTTAAAACAGAGAGGAAAAAAGTCTAAAAAATGAAAACTGATGCAGCCACCACATCAAATGATTGGTAAGCTGCAATATATTACATTTTTGGTTTTGGATTGAATACCGCTTTGTAGATAACAGTACCTTTAAAGAGTACTATATATATTGAAAGGGCAAATAATTAACAGAATAGTACATGTGTGTTTTTGTATTTTCTATGCACCATTTTTCATTGCTGTACCGAGGGTGAGCGCCACATGCAGAGTCTAGTGCCAGAAGCTATGTTACAAGCTGGTCCTTGTCTTTCATGTGGTGGGGTCTGGGTATGGTTCACCGAGACACTCACCAGGGGTGAACAATCTGGAATCTGAAATCCTTTGCCTCAGTGGCGACTATGCATCTAGGTGGAGAAAGGATGATGTGAAGAACCAGGTATAGTCTTCAGTCTTCTCCTATAATCACAATCATATGCCAGAAACCTGCTCTCAGTAGACACATATCATCCATCAACTAATTATACAAGCAGAAAAACTAAGGCTTGCTGGGAGTGGGAGGAGTTATATGGGATGATCTAACAACTTTATTTGCCAGTGTCCTCACCTCAAGGTGGCAACTAATAACCCATGGTTAAGATTTTATTGTATGATTAAAAAAAGAGCATAGAGGTGAATGAGCAAAGACCTCTTTGCTGCTATCTTACACTGACCACAGGAGTAGTTTCCTTCCATATGGAATTACTGAATAGGCATATTACTATAGCTGTAGCGACAGATGTGGTTCATGGCTCTGAGCTTTTAATGAGAGGTATAAGCAGCATAAGTAGCACTCAATCGCCACTATTAAAGTGTATGTTGCCCTAACATTTCTAGCTGGTGCTGTCATGCACACCCCTCTCATCTTTACAAGCAGTCTCCACTCCTACCTCTCTGAGCCCCTTAAGCAGCTGAGAACACACACATTATATATATATATATATATACATATACATATACATATACACACACACACACACACACACACACACAGTGGAGTTTATTTACTAAAGGCAAATGGAAGTGCAGTCACTTTAGATCGGAGGGGAAGATGTGAAAGGAGGGGAAGCTCTGCTGATTTTATCATCTAATCATGTACAAGCAAAAATGCTGTTTTTTTTTCCTTGCATATCCCCCTCAGATTTACAGCAAGTGCAGTTTCAGTGCAAAGTGAAGTTGCCTTTAGTAAATAAACCCCAGTATCTCACAAAAGTGAGTACACCCCTCACATTTTTGTAAATACTTTATAATATATTTGCGACAACACTGAAGAAATTACACTTTGCTACATTGTAAACTAGTGAGTGTACAGCTTGTATAACAATGCAAAAATAGCACCTGCATAGCACCGGTAAAGTGCCTCTCCAGTGTGAAAGCCCGAGGGCTTTCACACTGGAGCGGTGAGCTTGCAGGACGTTAAAAAAACCGCCTGCAAGCAGCATCTTTGAGACGGTGAAGGAGCGGTGTATACACCGCTCCTAAACCGCTCCTGCCCATTGAACTAAATGGGCACTGCTGCTGAACTGCCGGCAAAGCGCAGCTGCAGCTGCTCTTTGCGGGTTGTTTTAACCCTTTTTCGGCCGCTAGTGGGGTTAAAACCCCACTAGCGGCCGAAACCCCCCGCAAAAATGACGGTAAAGCGACACTAAAAATAGCGCCGCTTTACCGCCAACACCCCAGTGTGAAAGGGACCTAAGTGAAAACATCCAAATTGGGCCCAATTAGCCATTTTCCCTCCCCGGTGTCATGTGACTCGTTAGGGTTACAAGGTCTCAGATGTGAATGGGGAGCAGGTGTGTTAAATTTGGTGTTATCGCTCTCACTCTCTTATACTGGTCACTGGAAATTCAACATGGCACCTCATGGCTAAGAACTCTCTGAGGATCTGAGAAAAAGAATTGTTGCTCTACATAAAAATGGCCTAGGCTAAGAGAAGATTGCCAAGACCCTGAAACTGAGCTGCAGCATGGTGGCCAAGACCAAACAGTGGTTTAACAGGACAGGTTCCACTCTGAACAGGCCTTGCCATGGTCGACCAAAGAAGATGGGTGCACATGCTCAGCGTCATATCCAGAGGTCATCTTTGGGAAATAGACGTATGACTGCTGCCAGCATTGCTGTATAGGTTGAAGGGGTGGGGGTCAGCCTGTCAGTGCGCAGACCATACGCCGCACACTGCATCAAATTGGTCTGCATGGCTGTCATCCCAGAAGGAAGCCTCTTCTAAAGATGATGCACAATTACTGGAACCATGTCCTGTGGTCTGATGAGACCATGATAAACTTATCTGGTTCAGATGGTGTCAAGCGTGTGTGGTGGCAACCAGGTGAGGAATACAAAGACAAGTGTGGCTTGTGTGGGAACCTTGAATGCCAACATGTATTATGACATACTAAAGAAGAGCACAACCCCCTCCTTTTCAGAAACTGGGCTGCAGGGCAGTATTCCAACATGATAACGACCCCAAACACACCTCCAAGATGACCTCTATCTTGCTAAAGAAGCTGAGGGTAAAAGGTGATGGATTGGCCAAGCATGTCTCCAGACCTAAACCCTATTGAGCATCTGTGGGGCATCCTCAAACGGAAGGTGGAGGAGCGCAAGGTCTCCAACATCCACCAGCTCTGTGATATCGTCGTGGAGGAGGAGTGGAAGAGGACTCCAGTGGCAACCTGTGAAGTTCTGGTGATCTCCATGCCCAAGAGGGTTAAGGCAGTGCTGGAAAATAATGGTGGCCACACAAAATATTGAAACTTTGGGACAAATTTGGACATTTTCATTTAGGGGTGTACCCACGTTTGTTGCCAGCGGTTTAGACATTAATGGCTGCGTGTTGAGTTTTTTTGAGGGGACAGCAAATTTACATTGTTATACAAGCTGTACACTCACTACTTTACATTGTAGCAAAGTGTCATTTCTTCAGTGTTGTCACATGAAAAGATATAATAAAATATTTACAAAGATGTGAGGGGTGTACTCACTTTTGTGAGATACTGTACATACACAAATGGTTTGCTTTGCATTTCTATTTTGAACCGAATGGGTTGTTTTACAAGGTAAAAGTTCATATATACTTTAGTCATTTTTAAACTCAAAAAAATTGTAATATTTTGCAACGTACCATTCTTTATATGTGGTGGTTACATTTGTTTTCTTTTTCAAAGCTTTTGTTCTTTTATTTTTACATGGTAATCCTGCCAGTAACACACTTCCTGTCCTACGGTAACATTTACTCACTTCATTGTCTCAGTAGGGGCGGCTCAGTGTTGTTACCCTAAGTTGCTCACCTGATTTTGCCCACAAACACCTCCACCTCTCCTCAACTCCCATTACATAGGGAGGCTTAGACTGTATTTCACAGAAAATAGCTAAGAATGATAACATTAATTCCACATGCAGTTATAAGGACACCTTTCTGGTAGAATCTGCTTTATTTTTCTATACTTGCAGAAATCTTGGCCTGAAATGAGAAAACGGATGCTGCCACCTCATCTAGGATTTTTTCTAGGTTTTATATATGCTTTCAGCTTGCAGTGGAGGACATCAGTTAAATGTGAAATTAAGAAAAAAAAAAAAAAAAGTTAAAAAGTATATTACTAAAGTTTCGACTGAACAACAGTGCCTCCAGCTGGACAAAAGAAGAACTATGCTAAGAGGATAACTATGCTAAAGCTATGAATTTACCACACATATATTGTGGTCATGCATTTGGCCACAAGATTACCTTATGACTGTCAGGGAAAGTGCTCTGTCGCATGAGAAACACTTTGAAGATGATACTATGTATATAGGGTACGTATAAAATAGAGCATAAAGAGAATACAGATTTTTCTCTTAGTGGGAATTAAAGTGCATCTTTTTATTTTATTTTTTCTTATTTATTTTACTCTTTTTTTTTTTAAAGTGTGTAAAAATAAAGGATGGATCAATTTTATTCCTATTACAAGGGATGTAAACATCCCCTGTAATAGAAAAAAAAAGCATGACAGGACCTCTTTAATGTGAGATCTGGGGTCAAAAAGTCCTCAGATCTCAAAATCACACTTAAATGCAATAAAAAAAAAAAGTCTTTTTTTTCAATAATTATTTTTTTCCCCTTTAAGGCCATTGGGCAGAAGTGACGTTTGATGTCACTTCCATTATCCAATGGTATGGAGTTGAGTGGGGGCCATCATTCGACTTGCAGCCTCTTAGGGCAAAGGAGCGGAACATCTCTGCCGCTACAGGTGGCTCTGGTAAGTGGTGGAAGGGGGGTGGGCACCTCTCCCGCCGCAGAAAAAACTGATCTCGCGGCGAATCCGCCGCCAAGGCCACTTTTATCTGAAAGCCGACCGCCTGTAGTTTTTAACAATACCGGGGTTATGGCAGCTATCTGTACCAACGTATAATGACATGGGGCGGTCCGGAAATGGTTAAATGATAGAAAAAGCAATCAACCAAAAAAACACGATAAACGTTAAAAATTGAGTTGCAGTTCAGTGAGCAAAATAAGTATTTAATCCCCTACCAACCATCAATTATTCTGGCTCCCACAGCCTGGCTACACAGTATGTGGTTATGTGGTACACAGATTAGTCCTTTAAATTTAAGAAGGTGCCCCTAACGACAACTCGTTATGTGTATAAAAGACACCTGTCCACAGAATATCTTTCTTCCATATAGCCTAGGTTCATACTGACAACAGGAACTCGCACAATTTCATTCCCGCATGTCAGTTCCAACTTCGGGGGCAAAAAGTGGTACAGAAACGACTTTTGGGAATCAGTGCGGCGTCGCACTGATTTAGACAGCGCCATTGCTGCAGATTTGGCATGCGATTTGACTCTTTGGCATTACCTAGATTGAGCTCTTTGGCATTAATAGAGCTCTTTAGCATTCACTAGATTCGTCGTGTTTGGAGGAAGAAAAATGCTGACTATAACCCTAAGAACACCATCCCTACAGTCAAGCACAAGATGGAAACATTATGCTTTGGGGCTGTTTCTCTGCTAAAGGTACAGGCCAACTTTGACGCATTAAGGGGCCAATGAAACTTTCTTCCCTCAGCCAGAACACTGAAGATGGGTCTTCCAGCATGACAATGACCCAAAGCATACTGCCAAGGCAACAAAGGAGTGGCTCAAGAAGAAGCACATTATGGTCATGGAGTGGCCTAGCCAGTCTCCAGACCTTAATCCTATACAAAATGTATGAAGGGAGCTGAAACTTTGAGTTGCCAAGCGGCAGCCAAGAAACCTTAAGGATTTAGAGATCTGTAAAGAAGAATGGACCAAAATCCCTCCTGAGATGTGTGCAAACCTGGTAACCAACTACAAGAAACATCTTACCTCTGTGCTTGCCAACAAGGGTTTCTCCACCAAGTACTAAGTTATGTTTTGCTTGGGGATCTGACACTTATTTTACTCACTGAACTGCAACTCAAATTATAACATTTTATATCATGTTTTTTTTTTTTTCTGGATGTTTGGTTGATATCCTGTCTCTATCATTTAAAAAACACCTATGATAAAAAACTATAGGCCCTTCATTTCTTTGTAAGTGGGCAAACTTACAAAATCTGCAGGGGATCAAATAAATATTTTCTCCACTCTAATGCCCCATACACACGGTCGGACATTCCGACAACAAAATCCATGGATTTTTTCAGACGGATGTTGGCTCAAACTTGTCTTGCATACACACGGTAACACAAAGTTGTTGGAAAATCAGATCGTTCTGAACGTGGTGACGTAAAACACGTATGTCGGAACTATAAACGGGGCAGTAGCCAATAGCTTTCGTCTCTTCATTTATTCTGAGCATGCGTGGCACTTTGTTTGTGCGTCGAATTTGTGTACACACGATCGGAATTTCGGATTTTGTTGTCGGAAAATTTTATAGCAAGCTCTCAAACTTTGTGTGCCAGAAAATCCGATGGAAAATGTGTGATGGAGCCTACACACGGTCAGAATTTCCGACAACAAGGTCCTATCACACATTTTCCATCGGAAAATCCTATCATGTGTACAGGTCATTAGGGCTAACTATTTTGTTATGTTTTATGTTCTCCTTTAATCCACATTTTCCAACTAATCCCAACATAATTTGTCATAAAATAAAACAAAGGTAAGAAAAATTATTTTATTTTCTAAATTAGGTTCTTCCATACGTACCTGTTGCTATCTTACAATAAAAAAATAATTGCATACACCAATTTTGCTTGTCATTTTTCTTTAACAAAAAAAAAAAGTGATAACTTTTTATAATGGCAAGATTTTCATAAAAAAAAAAAAAAAATCATCATACATGACAGAGAATCCAATATTTGAATAATCAAGAAGACATTTTCTTGTAAAGTAATAGCTTAAACATTGACATATATACAATAATTGACATGTTTATGTATAAACTGAGAGGAATGAGAGCTCTTTAAAATGGAAACAAACTAAAAAAAAAAATTTATAGGCAACATCAAGAAATGTTAATTGTGCATAAGCAGTACCCTAAAAAAACAAATCTACCCTTTATCTGTATTTACTCACAAAAAGTGCACTTCCTGGTATGTGAGTGTGCCTTGATACTCTTGTGCCTTATAGCTGTACATCTGTGCGGTATCATCTAAAGCTAGCCATAGTTCAGCAAGCGATCATCAAATTTCAATCCATGGATGGCCATTCCCACTCCACAGAAAGCAATTAATCGATCGACTTCTGTCAAATGGAAATGTTGGAAAATTTTTGTAGATCAGCTGCTGCAGAGGCACTGTGGGAAGAATTCTTCCATCCACCTCACTTTTGTGAATGAGGAAATCCGCCCTTTTTTTTTTTGATCGACCTGCTGGTTGTCTATGGCCAGCCTAAGGCACTGCTCCTGCAGCTGTTAATCTCATGGGATCGGAGGGTTGATTTACTAAAGGCAAATAGGCTAAATTTGCCCCAGAGCTTAGTGAATAAGCTGCAGTTTCACTTTGCAATGAATACATAATCATGTATATAAAAAATAAAAATTAGCTTGCAGCTTGCACATGATTGGATGATGGGAGTCAGCAGATATTCACCTCATTCACCAAGCTATGGTGCAAAATCCCCTGCAAAGTAAACAGTCTATTTGCGTTTAGCTCACCATGCTGGAGAAGAAGCTATACTGACAGACCAGCAGTGCATGGATCTCCCCTGCTCCTGGTTCATCAGTTTTATTTATCTGTTCCTTCACCTCTCCTGCTACCTACAGAACAATAACCCACCAGTCACCTGATCAGTGGTCACCAGGGAGCTGCTCTGACAAAAGAAAGTAAAACTATCTCCTCTACAAAGATGGCTGCCTCCGCAGAGTCACAGTACAGAACAAGGCACAGTGTCCGTAAAAGAGGAAAGACCAAGTGTAGGTAAGCCACAAGCAAAATTGGAAACTGGATTCCATTTCTCCTTTGCTTGTGTTTCTTAGGAACAGCTTTGACAGTTCAGTGACCCATGTGTCATTTAATATACTTAGAGCAGCACAGTGCTCAAAACTACAGTAAGCCACTTTATTCAAAAATCCTAAATTCATTACATTACATATTTATTTTTTTCACATATTTACATAGCACCAAAGATTATGCAGTACATTACAGAGTACATAGTTTGTGTTCACATCCCTGCGAACTAGAAGCGTTCGGTGTAATTTACCAGCCAGTACCACCTACATACAAGCAACAAGACCTGTACTCTAGGCCTGAAGCTAGTTAAATCTAAAGCTGTTTTAGGCAACAGGAGGAATCCAGATCATCTGAGAAGGAAGGATGTACTGGAAATGGAGCGAGTACAAAGAAGGGCAACAAAGCTAATAAAACATTCTGGTGGATATTAGTTATGAGGAAAGGTTGCGAGCACTGAACTTATTCTCTCTGGAGAAGAGACGCTTGAGAGGGGATATGATTTCAAATACCATACTAGTGACCCCACAATAGGGATAAAACACACGTGGCCACTCATTAAAATTAGAAGAAAAGAGGTTTAACTTTAAACTACGTAGAGGGTTCTTTACTGTAAGAGTGGCAAGTATGTGGAATTCCCTTCCACAAGCGGTGGTCTCAGCAGGGAGCATCGAAAGATTAAAAAACCAATTAGATAAGCACCTGAACGACCGCAACATACAGGGCTATACAACGCAATACTGACATATAATCATACACTTAGGTTGGACTTGATGGACCTGTGTCTTTTTTCAACCTCACCTACTATGTAATCTATGTAACTAGGAGAAAATTTGTTTATATACTAGTATAATATAAAATGATATATAGGTGAAAATGTAACACAGGACATTGGTGCTGCGCGAAAAAAAATCATAGCCTTTATGCCACTATGCTGTATGTACTTTGAAAGATTAAACTGCCTTGTAAACACAAATTATTGAGGAACAGTTCTTTTTCAAGGCTGTTTTAGGGCCAAATCACATAAGAACCATTGCTCCTTATCCTTACCACAGGCGAATGAGCTTGGATCTGCAAGCGGGTGCCAATGTGATGTTAATGGCACCCCAAATGCAGATTGCAAATGCAGTGCATTTGTTGGCACCAAAACGCATTGCACCGCAGTACCAATGCGATTTGGTGCATTGTTTTTAAAAGCAGTGGCCCAGTGCATTTATGCAGCCCATTCAAATGAAACATGTACACAAACGTGTGTGTTCCTGTGCAATCCCGGTGTGAACCAGCCCATAATAAAAATGACCCATGAGCTGAATGTAAAGGAGCCTAATCTCCTTTCCTAATGGGTTTTAGAAGAAAAAAAAAAAACAAAACACACCATATGTACAGATAACTGTGATCCTGCAGTATTCTAGATAGGCTGTAAAAGTATTCCTAAACATTCTTACTGAATAAAGCCAAGGACAATATTAGAAAAGAGAATCATGGAGAGTTCTACTGTAAACTTTGAGAATTGCTTGACAGTGCTTGCAGCTATAGAGATCAGTAAGTACTTGTTTTAAAGCTTATTTACTGCATAATAAAAATGATGTAAGTATTTAAAAGTCCATAGCCTGGCCACAGTTTTACTTTAATTCAAGTCATTGACTCAAAGTACTGAAGTCAAAGGGTTAGTGTGACAGAAACTAGCATTTTTTTAATAGATCAGAGATGAACAATGTCAAGCTATGTATTTGTCAGACGGCTGATTTTCTTTACAACAGTAAATGATATATTTTTTGAAATTCACATTGTTCAACTACCTAAAACGGACCCCATAACATACAAGTCAACAATATATAATTTTTAATGCAGTACAATGTGTCCTATAGTAATCCATTAAATAGATCTGCAATATGTGGCCTTGGAAATCACTGGTGTACACTCAAAAGGAAATCCTTGGACATGGTTGCATCTTCATCATTTAGATTTGTGATTGGCATAGTTTGGGAAACCAAACTGGGAGATCATTATATTGGAATATCTCAGGGGCATCTTCTCATATATGCCCATCAACTTGTTAAGACAATAGGACCTCTGCAGGAGGTGCTCAGGCCGGTGCCACATCCCCGTGTAGCCACTTCCCGCATCCTTCTCCAAGTTCCTCATATCTATTGGTTTTACCAGCACACCAGAAGCTTTCCCTGTATAATTTGCTACCAAGAAATTCATTGCAATATCATCACAGTTCTGTGTCTGGTCAATCATATTATGGATTGAGGTGGGTTGTTCCTGGAAGAGCTTCAGGTAGTCTTTGTGAAAAAATGCAGCTCCAATAAGTATCAGGGAGTACATGTCACCAGGCCCTGAGTCCACTTGCAGTTCAAAGCTACCATAGCTATATATTCCAGAAGGCGATATAACATGCTTCCTAGGCACAAAGCCAACAATCTGACTGGGAAATTGCTAGAAAAAAGACAAAAAGGAAACTACAATAAAAATAATGATTTCACAAAATCAGATTTGTTTCAAAGATAATACAACTTGAAGAATGTAATCAAGTTTGATTATAGAACAGAAACAAACTACTGTGGTCTTTCACATTTCCAGCTTTTCTTCTAAAAAAGATGTTATCTTGTCTTTATAGAATCCAAGATACACAATGTGAATCACTGACATTTCATTATACGCAGGAGGTCATCATAATAAAAAGATCTACAGCAGTGTTATTTCAAGACTTGAAATGAATATCATTCATTAGTGCTACCCTGTTTAAAGAAGCACTTAAAGAGTATTTTAATTATTGTTCCACGGTCCAGCGATGCGGCCGCACGGAGACCTGCTTCTCTCCTGTTCCTCCCCTCGGCGCCTCTATTGAAACTGTGGGCACCCGGCCGTAACAGCTTGCGGCTTCATGGCCGGGCATGCACTGCGCATGCTCTCCCAATGGACAGGCAATCTGTCTTGTGTCACAGAAGATTGCCGAGAGGGAGGGGCCGCCTAGAGGGGAGAGGAAATGTGGCATGTAAGTGGGCGAGGAGTGCCCACTTTTGGGTGGAACTCCGCTTTAAAATCTGTATTATGAGTCTAATGCTTTATAAACAGCAATTGGTAGCATAATTCTACGGTATATATTAGCACTACCTGCTGAGAACAATAGGCAATTTTCCATTTCAGTTTCCTATTTTACAAGGTGATCTTCTGCAGTTGTTTCCTTTCAACATCACCAGGACTGAAAGCTGAGCTTCGGGATGATATTAAAGGATCAAATGAATGTTCTGCAATAATTTAAACTGCATAAAATGTATATTTCAAATGCAAACACTCTTTGTTAAAGGGAAAGTAACACCTTTGCTTAAAATTGTACCTATAGGTAAGCCTATAATAAGGCTTACCTGTAGGTAGAGTGAATATCTTCTAAACCTGCATTGTTTTACACTGCATGAAGCCACTGGCGCATGCGTTCTGAAGGGACAGTATACACGCGCCATCCCTTCAGAGCTCTGTGCTGTGGTCCATGACTCCCACTCGTTAGTGACATCACAGTGTGGCCAATCAGATGGCTGGAGGACGCAAACCCAGGAGGAAGACTGAGTGAAGATGAAAGTGCCTGTCAGTGGTGACAGCACGGTGTCGGAGGGCTTCATTCTAACGTAAGTATTTCATAATGTATTATGCCTTTACCTTGCAGGGTTTAAAAAAAAAAAAATGGTGCAGTTTGCTACCGCTTTAAATACCTAAATTTGACTTATCGGCCTTTTTTTTCCAGTGCAGCAGAGCTCAGGGAAGGAGAAGCAACACAAGGAGCCAATCAGAACTGCTGCAGACAGTAGAACGACAGGTGAGCTCATGCATGGGCTGCTTCTCCTTTCAATGTCCAGTTATAGGGTGGGAATGGGTAGGAGACAGTGAAAACAAAATTAATAATAAATTCTGCTCCCCTGCTAGACAGGGCTATGCTGTTGGAAAGAGCTGTGTAAAATTTCAGGACTGAATGGACTAATGCAAATCCTTTGACAAGTAAAATAGCTCACATATGATCTGAGTGTTTAGCATGGTGCAAGCTGAAGTTTTTTGTTTTTTAATCCCTACAGCTTTAGTTAAATCATTTACCTGTTATTAAAAGGGGTTGTAAAGGTTCATGTTTTTTCACCTTAAAGCATCCTATACGTTAAAGGTGAAAAAACACCTAGCAGTCACCAGCCCCGGTTTTACTTACCTGAACCCCTTCATCTCTTCACCGGGAACGCGCCGTCTCTCCCTCCACGGGCTCCCGGCCCTTGATTGGATAGATTGATAGCAGCGCAGCCATTGGCTCCCACTGCTGTCAATCAAATCCAATGATGCGAGTGTCAGGAACGGGGCCGAGTCCTGCATTCGGCCTCTATGGACGCCGAATGCTGGACTCGGGAGCTCGCCCGCAAGGTGACCCCCTTGGGGAAGCGCTTCTCCGAGGGGGTTATCTGATGTGGGGAGGAGCCGCGAGCGCCACCGGGGGACCCCAAAAGAGCAGGTTCGGGGCCAATCTGTGCAAAACGAGCTGCACAGTGGAGCTGCACAGTGGACTCACTCCACCAGACCCAGTGGACGAAAAGGAGGTGGTGTCGGACTTCTCCTCTCCCCACAATGCACCTTCCAGGTACTGCCCACACCTCCCTCTCTTTCCACCTGCTCTTTCGAAATGCACTGCATTCATCTTTTCTCTCCAGCTTGTCTGAGGGTCGCAGTCATTTATCGTCCTCCTGGACCAGTGTCACGCTTTCTGGAGGACTTCCCTGCATGGCTACCCTATTTTCTCTCATCCGAAATGCATGCCATCATCCTAGGTGACTTTAACATTCCAATCAATGTTAATAATGCTACCACTTCTAAACTACTCAACCTAACCTCCTCTTTTAACCTAACACAATGGACACAAACCACCACTCACTCCAACGGCAACGCTCTCGACCTTGTATTCTCCCATCGCTGCACTCCCTGCAATCTCTCCAACGAACCCTTTCCTCTCTCTGATCACAACCTTATCCGTTTCACACTCTCCTTGTCTCCTATATCCCATGCTGCCAACCCACAAACCACTACCCGCAGGAACCTTCGCAACCTCAAACCTTCCCTTCTTCACTCTGCTACTGATGGCCTTTATGACAAAATCGCACCCCTGTCCTGCCCAGACCTAACCACTTCCATCTACAACACCATGTTGTCATCCTCCCTAGACGTACTTGCTCCTCTTTCTACACGCAGAACCAGGCCCCATCTGCCTCAACCCTGGCAAACAGACGACACCAGAAGTCTCAAGAGACACAGCCGTGCTCTTGAGCGAGCATGGCGTAAATCTAAATCCCTGCAAGATTTTACCCTCTACAAATCTGTCCTTCTCAAATACAACTCCTGCCTCCACACGCTCATCAAAACCCTCTCATCCAAACCTCGTCAACTCTTTTCTACCCTTAATTCCTTACTTCACCCCCCACCCACCAATTTGCTTACCGCTCAACATATTTCCAACCACTTCAATAGCAAAATCAACACAATTCGCAAGGAGATATCCAGCATTCAAATTTCTCCCCTACCCAACATATCAGTTCCAACACCACACACAATACTCTCCTCCTTTTGCCCAGTTACCACAGAAGAAGTTGATAAACTCCTCTCCATGGCCCACCTCACTACATGTCCCCTGGACCCTGTCCCCTCAATTACTGCGACCACCTTCCCACTCTATCCTCAACTCCCTAACACACATCTTCAACCTCTCCCTCTCCTCTGGCACCTTTCCTTCCTTGCTCAAACATGCACTGGTTACCCCCATACTCAAAAAACCCTCACTAGACTCCACCTGTTTGAATAACTTAAGACCTATCTCCCTTCTCCCATTTGCCTCCAAGCTCATCGAACACCTTGTTCATGACCAAATGAGTCGCTACCTCACGGACAACAACCTTCTCAACCCCCTACAGTCTGGCTTCCGCCTACAACATTCTACTGAAACTGCCCTACTAAAACTCACCAATGACCTAATAACTGCCAAAACCAATGGCCACTACTCCATACTCATACTTTTAGACCTCTCTGCTGCCTTTGACACAGTTGACCACCTGCTGCTCCTCAGCAAATTACACTCCCTTGGCCTCCGTGATTCTGCATTATCCTGGTTCTCCTCCTACCTATCTCAGCGCACTTTCAGTGTCACTTACAACTCCATCTCCTCCATTCCCCTTCCTCTTTCTGTTGGGGTACCCCAAGGCTCCGTCCTTGGGCCTCTCCTTTTCTCACTCTATACCTCTTCCCTGGGCCAGTTGATAACCTCCCAATACCACCTCTATGCCGATGACACACAGATCTATCTCTCCACTCCTAAACTCACCCCCACTATCTCCTCACGGATCTCAAAGTTGCTGAATGACATATCGGTATGGATGTCACACCACTTCCTCAAACTTAATCTTTCTAAAACTAAGCTTGCTATATTTCCTCCTTCACGGTCCCCCTCCTGTGACTTCACCATTAATATCAACAACACAACCATTGGTCCCTCCACACATGCCAGGGTCCTGGGTGTAATCCTTGACTCTGACCTCTCCTTCAGCCCCCATATCCAATCACTGGCTAAATCCTGCCGCCTTAACCTCCGCAACATCTCCAGAATTCGACCCTTCCTGACTAATGACACCACAAAGCAACTTATTCACTCCTTGATTATTTCCCGCCTCGACTACTGCAACTCTCTCCTTAATGGCCTACCCTTTAAGCAGGCTATCCCCCTTCAGTCTATTACGAATGCTGCTGCTAGACTAATACAACTCACTAATCGATCCGTGACCGCTGCTCCTCTCTGCCAATCCCCTCACTGGCTTCCCCTACCCTACCGTGTAAAATTCAAAATGCTAAATATAACATACAAGGCCATTCACAACATCGCACCCATCTACATCACCAATCTCATCTGCAGATATCGCCCAAATCGCCCCCTCCGCTCCTCCCAGGACCTCCTGCTCTCTAGCTCCCTTGTTACCTCCTCCCATGCTCGCCTTCAGGACTTCTCCAGAGCCTCTCCCATCCTCTGGAATTCCCTGCCCCAGTATGTCCGATCAGCCCCTACCCTAAAAGGCCTTTAGGCTACTTTCAGACTGAGGCGCTTTACAGGAGCTACAGCACTTAAAATAGCGCCTTTATAGAGCCTCTCCCGTGTCTCCAGTGTGAAAGCCCTCGGGCTTTCACACTGGAGCGGTGCGCTTGCAGGACGGGAAAAAAAGTCCTGCAAGCCACACCTTTGCAGCGCAGTGAATACACCGCTCCTAAAGCGCCCCTTCCCATTGAAAACAATGGGGCAGCGCCACAAACCCGCCGGCAAAGCGCCGCTGCAGCGGGCGGTTTTAACCCTTTTTTGGCCGCTAGGGGTTAAAAACTCCCCGCTAGTGACCGAATAGTGCCGCTAAAATGAAGGTAAAGTGGCACTAAATGCCCCACAACGCCCCAGTCTGAAAGTAGCCTTACAGTCACTTTAAGTACTTCCCACAATGTGCAGGCAGGTGGATCCTGCAGTAATGTTCACTGCAGGAATGCCTGTCCTCTTCCCGTCACTGAACTTCCAGTATTACAATTGTTGACAGCTTCGGGTCTCAGGCAAAACTGCAGTACAGATGATCCTATGGGATAAACCCCCTCCTCAATAGAGAGAAAAGTTCTTTCATTGAGCTTGGGCACCATTCTGTGACTGAGAATGGAGGAGTCTGATCAGTCACAGTATTCTCTCCCCCATTCACAGGTCATGTTCTCAATAAAGGAAGAGGAAGGAGAGGAAGGAGAGGATGTGTCACTATCAGACCTGTACTGCTGTTCTGCCTAAAGACCCAAAGCTGTTAAACAAAAGTTAATATAGTGCAGCTTACCGGTCATTAGATGTGGTGGCTAATTAGTTAATTATTTTCAGGCTAAAATTCATTTTCAGCAAGAACAAAAAAAATACCTGTTGATCTTGCCAGAAATAAGGTGTGCTTTTCATTTACTGTGAGCTGAACAAAAACAAGGTTATTTTTTTTTCTTTGAACCACTAATCCCATCACCCCCATGCAATGGAGATGAACAAAGGCAGACATGTTTGAATTCTAGCCTGGGTGACCAGCATGACTCCTAAACCAATAGATACAGTAGGGAAAAAGAAAAACTGTATCCACTCAGGAATATTCACAGATTACCGAAAAGCCTGACAAAAAAAAATAAAAAAAAGGGAAGAAAACTAATGTCACCCCATCTCATCTAAAGAGTGGCAAGCTACAACAAACTATGTTTTTGGTCTAGGTACACTTTAAAGCCCAAACTTTTTTTTTTTTTTAACTTTGTATAGATTACGGGATGAACTGCTATACATTTTCTTTTTGCTTTGTCCCTTTGGGGAAATTTCACCTTGCTACTTGTCACAACAATGAGGAAATCCCTCCAAAATAAGGGGAGAGACAATTTTCACCAAAACAAGTGTCTGTGTTAGAAGACTTTGCCTTACTTCACATTCTGGTGACAACTGTAAAATGTTTAATTTCACATCACTTTCTGTCAATGTAACAATGGTCACTGGGACAATTAGTGGGTGAATCTCCTCAGAGCGGGCACAAACAGCAATACAGACCTGACATGTTCAAATTTTTACAGAGTCCATCAGTTTCTAAGAAAAAAAAAAAGAGGCGTTGGCTTTAGATACACTCTCCTTTCACTATAGGAAGCTTTCCCACCGAAGGCATACCTGTAAAAGAACAATGTAAATATTCACCTTTCTCTCAAGCCATGCCACAGAACTGTGTGCTGATGCCAAGATATTGGCCCTTGAAGTCCTCTGACAAACTGAAACTTCTAATGCCCCGTACACACGGTCGGATTTTCCGATGGAAAATGTGTGATAGGACCTTGTTGTCAGAAATTCCAACCGTGTGTGGGCTCCATCACACATTTTCCATCGGATTTTCCGACACAAAGTTTGAGAGCAGGCTATAAAATTTTCCGACAACTAAATCCGTTGTCGGAAATTCCGATCGTGTGTACACAAATCTGACGCACAAAGTGCCACGCATGCTCAGAATAAATAAAGAGATGAAAGCTATTGGCTACTGCCCCATTTATAGTCCCGACGTACGTGTTTTACGTCACCGCGTTCAGAATGATCGGATTTTCCGACAACTTTGTGTGACCGTGTGTATGCAAGACAAGTTTGAGCCAACATTCGTTGGAAAAAATCCTAGGATTTTGTTGTCGGAATGTCCGATCAATGTCCGACCGTGTGTACAGGGCATAAGAGCAGTGAATTACGATAGCAAGGTAAAATGTGCATTTTACTGCGCATTACTGCCACATACGGCAACATATTTACCAGCATTCATTGCACAGCAGTGCACTGAATGGGCCGTAAGCCTGAGCTCTGGTCAAACAACTAAACATAAAAAATATCAAATATATATATGGAAGCAGTGTTACCTGCAAAAGGATTTGTATTTCTTTCCATGAATGCTTGGGATTTCTGTCCACCCACATCACATAAGATGGCCACTTACTGTTAAAGCCAAATGCCAGCTGGGGCACCCCCCAGATCCCCTTCCCCTCAGCTCTCGCCATGCATTTTAAAGGCTTTTTTTCCCCCTTACCGGTTTTCCTAATTGGAATGGTACCTCAACACACCCGCAAAGCAGCATGAAAATGTGGGGTACATTGCTTTGGAATAAATGGTTGAATGTCCATTTTTTATGTACAGTATTGCAGCCTACCGGTCCTTAGATGTGGTGCATTTTCTCTAGTACACCTGCCCATAATTCACTTCCGGTTGTAAAGTGACAACCATATTGAGCAGCGTTGTCACCCCAGGACAGGGAGTGTGTTAGGACTACATAACACCTACCTCTCTTCTTTATAAAACTTCTTCCCCTTGGGTTTCTTGTCGTAGTCTTTGCTAGTAACTGCAAACCAAAGTTTGAGACTGACAGAAAACTGACATAAGGCTACAATAAAAGGGCCTACACAGAGTAATTTTAGTTCTAGTGATGTAAATAAATGTCTTTTAAAACAGTCATTTTGTTTAATTACTGACATAATATGATCAGTAAAACTGGGTTGAAGAATCACAGTTCAGACATCATCTGTTTTAATTACCTGCCATATGGAGAAAGCAAAGGAGATGTCATATGCACTAAGGAGTGTGTCATCATCCATCATTAACACAGCTGTAAGAGACAAATAGTTCATGCTCAGCATTAATGCAGTGTTCAATCCCTCACTGCCAATCAGTAACAGTAATGTGAACATTGTGTACAGCTCAACTCACTTTCTTCTAGTAAGAGGTTGCAAAGCCAAACATTCTCAAATTTCGCAAGTACAATACGCTGCCTATCTTATTCGTGTAAAGTGGTTCTAAATGTACAAGGTATTTTACCTTAAAGCATTCTATGCATTACGGTAAAAAAAAAAAAAAAATTGCAAGCAGCACCAGCCCCCCCCCCACAAATACTTACCTGAACACCATCTCAATCCAGCTCTCTCTTCTTAGTGCTCCATCAAGCACGGAGCAGGGGGGGGGAGCAGGTCCTGAGCCACATTTTGTACGTCGATGGACACACAGAGCCGGTGTCTTGCCGAATAAGTTCCTTCGGCGGATAGGTTCCCCCCTGTACTGCGCAGTACGTACTACTGTCCGCCGCCGGAGATAGCCGAAGCTCAAACGCTTCGATCAGCTGTACACGGCGCCTGCGCTCTGGGTCCAGATTCCTTCCCCTCTATCCAAGTGGACCTAGAGGGGGAATCTAAAAGTGCCGAGCGCAGCGAGGCCGTGCCCGAAGCGTGGCGAGCGAAGCGAGCCCGCGAGGGGCCCTCTTACAGGCGCCGTGTACAGCTGATTTTTAGCTGTTCCGCTTCGGCTATTTCCGCCGGCTTCTACTGCGCATGCGCAGTAGAGGGGGGAACTAATCCGCCGAGCGGAACTTTCTCGGCAGAACACCGGCCCCAGGGCACTCAGCAGGGGGGGGGGGGGGGAGAGCCAGGAAAGGCAAGGGACCTGAGAAGAGTAGGATCAGGGCTGCTCTGTGAAAAACTAGTGCACAGAGCGGGCAAGTGAAACATGTTTGTTATTTTTTCTTTAAAATACCTTCAGAATCACTTTAAAGATACCATCCAGCCCAGACTGAAAATTAAAAGAAGTATTTTTGGCCATACTTCTCATGTGGGTCACAGGAGTGCACTTATTTATGCTCTCCTGTGACCCAGAACCAGCCAACACCGAAATAAAGCCTGCTGTCGGCTGACATCACAGATCTCCAGACTCTGCAGGGACCAGACAATAATGTTGAGATCCACCCAGATGCCTCTCTGTTATCCAGGCATACAATGGATATAGAAAGTCCACACACCACTGTTAAAATGTCAGGTTTCTGCGACGTTGTACCCAAAACAAAATTTATGTCCTGTTTTTCCCACAAATAGAGCTTTCTTTTGGTGGTATTTGATGACCTCTGCAGTTTTTATTTTTTGCGCCATAAAAACTAAAAAAGGCCAACAATTTAAAAAAAATAAATAAAAAAAAAAAAAAAAAAAAAAAAAAAAAAAAAAAAATCGCAATAAGGGTATATCGATTGGTTTGCACAAAAGTTATAGCGTCTAAAAAATAGGGGATAGATTTATGCCAATTGTTTTTTTTTGCGGTGGAGGATCGCACACTTTTGACACATTTTTGGGACCACTAACATTCATACAGCGATGCTATAAATAGCCACTGATTATTGCATAAATGTCACTGGCAGGGAAGGGGTTAACACTAGGGGGGCGATCAAGGGGTTAAATAAGTTCCATCAGTGTGTTCTAATTGGGGGGGGGGGGGGGGGACGACTGCCTGGGGAGGAGACCGAGCGTCGTTCCTACACACTAGTAATACACGATCTGTCTCCTCTCCCCTGCCAGAACAGGGATGTGTGTGAAAAAGATAGGTATAGAGATATATATATATATATATATATATATATATATATATATATATATATATATATATATATATATATATATATATATATATATATATATATATATATACATATATACATACATACATACACACACATACATACACACACACACACCCCCGTTCTGGCTCTGTCAGTAGCGATTGCGGGTCCCTGGCAGACATCCCGGCTGCCGGGCACGCGCATTGGCTCCTCAGTGAGGCAACGGGTGCGTGCGCCCCTATACTCCTTAAAGTGCCCGCCGTACATCTACAGCGATTCACGCAGGGGAGCCATTCTGGCACCGTCAAAAGGTTAAACTGGAGGTCTCAAACTGGTGGCTCTCCAGCTGTTGCGAAATTACAAGTGCCATGTGGCATTGCAAAGTTGACAGTTACAATCATGACTCCCACAGGCAGAGGCACGAGGGGACTTGTAGTTTCACAACAGCTGGAGGGCCGACAGTTTGAGACCCCTGAGCCACCAAATGGCTGGTGCTATAACTGATCACATGTGCAGCATCTTGGCAGTTGAAGATCAAACATAGGCTAAGATATCAGCTTCCTTTGCTAAAAAAGATAGGAGCGTTTAGTTCCACTTTAAGGACAAACATGTAATCAAGAAAGTCAGACAGATATCAGAACTCCTGATTTGCATACTTCCAAGTCAGTAACTCACAAATACTAGAACCACTGATCCAGCATGACAGCTAGACACTTATCATTTCCATATCATTTACAAGTCAGCCTTCACACTTCCCTAGTAGAGATTTCTCTTAAAATGTTGTTTTCTATAGCTCAACTACAGTTATGGTCTTTGGAACAGTTCCTCATCTACACACACATACACACAAAATGTAGCATGCATGCCATTTGCCCCATTTATTTCTACGGCTAGAGCTCATGGTGGGCCCGAGCCATCCAGAAAAGACAAAGGTCTGTAGGCGGTCTCTCGTTCATCTTGGCACTCTTTATTGGAGTTCCCAAGTGGCCACATCCTGCAACGGTGCTTGGCTTTCCACTCTCCACATTGCCTTTTTTACCTGTGATCACAATTTTATTGTATGCTGGTTTTTATGAAAATAAATACCCGATTTGATTTTGATCTGCACCATTTGGAGCCTTCTTTTTTACATATGCTTTCCATCATGAGCCCGCCTGATCCATCTATCCAGGCATTACTAGCCCAAAGGCTGGCTCTACTGTGGTAATCGTATTGGGAGAAGTACTGACCCCCGAGGACATCGGTGTCTGCTCCAGTCCCTTTGCTGAATACTTCAGGACACTTCAAACTGTTCCTGCTGCATTGAGATTTCCGTTATTCATGCCTGTTTGATCTGGTGTCGCTGATATCCAGGTCCACCGGTTTCGGTAAGAGTACCCATTCATTTTCTTCTGTGATATCTGCTGTCAATATTACACCTGGTGTTCCTGACTCCTTGTACGAAGAAAATCCCAGTCTGTTGTGCTCTTGGCCCCTATATGAACAATTCTTCACCTGTGGTTTATCCACCACCCTTTGGGACTGACCCACTTGAGATTCGTCACTTATTTCAATTTTCCTTTATTGGGACTTATCCACTTTTTGATCTTATCTCTCATTTATATGTTTTTCATATAGTTTTTTAGCACTGTTTTTACTAGTGCTACATTTCTACCCACTTCCATTTATGAATTTTTGTCACATTCGTATGGAGCTGCTTTGCTCTTAAATTTTTTTTCAAGATAGCGCAATAATTTTTTCGTGATTATATACAGCAAACAGTGTGCCCTTCCAACTGTGGTATGATATGCAATGTAGAATTTTGAAAAGACCAACAGAAGAAGTGAGACTTCCTGATTCAGATGCAGACATTATGGTGCTGGAGTCCGCAAGAGATAGAAAAAGCTGGCAACTAAACCAAATGACCAATGCATCAATGCAAAAACTCATAGTGTGGATTTGTAGGGAAACACATATTAGTGGCACTCACCTTGGGTTTGTAGCTCTCGAAAGCTCTGCAGCCTGTTTCGCATGAGATTAACACTCTGTTTCTTGAAGTAAACAGACACGGGATGGGGTCCAAGACTTTCCCACAACTCGTGTGGTGTGTCCTGCCCCACATTATTCCACACTACAATGATGCTGTGGAGATGGGGCATGGCCTGGTAGTGATTTAACATTTTCAGTAACAAATCAGTTCTGTTAAAGCTCTGCATTATGAGAGTGAAAGAGTCCTGTGAGGAGAGGCTGGAGAAGGATGCTCCCCGCCGAACCCCCAGCATAGAATCTTCATGAGCAGTGGGGAGGAGCGCAGCAAGGACACTAAACAGGAAGAAGAGGATGACAAGAAAAGCACAGATGACACGGAGCACCTTCATCCTCTGCAACCTTCCCAGAAATCTGCATAAAACATACAAGATAAATAAATCTCTTAGAAATCTGGCATTCAATTGGATTGATCAACAAAAACTAAAAAAAAAAAAAGAGGGGTTAACAGGAGGTGTGTCCAATCAACATTAAAGCTGATATAGTTCTAGCTCTAATATTAAAGATGAATAGTTATGTTATAATATTTCTTGTACCTCATATTGAGCAGGTGTCTCTTTTAAAGGGAGAACCTCATGGCAACACTAACAGAGAAGGAGAATAATAATTATTACAGGTATTTATACGGTGCCAAGAATTTACACATTGCTTTACTGCACATACACATAAGTACCTGCCCTCGAGGATCTTACAATTGAAGGTCCCCATTTCACATGCTCATACATCCTAGGGCTAATGTAGACAATAGTCAATTAAATCATGAGTATGTCTTTGGAGTGTGGGAGGAAACTAGAGCACCCAGAAGAAACCCACAAAACGCAGAGAGAGAACATGCAAACTCCATGCAGAAAGTGTCTTGACCAGGATTAAAAAAAAACAAAAAAAAAAAAAAACAAACAAAAAAAAAAAAAAACACACAACACACAACATGGACCACAGTGCTGCAACGCAGACATGCTTACCACCAAGCAAATGTGCTGCCCAATTTTTAGACAATTTCAACCACTTCTGATCACTGTATCAAATATCTGTGTTAAGGCGGCCATACACTGTTCAAATCTCAGCCGGTTGCTACTGGTGTGTGGGCAGGCTGATTGTACCCAAGTCAATCCATCGATCAACTTGGGTACAACCAGCACGTCAGAGTTTTAGGATGCCATTATTGCCTGCAGCTACAGTGCCTTGAAAAAGTATTCATACTCCTTGAAATTTTCCACATTTTGTCATGTTACAACCAAAAATTTAAATGTACTTTTTTGGGATTTTATGTGATAGACCAACACAAAGTGGCACATAATTGTGAAGTAGAAGGATAATGATAAATGGTTTTTTTTTTTTAAACAAATATCTGAAAAGTGTGGCGTGCATTTGTCTTCAGCTCCCTTTACTCTGATACCCCTAACTACAATCTAGTGGAACCAACTGCCTTCAGAAAAGTCACCTAATTAGTAAATAGAGTTCACCTGCGTGTAATTTAATCTCTTTCAATTTGTTTTTATTAGAATTTCAAGAACAGAAAGATACATAACATTGAAATAATAGATATCTGAATAGTCATTAGACAATGCATTAGTTCAAGTATGTGAGTATATGGCTTAACGGATACATCCATACTGTGAGTCAAGTTACTGTTTGTGGCCTAGGCTCTTACTTGGTAATGGTGCTGCCATTGCACCCCAGGCACCCCTAAAGGGAGCTAACTGTGCCACGGAGTACAGAGCAGCATCATTTCTACTTTCCATTGGTATTTATTAAACAGAGTTCAAGTTACAGTGATACACTTGTCGTTCAGCATACATGGATTGTAATGCAAGTCAACATTAACAGATGCTGTCCATTAATTTCAGGCTTATCAAATATCTATAGTAAGAACAATATGATAGTTCAATTCACAATTGCAGAGCTATTTTTTCATAACGCAAGGAGTTTAAAGAGTAGAAATAAAGAGAGAATAACATGCAGGATTGAAACTAAAAAGAAACAAGCTAACCAACATAGACACCAACATAGATACCATTCAATACCAAGAGCTCCTTGTTACAAAGGGTACATTTTCATGTATCCTCTGATGCTCTTTAAAAAGGGAATTCACATAGCCAACAGTTCCAGTTATCATGAAATTTGTGAGTAGATTCCTGACTACCAAAATTTTTTCATATTGAGCAGAGTTCTGTACTCTTTTAGTTGTATCCGACATGTTAGGGGCTCTATTGGATTTCCAGAGGGATGCTATTGTCATACGAGCTGCGGTAAGAATTTGAATGATTAGGCAGCAAAATTGTTTGGGAACATTCCCTATTTTTTGGTGGAGGAGGACCATCTCCGCTGTTGGGGAAATTAAGAAACCAGTAACATTTGAGATCAGGGAGAATACTCCGTTCCAAAAACTATGTAAGCATTCACATGTCCAGAATATATGAATCATAGACCCTACCTCTCCGTACCCTCTCCAACATTTAGGGTCTGCAGAGGGGAAGATTTTGGACAACCTGAAGGAAACCAGATAGCTTCTGTTTGTCATTTTCAGGAAGTTATCCCAATGGTTGACACATCTGGAGTCCCTAAAGATTGATTCTCTGGCCCGTTTCCAATCTCTGATACCGAACGAGATTCCCAGATCCTTTTCCCATGCTAGCATATGAGCTGTTTTAGTACATTCCTCCTTAGACTGTAAGTGGGCATAGAATCTAGAAATATCTCCTTTTCTATATAGCCTATTTTGAAGTTCCTGCCATACCTCACTGTTCACTGCAATAGATTTTATATCTTTTTCCTTGAGTAGATGTCTAACTTGGAGAGCTTCATAGTGGTTATGTGTCGGGTGTGTTGTATTTAAATCTTTGATGAAAGCGATCCCACGGGAAAGCCAAGGAAGCACCCTAAGAGACAGGATTGTGTATTCTAGGACTGGGGTCGGGGCTTTAATGTGGAGCTGATCATGTTTGTTGTTTTGCCCCTGGTGGATAGAGTTCCAGGTGTGTACCGATGCCTGGATTGCTGTGAGATCGAGTATGTGTAATGGGAGGCCAGTTCTAGAGGCCAGTAGTAATGATGGGAGATCTGAAGATGTCGTTGAGGCTTTTTCAAGTTCCACCCAGAGTTTACCAGAAGTCTGATCAAACCAAGAGTGGAGTTGTTCCATTAGTACTGCAATTTGGTAGTTTACTAGCACCGGGAGACCTACCCCCCCCCCCCTTACGCTTTTGATTTCAGCAGCATCGCTAACGGAATTTTGGGAACTTTACCTTTCCAAATGAATTTTTAAAGTAAAGTAGAGTATCAATTTTTTTAAAGAAACTAGCTGGTAATGTGATGGGAAATGTCCTGAAGAGATAAAGGATCTTAGGGAGTAATAGCATCTTAAATGCCGCTATACATCCTAGCCAATTCAATACGTATTGTGCAATGTGTTGAGTATCTTGGGAGATGGTTTGTAAGAGTGGTTGAAAATTGGCTTTGTATGTGTTGGCAGTGGGGGTGGTCAGGACTATGCCTAAGTAGGGGGGTCATTTACCGCGTGCCCAAACGTAGGGAAATTGCTTTTTTAAGTGGGCTAGAATTGGATTAGAGATATTTATCAGCAAAATAGTATACTTAGTGGTGTTAAGTTTGTAGTAGGAGATACTGCTAAATATATTAATAGTAGATTGGACCGCTTTAAGCAAAGAATTTGGGTTGGTCAGCGTTAGGACTACATCATCCGCAAAAAGTCCAATTTTATGGTGCTGACCCGCTATCTTAATGCCCGCAACTGCGGCATTGGTTCTAATTGATTCAGCTAGGGGCTCTATTATTAGGGTGAAAATAAGGGGAGACAGGGGGCACCCCTGTCTGCAGCCATTAGAGATTTGGAAGGGTACAGATAGAGCATTGGAAGTATATATGTTCGCTGAGAGGTTAGAGTATAACGCTAAAATGGCAGACTGGGCAAAATCTTGGATCCCGAAATTGTCCAGGGTAGCTTGCATGTAGCCCCAGTGCACCCTATCAAATGCCTTTTTGGCGTCCAGGGCCAAAAAGGTTGTCGTGTTTTCCTAATTCTGCAATGCGAATAAGATCAAGCATGCTGCGGGTACCCCTGATCATCCCCCTGATGAAGACACGTGACCCTGTGTCGAACACGCGCAGGGGAGGGGCCAGGACGGAGCCTTTCACTCCCCTGAGATGAGATGCACAGCTTATCCCTCCTCACAGGCAAACTTTGGAGACTGTTATCAGATTGGTGCACTCACGCACCTTGCAAATGTGAGTACCCTAATGTGGGGAGCTTTTATTCCAATAAACATTTATAAACGATATCACACTATCCAGTTTTTCTTTTACTTTATTCCTAACTGTGGAGCTGCTGCTGAAACCTGTGTATCTGGATTCCATCACTGAGCCGTGGGATGGCTCATAAGCATGTTTAGATTCTGTCTCACAGCTGAGTCGCACACTCTGAGGTGAGCAGCTGTCCCCGGGGGGGGGGGGGGGGGGGTCACTGGATGGCACTTGAGCATGGAATTCTGAGCACTAAGATTAATGCACGCACGTTGGATTTTTTATGAACTGTTTTTATGGACTTTATGTGCATTCCTTTCATAAATTGGACTTTAATAACCACGTATCACATCTTGGATTTGATATTCACACTCATTGTTTGGCACTTGGCACTTTGTTGTATTTTTTGCACTTATCACTGTGATATTATTTATATATAATTTTTACACGGTAAATTCCAGATTACATAAATAAATTTATTATATATACAGTTAGTAGTTTAATCATCGCTACTCTTATTCTAATGGTATACATCTAGTGTATTATTTACACATTGCACCTTATAAATCACTTTTAAAAAAAAAATTTTTTTATACATACATCCTTTGTGCCTTGCTGTGGCTGGATAAGCCGCTTATGCGGTATTTTCAGTATACCTCATATGCATTATTGATCTCCAGATTGACATTTTCACCATAGCAAGTCGGTATAAATAAATTCCTTACTCATCACAATATATAGGGACACTAAAAATAATACAAAACCTACTGGGTACCTTTATCATTAATAAACAAACATATTAATTACAAAACACAGAGCGCCCTCTTGTGGTTTGGGTCTGACTTTTTTTTTTTTTTTTTAAATACAATTTTTTTTAAATTTGGAAAGCAAGGGTCGTTACGTTGCACCAGTTCACTGCACAACAGACTACATTTTATACTGCGGTATGAATTTATTTTCTATGGGTTTTATGGTCGCGGTTTATTATGGAATGCTGATTGTTACAGTACCTCCGAGACCCATTCCTGTACCTCCAGGGACCTGGCCCATCCTGTCCGAGTATGGCAAGACCCTGGAACATGGTCTTCTAACCATGGCTGGTTGCACCCGAAACAGTGGTGTGCGTTAGCATACAATGGCATGCGTTACTGGTGCTAGGCATGCCCACAAACCTTGGTATTTATACTCTCTCTTGTGATGACCAGTGCTTTGACTTCTTGCCACCTACCCTGTACATGAGATTACCATTGTTCTGCCATGCTTGTTGCAACCCCGATTGCCTGACTCTGCCTGTATCTCATGCCCTTGTTGCTGACCTTGCTACTTCCTGATTCATCCTTTGCCTGGACTTCAATTATTCTTGCCTGCCTCAAACTCGGACTGAACATCAACTAGCTCTGGTGCTGTTTATCTGTCCCCGTATCATAGCCACCCTGCCGTGACCCAATGACATTATGCAACAAGGTGGTCTGATGGCCACTAGGGTCTCTGGCCCATCCCTCACTTGCAGAGTGTCTAGTGAAAATCAAGGTGCCACCTAGACTTGGCACCTTGGGTGAGACCGCACCATCTAAGTGGTGTCAATCTTAGTAACACCAATAGTGCATCAAATGACTGCTTAGTTAAAGTAGTAGTAAACCCCAACATATACCTAGTGAAGTGAACAGCCTCAGATAATACACAGAAATGAAACAAATCTCCCTACACAAGTTTTACGTGGATATAAAACGTCTACACACCCCTGTTAAAATGTGAGGTTTCTGTGATGTAAAAAGATGACAAAGATAAATAATTTCAGAACTTTTTAATGTAACCTATAAACTGTACAACTCAGTTGAACAACAAACTGAAATCTTTTAGGTGGTGGGAAGTAAAAATAAAAAACTAAAGTATGGTTGCACAAGTGTGCACACCCTTAAGCTAATACTTTTTGGAAGCACCTTTTGATTTTATTACAGCACTCAGTCTATTTGGGTAGGAGTCTATCAGCATGGCACATCTTGACTTGGCAATATTTGCCCACTCTTCTTTGCAAAAACACTCCAAATCTAGCAGATTGTGAGGGCATATCCTGTGCACAGCCTTCTTCAGATCACCCCATAGATTTTCAATGGGATTCAGGTCTGGTCTCTGACTGGGCCATTCCAATACTTAAATCTTCTTCTGGTAAAGCCATTCCTTTTTTGATTCGGATATATGCTTTAGGTCGTTGTCATGCTGAAAGATGAAGTTCCTCTTTATGTTCAGCTTTCTAGAAGAAGCCTGAAGGTTTTGTGACAATATTGACTGGTATTTGGAACTGTTCATGATTTCCTCTACCTTGACTAAGGCACTTGTTCCAGCTGAAGAAAAGCAGCTCTATAGCATGATGCTGCCACCATGCTTTACTGTGGGTATGATGTTCTTTTGGCGATGTGCAGTGTTGTTTTTGCACCAAACATATCATTTGGAATCATGGCCAAAAAGTTCAACCTTGGTTTCAGCAGACCATAGGACATTTTCCCCACATGCTTTTGGGAGACTTCAGATGTGTTTTTGCAAAATTTAGCAAGGCTTGGATGTTTTTCTTCATAAGAAAAAGCTTCCGTCTTGCCACTCTACTCCATAGCCCAGACATATGAAGAATAGGGGAGATTGTTGTCACATGTACCACACAGTCAGTACTTGCCAGATATTCCTGCAGCTCCTTTAGGTTGGGTTCACGCTATTGTGAATTGGATGGTGTTTTATGTGCACCATAAGAATGATCATAGCGGCAGTTCCACCACTTGATCGTTCTTATAGGCGACGGGAGGGGACTTCCCCCTCTCTCGTCGCCATCTGTGCTTTTCCAGGCTCTCCCATGCCATCGGGGACCCGGAAAAAGAATCGGCCGCTGACGGATAACGACCATAGATATTTCCCCATGCCAAAATAAAAACAAAAAAATGGCGTGCCCCCAGTCGATTACATCACAAGGGGGTGGGTTCACCCGGGAACAGTTATTTAGGAACTGTCAGACGGTGGAAGCCTTCATCAGGTGCGGACCCTTTTTTTTTTTCCAGGTGAGCGTCTTTGTTCATTGTGATTGACAATGTTTGTTTGATTTTGACCCATTTTTTGGTGAATGAGTAGGGGTACAATGTAGGGAGGGCCAGGATCTGGAGGCCCCCCTTATTAAAGGGGGCTTTTCAGATTCCAATAAGCCCCCCTCCCGGAGACACCGACAACCACTGGCTAAGGTTGTAGGGAAGAGGCCCTTTGCCCATATAACCCCCCCCCCATGTTGAGGGCATGTCCGAAGACATGCTTGTAGGTTAATTGGATCCTGTCTAAAGTGTCCTTAGTATGTGTATTTATTAATGTGAGTTAGGGACCTTAGACTGCAAGCTCCTTGAGGGTAGGGACTGATATGAATGTACAATGTATATGTAAAAGAGCTGCGTAAATTGATGGCGCTATACAAGTACCTGAAATAAAAATAAATAAATAAATAAATGTGACCTAGTATGGTTCAGGAGGTGGGCGCTTGCTTGCCCCCCACCCTTTCCTGGCCTGCCAGGCTGCATGCTCGGATAAGCGTCTGGTATGAATTTTAGCATAGGGTTACCCTCATAAACCATACTAGACCTAAGGGTCTGGTATGGATTTTGGCATGGGGTTCCTCTTAAAATCCATACCAGACCCGTAGGGCCTGGTAAAGATTGGTGGGAGGGGGGGGGCCTTGCTGTTTTTTTTTTCTCAACTTTATCTTATATTCTTTGGTTTACATTTAGCTATCAGCAGGAAGCTGCTGTGAGGTGCGGAATGCCTTGGCCACAAATTCTTGGCCCATTACAGGTGACAGCTTCCTATAGGGCTAGGCCACCTGAAATCAGAAATGAATCCAAACTCACCCCAGTCACCCAGTGGTGATTAAAGTAGTGTTCCGGCCAAAATTATACTTTTTGAATAAAAATACCCCTATAATACGCAAGCTTAATGTATTCTAGTAAAGTTAGTCTGTAAACTAAGGTCTGTTTTGTTAGTTTATAGCAGTAGTTTGTTATTTTATAAACTTACAGCAGGCCGTGGCCATCTTAAAGTGGTGTTTCGGCCGAAATGATACTTTTTAAATAAAAATACCCCTATAATACACAAGCTTAATGTATTCTAGTAAAGTTAGTCTGTAAACTAAGGTCTGTTTTGTTAGTTTATAGCAGTAGTTTGTTATTTTATAAACTTACAGCAGGCCGTGGCCATCTTAAGTGTGAGCATCTGAAGCCAGACTGTATATCTTCCTGGATCTCATCCTTGCAGATCTCGCACATGCTCAGTGCAGCACAAGCAGTGTAATATGTTTCAGGTCAGGTTTCCATAGCAACGGCAGTGTCAGAGGAAGTTGCCGCCCCTACCCAGAAGGCATTGCAAACAGGAAATGATGCGATGGGCCACGGCCATCGAGGAGGAAGTGAAAAATGAATACAGCAGATATACAGTAAGTGCTGAGAAAAAAAATTTAAAAATATCCAATTCGTTTACAGTGCACAGTTTAGTGAGGGATGCTGAAGAGTTGTAAAAGTGGGTGGAACTCCACTTTAAATACCACCAAAAGAAAGCTCTGTCTCAAAAAAGGAATGAAAAGTACAGTGATGCAGGACCGTGCAATTGTCAAAGTGCAACAGCACTGAAAGCTGAAAATTGGCCTGGGCAGGAGGGGGGTGAAAGTGCCCAGTACTGAAGTGGTTACAGAAAATCTGCAGAGGTGACATAACACCGGACCCCTCCCCACCCCCGCTGTTCTTACCTCCTGCAAACCGCTCCACCGCTCTGAGGGTTTGAAATTCCTGCTGCTTTCTCCTCTCTCTAGCGCTGCCAGTAAGCACCACTGGATTCTAATGGGTCAGCATTGTCACATGGACGGCGCTGACTAGAGCTGCATGATTCTGGCCAAAATGAGAATCACAATTTTTTTGCTTAGAATAAAAAGATTGCGATTCTCTCACGATTCTCGCGACGTAAAATCTTTCACATTATACAAAAAAAAAAAAAAAATGGGCTAACTTTACTGGTTAGGTTTTTTTTTTAATATTTTTTTCATTCATTAAAGTAATTTTTTCCAAAAAATTGTATTTGAAAGACCGCTGCGCAAATACAGTGCGACATAAAATATTGCAACAACCACCATTTTATTCTCTAGGGTCTCTACAAAAAAAAAATATATATAATGTTTGGGGATTCTAAGTAATTTTCTAGCAAAAAAAAAAGATTTTATCTTGAAACCAACAAATGTCAGAAAAAGGTTTAGGCCTCATGCACACGGGACGCTGTTAAACGCGCGTTCAGAGGCAGTTGGACACTTTTTTCAACTGCCCCGAACCCATTCGAGGTTATCCTATGTGTCCATGTACACAGTCTCGTTTTTTGGCGTTTTTAGGCAGTTGCATTTAACCTCGTTTTTCCAGAAGCAAAAAAATGGGTTCAAACGCAAAAGTTTTCCACGTTCCAGCCGCCAAACGCGGCTAAACACCAGTACCGCGTTTAGCTCCATTTTTGTTTATAAGCGTTTTTAAAGGTGCCCTATTTTTTTACATTAAAAATCTCAAAAATTATTGCAAATGATGAAAAACCATTATAAAAATATATTTTAACCACTTCAATACCAGGCACTTAGACACCTTCCCGCCCAGGCCTATTTTCAGCTTTCAGCGCTGTCGCAATTTGAATGACAATTGTGCGGTCATGCTACACTGTACCCAAACAAATGTTTTTATCATTTTGTTCCCACAAATAGAGCTTTCTTTTGGTGGTATTTGATCACCTCTGCGGTTTTTATTTTTTGCGCAACAAATAAAAAAAGACCGAAAATTTAGAAAAAAAAACAAGTTTCTTTGTTTCTGTTAAAACTTTTTGTAAATAAGTACGTTTTCTTCTTCAATGACGGGCACTGATATGGCTGCACTGACGGGAACGGATACGGCGGCACTGATGGGCACCGATGAGGTGGCACTGATGAGGTGGCACTGACGGGCACTGATGATGGGCACTGATAGGCAGCACTGATGGGCACTGATAGGTGGCACTGGTATGCGGCACTGATGGGCACTCATAGGTGGCACGGATGGGCACTTATAGGTGGCACTGATGGGCACTCGTAGGTGGCATTGATGGTTACTTATGGGTGGCACTGATAGTTGGCACAGATGGGCACGGATGGGCACTGACAGGTGGCATGAATGGACACTGATGGGTGGCACTGATGACACCGCTTGTTTGCAGTGATGCTCCTAAGGGTGGCATTGTTGGGCATCACTGCAACATAATGGTGCCAATCAGTGCCCATTTGTGGGCACTGATTGGCACAGATTTGGCACACTGGGCACATGTGGATGGCCATGGGGTACATACCTGGCCATCCACATGTTGCCCCTTCCCTGGTGGTCCTAGTGGCGATCCCTGGTGGTCCAGTGTGGTGATCTACGGGGGGGCTGCGCTGATAAACAATCAGCGCAGACCCCCCTGCCAGGAGAGCCGCCGATTGGCTCTCCTCTACTCGCGTCTGTCAGACGCGAGTGAGGAAGAGCCGATCAATGGCTCTTCCTATTGACAGCGTGATCAGCCGTGATTGGACACGGCTGATCACGTGGTAAAGAGCCTCCGCCGGAGGCTCTTTACCAAGATCGGTGTAGCGGTGTGTCAGACTGACACACCGATCGCCGTGATGCGCGCCCCCGGGGGCGCGCTGCGGCATGTTATCCTGCTGGACGTCATATGACGCCCAGTCAGGATAACAGAACCACTTCCCGGACGTCAATCCGCCATAGGGCGGGCGGGAAGTGGTTAAACAATTGTAATTGCTTGCAATGATTCATAGACCATTTATATACCCTAATGAGCCCTTTATCCAATCCAATACACCACTAGCATTGCTGTTATCCGAAGTATAATTGTAATTTGACCCATATGTTGTTAGATTTGAACAAGCAACTTGTGGCAGGTGACGTGGCAAGTGGAAAATACACAACTTGTGGCAGGTGACGTGGCAAGTGGACAATTCACAACTTGTGGCAGGTGACGTGGCAAGTGGACAATCCGCAACTTGTGGCAGGTGACGTGGCAAGTGGACAATCCGCAACTTGTGGCAGGTAATGTAACAAGAGATGTGGTAAGTGGACAAGTGATGTGGCAAATGACAATCCAACTTGTGTCAGGTGACGTGGCAACTTGTAGCAAGTGACGTGGCAGGTGGACAATCTACAACTTGTGGCAGGTGACGTGGCAAATGACAATCCAACTTGTGGCAGGTGACATGGCAAGTGGACAATCCACAACTTGTAGCAGGTGACATGGCAAGTGACGTGGCAACTTGTGGTAAGTGGACAAGCCACAACTTGTGGCAGGTGACGTGGCAAGTGACGTGGCAACTTGTGGCAAGTGCTGTGGCAAATGACAATCCAACTTGTGTCAGGTGACATGGCAACTTGTGGCAAGTGACGTGGCAGGTGGACAATCTACAACTTGTGGCAGGTGACGTGGCAAATGACAATCCAACTTGTGGCAGGTGACATGGCAAGTGGACAATCCGCAACTTGTGGCAAGTGGACAATCCACAACTTGTAGCAGGTGACATGGCAAGTGACGTGGCAACTTGTGGCAAGTGACGTGGCAAGTGGACAATCCACAACTTGTGGCAGGTGGCAAGGCAAATGACAATCCAACTTGTGGCAAGTGGACAATCCCCAACTTGTGGCAGGTGAGGTGGCAAGTGATGCGGCAGGTGGACAATCCCCAACTTGTGGCAGGTGAGGTGGCAAGTGACGTGGCAGGTGGACAATCCACAACTTGTGGTAGGTGACGTGTCAAATGACAATCCCCAACTTGTGGCAGGTGACGTGGCAAGTGACATGCTAAATACAAGTACACTGCTGCTCTCTCAGCTGCTGCTACTACTCACTCTGGTCTCACAAAATGGCTGAAAGAGTTAAACAATACTGTTTTTTGAGCTTGGGGAGGGTCTTATGACGTTATCTTAACTAAACGCTTCTAGACGCAAACGTTGCTAAACGTGGCATGCAAACGCAGCAAAATGGGCGTTTCTAAACACCGGTTTCAGCTTTTAAAAACGTGTTCAGCAGAGTTTGCACCGGCGTCTCGTGCGCATAGGGCCTTAGTGTTTAAACTTTTTTCACTTACACAGGAAGTCTATTCCATTGACCAACTCTTAGAAATGTTTATACTTAATAAGTTCAACTGATAAAGAATGTTGTGATTCTTGGAGGACTGCCCATTTTTTTCCTTCCTTTTGAGGGCTGCAGAGAGAATTCTTTGCATAGAAAGAATTGTGAAACACTTTAGTCAAGATCACGATAACGATTCTTGGCAATTAATTGTGCAGCTCTAGCGCTGACCAATCAGCACTTTAACGAATCCATTTCTACTTACCCTGTAATGATGTGTGATGATGGTGACTACAGTGAAGATTTTCCTTCCCTCACAATGCACTGCTCTGCCAGGGTGCTGCAGGCCTTTCCCCCCTGTGGAGAAGTGTATCCTGCTCTTATTACATTCCACAACACTGTAAATAGAGTATGAGAAGCCACACACCTCACTGAAATCTGTACAAACTTCCTGATATCAGATACAGACTCAGCCTGCCATACTGGTAACATAACATCATTTTCTAATACATTCTGAACCTGAAATTTCCTACCAGAGCCCTATAAAGCTATAAGGACTGTAGAACCCCTCCGTCCATCATAGTCTATTGCTCGATTATAGAAAAGTAAGCTAACCTACTTTCACTGCACAACGCTCCTCTTCAGTTCTTACGTGCGCAGGGACGCACCGACGTAGAGTACGCCGCAGCCATGCTTGATGCTGGCACGTCCTTTCCCTGCCCCCAATGTAAAGCTCAGTCAGCGCTGCGCTCTCCGGTGTTCCTGCCAGGAAGTCGACGCGGCACTCTGTGATGTGATTGGTTGCTAAGTGCTTGCGTGTCAAGCCAGCCCGCTACTTCCCGGAAGGAGGAAGCGGCTGCTGGAGCTCGGCACGGGTTGCGAGGGATCGGAGCAATTGGTAATAGCGGGCAGAGCCGGCTGGGAGAGAACGGTGCCTGTGAGACGGGACGGGAGCCTCGGCTTCATAAAGGAGTAGTGTTGTGGTCGGGTGTTCCAGGTAGCGGGTGTCAGGATGTTGCCGCTGTCTATAAAGGACGATGAATATAAGCCGCCCAAATTCAACGTGCCCCGGAAAGTGTCCGGCTGGATCAGGTGAGGGCAACGTGAGGTGTACTCGTGGCACTGTACCGTATGTGTGTGTCCGGGGAGAGGGGGCACAGTGTACTGTATGTGTGTGTCCGGGGAGAGGGGGCACAGTGTACTGTATGTGTGTGTCCGGGGAGAGGGGGCACAGTGTACAACATCAGCCATGGATCTACACCTACTGCCTGTGTACAACGCCCTCCAATGTCTGTAGGAGGCATCACACACTGAGGGGGCTCTGGACTGGACTCTTCTGCCATTGAGGGGTCCAGGAGTGCATAGTGTGAAATCTGCCTCCTCTATCTTAACCTATACTATTAGAGGTCACTAGTTGTAGCCAATGATGGTATGGGGAACCCTCCCCCCCAGGATGTGTGGGGGAACCCTCCCCCCCAGGATGTGTGGGGGAACCCTCCCCCCCAGGATGTGTGGGGGAACCCTCCCCCCCCAGGATGTGTGGGGGAACCCTCCCCCCCAGGATGTGTGGGGGAACCCTCCCCCCCCAGGATGTGTGGGGGAACCCTCCCCCCCAGGATGTGTGAGGAAGCCCCACCCTCCCCCCAGGATGTGTGAGGAAGCCCCACCCTCCCCCCAGGATGTGTGAGGAAGCTCCCCCCCAGGATGTGTGAGGCAGCGCCCCCCCCCCCAGGATGTGTGAGGCAGCTCCCCCCCCAGGATATGTGAGGCAGCTCCCCCCCCCCCCCAGCATGTGTGAGGCAGCTCCCCCCCCCCAGCATGTGTGAGGCAGCTCCCCCCCCCCCCCCCAGCATGTGTGAGGCAGCTCCCCCCCCCCCCCAGCATGTGTGAGGCAGCTCCCCCCCCCCCAGCATGTGTGAGGCAGCTCCCCCCCCCCCAGGATGTGTGAGGCAGCTCCCCCCCCCAGGATGTGTGAGGCAGCTCCCCCCCCAGGATGTGTGAGGCAGCTCCCCCCCCCAGGATGTGTGAGGCAGCTCCCCCCCCCCCGGGATGTGTGAGGCAGCTCCCCCCCCCCGGGATGTGTGAGGCAGCTCTCCCCCCCCCCCGGGATGTGTGAGGCAGCTCCCCCCCGGGATGTGTGAGGCAGCTCCCCCCCGGGATGTGTGAGGCAGCTCCCCCCCGGGATGTGTGAGGCAGCTCCCCCCCGGGATGTGTGAGGCAGCTCCCCCCCCCCGGGATGTGTGAGGCAGCTCCCCCCCCCGGGATGTGTGAGGCAGCTCCCCCCCCCGGGATGTGTGAGGCAGCTCCCCCCCCCCGGGATGTGTGAGGCAGCTCCCCCCCCCCGGGATGTGTGAGGCAGCTCCCCCCCCCCGGGATGTGTGAGGCAGCTCCCCCCCCCCGGGATGTGTGAGGCAGCTCCCCCCCCCCGGGATGTGTGAGGCAGCTCCCCCCCCGGGATGTGTGAGGCAGCTCCCCCCCCGGGATGTGTGAGGCAGCTCCCCCCCCGGGATGTGTGAGGCAGCTCCCCCCCCGGGATGTGTGAGGCAGCTCCCCCCCCAGGATGTGTGAGGCAGCTCCCCCCCCAGGATGTGTGAGGCAGCTCCCCCCCCAGGATGTGTGAGGCAGCTCCCCCCCCAGGATGTGTGAGGCAGCTCCCCCCCCAGGATGTGTGAGGCAGCTCCCCCCCCAGGATGTGTGAGGCAGCTCCCCCCCCAGGATGTGTGAGGCAGCTCCCCCCCCAGGATGTGTGAGGCAGCTCCCCCCCCAGGATGTGTGAGGCAGCTCCCCCCCCAGGATGTGTGAGGCAGCTCCCCCCCCAGGATGTGTGGGGAAGCCCTCCCTCCCAGGATGTGGGGGAGTGTGGGGAAGCCCCCCCCCCTCCCAGGATGTGTGGGGAAGCCCCCCCTCCCAGGATGTGGGGGAGTGTGGGGAAGCCCTCCCAGGATGTGGGGGAGTGTGGGGAAGCCCCCCCCCCTCCCAGAGTGTGGGGAAGCCCTCCCAGGATGTGGGGGAGTGTGGGGAAGCCCCCCCCCCCTCCCAGGGTGTGGGGAAGCCCCCCCCTCCCAGGATGTGGGGGGGTGTGGGGAAGC